>SJXQ01010957.1:318257-435304 GCA_006408695.1 Aepyceros melampus | reverse complement strand
TCCCTCAACTCGCCCTAAAGCTGTGCGCAACGCCGGGGGTTGAACGGCAGGGGTCTCCTCAGGGTGAATGGCCCAGCGGGGCGGCAGTGGGCAGCTCAGGGAACCTCTGGACCCGGGGCCTGCTCCGTGCAAGGGACCATTGTGAGCAGGACACTAGTCCTTCCCGGCGCTCGGCCGGCATCCAGATTCCAGGCCTCCCGTGTGGACAGACTGGGGCAGGGTAATCAGGTTTCCGCATCCTGCCTTGCCTCCATGTGGTCACGGGGTCAGGTGAGTTCTCCATCCCCTCTGAACCCCTGCAGGGAGCGGGAGCCCCCTCCCCCAAACCAGACCCCACCTCTGTTGACAAAGACTTCCTCTCGGGCTCCTGCGGTCTCTGCCGGTGGGCATGCGGGCCATGGGGCAGCGGGCCGTCCCTGTGCGTGTGTGTGTTTTAATGTGAAATCACCTGGGTTTTAAATGACAGAAAGTACTTCTAATACTATGGTTTTTCCAGTGGTCATGTATGGATGTGAGAGTTGGACTGTGAAGAAAGCTGAGCACCGAAGAATTGATGCTTTTGAACTGTGGTGTTGGAGAAGACTCTTGAGAGTCCCTTGGATTGCAAGGAGATCCAACCAGTCCATCCTAAAGGAGATCAGTCCCGGGTGTTCTTTGGAAGGAATGATGCTGAAGCTGAAACTACAATATTTTGGCCACCTCATGCGAAGAGTTGACTCATTGGAAAAGACTCTGATGCTGAGAGGAATTGGAGGCAGGANCTTCAATCCATCCTGTGAATGTATCTATCATGACTAATAGGTATTTATACCCTTGAGAAACTGGTATCTGGGTGAAGTCCATCTGCCAGTCCTCTCCTGGATAGGTCCCACATCGTTGGATGGACTGGGCCAGCTGGGGTCTTTGAGCTCCTTTAGTTCAGTTCAGTTCAGTCACTCAGTCATGTCTGACTCTTTGTGCCCCCATGAATTGCAGCATGCCAGGCCTCCCTGTCCATCACCAACTCCCGGAGTCCACCCAAACTCATGTCCATCGAATTGGTGATGCCATCCAGCCATCTCATCCTCTGTTGTCCCCTTCTCCTCCTGCCCCCAATCCCTCCCAGCATCAGAGTCTTTTCCAATGAGTCAACTCTTCGCATGAGGTGGCCAAAGTACTGGAGTTTCAGCTTCAGCATCAGTCCTTCCAATGAACAACTAGGACTGATCTCCTTTAGGACGGACAGGTTGGATCTCTTTGCAGTCCAAGGGACTCTCAAGAGTCTTCTCTAACACCACAGTTCAAAAGCATCAATTCTTCAGCACTCAGCTTTCTTCACAGTCCAACTCTCATATCGATACTTGACCACAGGAAAAACCATAGCCTTGACTAGATGGACCTTTGTTGGCAAAGTAATGTCTCTGCTTTGAATATGCTATTTAGGTTGGTCATAACTTACCTTTCAAGGAGTAAGGGTCTTTTAATTTCATGGCTGCAATCACCATCTGCAGTGATTTTGGAGCCCCCAAACATAAAGTCTGACACTGTTTCCACTGTTTCCCCATCTATTTCCCGTGAAGTGATGGGACCAGATGCCATGATCTTCTTTTTCTGAATGTTGAGCTTTAAGCCAACTTTTTCACTCTCCTCTTTCACTTTCAGCAAGAGGCTTTTTAGTTCCTCTTCACTTTCTGCCATAAGGGTGATATCATCTGCATATCCGAGCTCCTTGGGGGTGGTTTAACTGGCAGGTGGGACAAGAGGAGACCACCTGTCTTATAGTTAGTTGGAAGCCTGTTCTTCTGAAGACCTTTCTAGTAATCTTTGGAGGGCCTTTTCCCCTAAATGAGTGGTGGCATGTAAGGAGTTAACCAACTTCCACTGGAGGTTCCCAGGCAGAAAAAGAGTCCCTCCTTTTGGAACCGCCCCATATGATCTTCTTGAAAGCCCTTGCTCTTAGCTTTAAGGGTCTCACCTCCAGTATATGAAGGAGTTTCTGGCAAATTAGTCTGTGGAACTAAGGTGGCAACCCCTATTAGGTCACTGTTCCGTAATGCTGCTCTCTTAGCTGCCTGATCAGCTGCGTGGTTCCCTCGTGCCACTTCCATGCTCCCTTTTTGGTGTCCTTTACAGTGGGAGACTGAAACCTCAGTGGGCAGATGGACTGCCTCCAAGAGTCTAAGAATCTGATCACCAGATTTGATTGGGGACCCTCGGGTGGTCAAGTGGCCCCTTTTTTCCAAATAGCAGCATGTGCATGTGGCACCAGAAAGGCATACGTGGAGTCAGTGTAAATGGCTATTCTTTTCCCTTTTCCCAGCTCTAAAGCGTCAGGGCTATGAGCTCAGCTAGTTTGGCTGAAGTACCTGGTGGCCGAGGCTTAGCCTCTCTGGTCTCAAAATCAGAGACTGCTTCATACCCAGCTCTTCTTTTTCCATCTAAGACAAAGCTGCTTCCATAAGTGTACCAGATTTCCTCAGGATTGGTCAGAGGATCTTCCAACAATCCCTCTCAGGGTTTTGTCCAATGGTCCAAGGTTTCTAGACAAAAGTTAAAGGGGAAAGAGCCCTCGGGGATAGGCAGGAGGGTGGCTGGGTTAAGAACCTCACAAGGGGATATAGTGAGGCCTGGATTTTCCATCAGCATTACTTGATATCTGAGGATTCTTTGATCAGACATTCATAAATGGCCTCTCCCATTTAGGAGTTGTTTTACTTGGTGGCTGGTAAAAATAGTTAGTTTGCCTCCAAAGGAGAGTTTTAAAGCATCTTCTATCATGATTGCAATAGCTGCAAGATTTTGAAGGCAGGTGGGCCATCCTCGGGCAGTTGGATCGAGCCTCTGTGACAAGTCAGCTACAGGCTGGGGCTCAGATCCCAACCTTTGAGTTAACACTCCAAGGCTCTTCCCTCTCTTTCATGGATATAAAGTTGGAATGCTTTTTCTGGGTCTGGCAACCTCAAGGCAGGTGCCTGACTTAAGGCTTGTTTTAATGTAGCCTCTGCCTTCTTTTGAGGAGTTCCCCACAGCAGTGGGATTGAATCATCCCGCCCCTTTAAGCGTTCATATAAGGGCTGGGCAATTAGACCATAGTTGGGTATCCAGATTTTACAATACCCAGTTAGCCCCAGGAAAGCTCGCAATTGTATTTGAGTCATGGGGGAGGGCAACTGGAGGATTCCTTGTACCCGATCAGAGGACAGCCTCCTGGACCCGTGGGTAATCTGAACTCCCAGGTAAGTGACCTTTGTCTCAACCTCTGTGCCTTAGCATGGGAGACTTTATATCCTCTTTCTGCCAAAAAGTTTAGAACCTGAATTGCATGCTGTTGGGCATTTTCCTCATCTGGAGAGCAGAATAATAGGTCATCCACGTATTGTAATATTTTCCCATTAGATCCCAGGTCCAGATCTAGGAGATCCCAGCTAAGGGCCTGTCCAAACAGGTGGGGGCTATCTCTGAACCCCTGAGGTAATACTGTCCAAGTCATCTGTTGATGTTTTTTCTCCTGGGGCCTCCCACTCAAAGGCAAATGATATTGGGATTCTTTAGCCAGTGGTATGCAAAAAAAATACATCCTTGAGATCCAAGACTGTAAACCACTTGGCACTGGGTGGGATTTCCCCCAAGATTACGTAGGGATTGGGTACTGTGGGATGGAGGGGGACTACAGCTTCATTTATGATCCAGAGATCTTAAACCATTCGCCAGATTCCATCCTTTTTCTTTACTGAGAGGATTGGAGCATTACATGGTGAATTGGTGGGGACCAATAGCCCACAAGCAAGGAATTTATTTATTAAAGGCTGTAGTCCCTCCTGAGCCTCTCTTCTGAGGGCATATTGTTTCCGGTTAGGAAACCAAGTGGGATCTTGGAGGACAGTGATGACCTGTTCAGCTTGGTGGGCTCATCCAGGAATCCCCTGGTCCCACACCTAGGGGTTAATTTTGTCTTCTCATAGTTTTTGGTCCCTCTCTATTGAAGAAGTTGTAATGGGGTTCTTCAGTAGTAACCAGGAGCTGTAGGGCCCTAGGGGCTGAAAAACTTCCCATCACAGGGTGGTCCCCAGTTTTGTGAGTATATCTCTTCCCAATAAGGGAGTAGAACACTCAGGGACCACCAGAAACTGGTGGGAAAATATTTGTCCATCCCAGCAACAAAGAAGTGCTTGGGTGAATCTTTTAGTAGTTGCTTTTCCTGTCGCAGCCAAAATGGTACAGGTTTGGGAGGAAAAGGCTCCGGAGTAGGAGATCAAGACAGAGTAGGTAGCCCCTGTGTCACCAAGAAATTCTCAGATCTACCTACCACATCCAATTGCACCCTTGGCTCCAGCCCCGTGATGGTTATCTGTGACAGGCAGGCTGGCTGGAGCAGGCCACTTCAGTCTTGTTGAATGATCATGAGGGAAGGCTTGGTGCTTGACCTTGAGGCTCTTGGGTCCCAAGGGCAGAATGCCCCCCAATGTCCCAGTTGATGGCATTTGTAGCAAGCCATTCTAGGAGACTTTTCACGGTTGGGACACTCTTTGGCCCAATGCCCCGCCTGTCTACACATTAGGATTTGTCTCGTGCCTTGTCCTTCAAGGACTCGGGGTTTGGCATAGGGCTTCTCTGGAAGCCTGGCCATGCCTTGTCTCTTTCATTCTCTCCCTCTCCTGGGCCTTGGCCTCCTTCTCCTGTTCTCTGTTATAAAAGGTATTGGTGGCTGTCTGGACCATCTCATCAAAAGAGGCAGCAGGTCCTGCTGTTGTAGCTGTTGTAACTTAATTCTGGTATCTGATGCACATTGGGACAGGAATTTGTCCCTTAAAATCACCTGCCCCTCATAAGAGTCTAAGGACAGATTGGTAAGCTTTTGGAGGGCCTCTTTTAGCCTTTCCAGAAAGGCAATGGGGTTCTCATTGGGCTCCTGAGTTATTGCTGAGACTGGGCACATCCCACAAGTAATAGGCTTCCTTCTGTCTCCATGGGTGGACTTCCCTAGGGGTGAGTCTTTCTGAAGCTTATCCCACCCAGAACTGTTGCAACCTGAGAGCCAGGCATCCCCTGGTCAGGGTGCAGATCCTCAGGCAGGCTGAGGAGTGACAGCCTCCGGGTCAGGGTACAGATCCCCAGGCAGGCTGAGGCGTGACAGCCTCCTAGAGATCGAATTCTCGGGCAAGTTGAGCCATGATGGCCTCCCGAGAATTGGGTCCCTGGGCAGGTCGAGGTGTGATGACCTCCTGGGACTGGCGAATCCCCGAGCAGGTTGAGGAGTGACAAACTTTTGAGGAGCAGATCCCTAGGCAGGTCAAGGCGTGATACCTCCTGGGACCCCTGGACTGGAGTTTGGGCATCCCCAAGGTCTCTAGAGTGACTGGTGCTGGGTAGAATTAAGGGGTTTGTAACTCATTGCTAGTTTGCCCACCGTGGACGGGAATAAATATCATGATGTAAGCTCATCCTACCTAGTACTTTTGCAACCTGAGAGCCAGGCATCCCCAGGTCAGGGTGCAGATCCCCAGGCAGGCTGAGGCGTGACAGCCTCCTAGAGATCGAATCCCTGGGCAGGTCGAGGTGTGACAACCTTTCGAGGACCAGATCCCTAGGCAAGTCAAGGCATGATGACCTCCTGTCCCCAAGATCTCCAATGTAACCAGTGCTGGGTAGGATTAAGGGATTGAATGTTATACAGTATTTCCCTCCCAAGGCCAGCTATTTTCTGGTTGTCTCTCCAGAAGATTGTAGACAACACTGTGGGCCCAGATGGGGCTTAGGAAAGGAACATGAAATAGGAGGGAAGGAGGCAGAGCACAACCTTTGAAAGAATAACATAGCACAAGGGCATAATGTAAACCGATTAAAAATCAGTTGGGTCCAACAGACAAGTCAAATTCAAGTAAACCTTAATCCCCAATCTATAAGCCAACAGACACACCCAGAGGTGGTAGAACAGCTCCAAGTCACTGTCAAAAGAGGGAGGAATGGGTGGTTCCCCAATGGCTGGGATGATCTTCCCACTCATTAGCATATGAATTAATCCTGCTAGCAAAACCTGAAGTGAAGTGAAGTCGCTCAGTCATGTCCAACTCTTTGCGACCCCATGGAGTGTAGCCTACCAGGTCCTCCATCCCTGGGATTCTCCAGGCAGGAATACTGGACTGGGTTGCCATTTTGGGGGGGGTGGGGGGTGGGGGGTGGAGAAGCAGTGGGAAAAATGTGCCCTTCATAGCCTGCCAGAAAATTTGCTAAACAGTTTTCATTGGCCTGATTCTTGGCACAGAGAAGAGTAAGGACAGAAGAACCCCCACCGGCTTGGGTAGCAGCTACTGGGGCCCAGCAGATAGTGCCTTTGGGACATGCCCAAGAGTAGCCTCTCCAGAGTCCCTTAATTGCACCCACTGCCACCCCGCCTGTTCATGGGGGGCCCAAGGAAACAAGAAATGAGAGATTGTAAAGGAATTAAGATTTTGTTAGGCATGTCACTCCAGCCACAGGAGCGAGGACCTCCTACCTTAACTGGAGGTCTTCTGGAATCTGAGGCTGAGCCGCGTGAGCTTTCTGCTGAGTTCGTTTTTCACCGTCCCAGTTCCTAGCACGATGGGCCTTCCCCTGCGCTGGGTTTTCTTCACGTTCTGCTTCTACCACAGGAGCTGCACTGAGTTGGGCTCCTGCTGTGCTTGGCCTCTTCTGCGCAGAGGTTGTTTCAGCCAGGTTGAATCCGAGTCATGGCACCATAGATGTCAACTGAGTGCATGCTTCTCGGTTCTTGTCTCGTCACAATGATTTGGAGCGATGGACATTCAAGTCCTCGGTGCATCACAGCTCTCGGATCTTAAACAAACCGTGTCATCGCTCTTAGACAAATCAGTGTTACTGCTCTATTTTCCTTAGAAGATAGCAGGAGAATCCATCCTCGAAGAAGAGAAGAGAGTGGAGGAGCGCACCAGCATGCGCACAGGGGAGGGCAGAGAGAGAGAGAGCGCGCGTGTATGCAAGCGGGAGAGAGAGAGTGAGAGCGCGCGTGGCTCCTCCTTTTATATGTTTTCTTCCCTCTGGGCCTGCCCTATGCAATTTGGGCTCAGCCAGGAGTGCCGTTCTACCTGAAGTCCTCACTCTGGTCCTCGGACCTTCCTTTAACCTTCCTCTGTTCCATTTTCACAGGCTTTTTCCTTCCTTGTCTTTTAGTCACCACCATTTTGGACTCCTTTTCCCTACTCTACCTACCTAATGCAACCATACATATGCCGGGCAGGAATGCAGGTCTCCTGGAAGGGGCAGCGGCTGGGAGCTGGAGTTTAGGGTTGTGGAGCAATCCCAGGGCGAGGGCTGCTGTTGACTGCGGAGAGACGGACCGAGGGGATGTGAGGGAGGAGATCATGGTGGGAAATGCCTGTAGAGGAAAGCCAGGCAGCCATGGAAGCAAGGCGATACTGCTGATACTTCTCCCTCCACACGCCGGCATCGGCAGCTGAACAACAGAGGCTAGCCCATCAAATGCCTGACACACTGAACAGCAGAGCAGGACCCCAACCAGGGTGTTCCTTTCAGTGACTGATGCACCAAACTACAGAGCAGGACCCCACCCAGGGTGGGCCTCTAAGTGCCTGAAGCCCGAACAACAGAGATGGAACCCAGGCAAGGGATCCCTCTAAGTGCCTGAATCGGGGGAGCTACAGATAAAGACTGGCCAAAGAGGCCCCTTGAGCACCCAGCTACAAGAGGCTGGAAAAAAGCCTCTGATTGGGCTATAACTCCTGCCGCGGAGGCAGTCTGTGTCCCTGCACATCTGGCGCTGCCAGGGTCCCCCCCAAGCCAAGCAGCTGCACCACCTTCACGCTCAACCCTCACTGGGGCAGAGCTGCCACAGGCAAAAAAAAAAAAAAAAAAGTCTTGTGTGTATACGTGCAGGGTCACTTTGGTCCTGTCCGACTCTTTGCGACCCTGTAGACTGTGGCCTGCCAGGCTATCAGAGGGGGTTCTCCAGGCAGGAATACTGGAGTGTATTGGCCAATACTGGGTGCCACACCCTCCTAGAGCACTATATTTCCTGCTTCCCTAGCCACCAACCCCCGTGAGCACCTGGTGCGGCCAGAACCCCTGCAACCCAAGCAGCTGCACCACCTCCTCCACACCCGGCCATCACAGGGGCAAACCCAAGTCCTGCAGGGCAGCCTCAGGACCTAAACCCCAGTGGATGACCCACATGCAGAGGTGGAAATAAAATCACAGTTGAAATCCAGGCGCAGTGTGGCTAAGGAAGGAGACCCAAAACCTTCCCACCAGCTGTACAAGCTGCAGATTACATCCACATGATCAACTAGGCGACTCTGTGTCTATGGAATATATAAAAGGCCACTGAGAGCTCCCACAAAAGAAAATGTGCTAGCTCTGATAGCTGCGGACATTGGAGGCAAGAACACACAGGAGTAGGACCAGATGAGAATCTGAGCTGCCCCCACAGCAGGTCCAGTGATCAGCACAGTGTTGGAGGGCATCCTAGGGAGGTGAGGTGGACTGGGATTCCCAGTGAGGGAAAGGACTCTGACAGCAGTGACTCAAGATGAACCTTTATTATTTTCAGTTTTTGGCTTGTTCTGTAGATTATTTTGGATTTTTTTAACCTTTATTGCCACCTCTGTTGTAGGTGTCAATTTCATTGGCACTAAGAAATCCAATTAAGCTTTTAAGCTTTTTTTTCCCCTCAGTCACATTTTTTTAATTTTTGTCATAAACCTCTGCCTCTATGTTGGGTTTTTGCAGTTCTGTGGAGTTTAACTCTTTTTTTTTTTTCTTTTCTCTTTGTTTAATTTTAATTTTTTAAAACCTATTATATTTTTTCTACATTTATTCCTTCATTTGCCTTTCCTATTGTTCTTTTCCTCTTGCAGTTAATCTTTAACATCTATAAATCTTTATCTACCTCTATTTAACTTTGCATGTGTATTCTTTTCTTTCTCTCCTTTCCTCTCAACATATTTGTTAGTTTTATTTTCATTGCTTTATTCCCCAGTTGGCACTTTGCTTTAGTTTTGCTTTCCAGTTTGTGCTTTAGTTAGTTTTGTTCTGGTAGATATAATTTTTGGTTTCCTTTGTTCGCTGGGTCAGTCTGTTGTATTTAATTTTTGTTGGACTGTTTTGATTTTGCTTATGGGTATGTATATATGTGTGTTTATTCAGCCACACTTGCTATATAAACCTCCTCTGCCTCTACATTAGGCTTTTGCAGTTCTGTGGCGTTTTCCTTTTTTTCCCCTTTTTTCTTTCTTCTTCCATTTTTTTCTCTTTTCTCTCTTCTATAATTTTAATTTTTTAAACCTATTATATTTTTCTACATTTATTCCTTCATTGCCTTTCCTACTGTTCTTTTCCCCTTGCAGTTAATCTTTAATGTATATAAATTTTCTTTATCTACCTCTATTTAACTTTGAATATCTACCCTTTCTATCTTTCCTTCCCTTTCAACATATTTGTTAGTTTTGTTTTCATTGCTTTATTCTCCACTTGGCACCTTGCTTTTTAGTTTTGTTTTCCAGTTTGTGCTTAAGTTAGTTTTGTTCTTAACTGGTAAATATAATTTTTTATTTGCTTTTTTCACTGGATCAATCTTTATTTTTGTTGGACTGTTTTCACTTTGCTCACAGGTGTATATGTATATGTGTATATTCCATTATTTTAATTATTATCTGCCTGATTTTGTAACTGCCGTTTGTATGAAGTTCATCTTTGATTTCTTATTTTTGGATATTTGTTTTACTCTCCCTTAATGCCATAAAAAACCACTTGTGGAATCTTCATTCCTGACCAGAGATCAAGCCCTGAGCCTTTGGAGTGGGAGCACTGACTCCAGGACCCTAGGCTACCAGAGAATTCACCCTAGGGAGCATCAAACAGTGAGAACTCACACACAGGAAACCACTTTATTACAAGACCTGGCATCACCCAACCACCAGTAGCACCCTACGCAGGATGCCTCATCTAAACAACAAACTAAACAAAAATACAAACCCAATCATCAGCAGACAGGAGTACCACCTGACTCCGCCTTGCCGATCAGAGGAAAAACCTCAGTAAAGTTAAGAAAACTGAAATTGTATCATCTTCTCAGAACCACAATGCTATGAGACTAGAAATCAATTACAAGAAAAAAAAAGTGTAAGAAACACAAACACATGGAGATTACACAACACGTTTCTAAATAACCAACAGGTTACTGAAGAAATCAAAACAGAAATAAAAAAGTTTCTAGAAACAAACAACAACGAGAACACAACAACTCAAAATCTGTGGGAAGCAGCATAAGCAGTCCTAAGAGGGACGTTGATAGCAGTACAATCCTACCTCAAGAAATAAGAAAAGGATCGAATAGCAGCCTACTTTTACACCTAAAGCAACTGGAAAAAGAAAAAAGAAAAAAAAACAATGTTAGCAGAAGGAAAGAAATCATAAAGATCCAAGCAGAAATAAATGAAAAATAAATGAAGGAAACAATAGTAAGGTTAATAAAATACAAGTATTCTACTTATAAGAATAAATCACAGTAAATAAGAACCTCTAATCATTAAAATTTAGCCTTGAGGTGAAATCATGCACGCAGGAACATCATCACATGTCTATAGACATGTACCCTTCACACTCGCTCACACCCATCGGGGACAGGCCTCTGACCGCTATACCTGCAGTGATGTATGGGGTGAGGTCTGCTGACGCTTCTGGGACAGAGGCAGCTGCTGCCGTGAGGACACAGGTCTGCAGTTATTCCTCTCTGCCCCTAAAGGACTGAGCTTGTCTGAGAATGCAGCCCAAGTGGAGCAGACAGATCTGCCGTATATAAAGAATTCGGTCCCGTTTCCACTATTTAATCTTCAACGTAAGCTATTGAGCATTCCACCAGGACATATCAGTCAATCATCGATCTGCCAGTTTGGAGGAGGTCAGTTGAACTCTGTCTCAACTGTAAAATTCCTAAATGATACACATGTAAAAGATATTTGAGACTGAGGAGGTTTTGCTTTGGCCAACGATGGCCTGCCAAGCTGTAACTCCAGCAGAACTCCCCACAGTGGGAACATGTGAACCTGATACAAAGCTGCCCTGTGGCTATAACTCACATGCAGCAATAAGCTGCTGCTGCTGCTGCTAAGCCACTTCAGTCGTGTCCGATTCTGTGTGACCCCACAGATGGAAGCCCACCAGGCTCCCCCATCCCTGGGATTCTCCAGGCAAGAACACTGGAGTGGGTTGCCATTTCCTTCTTCAATGCATGAAAGTGAAAAGTGAAAGTGAAGTCGCTCAGTCGTGTCCGACCCTCAGCGACCCCAAGGACTGCAGCCTTCCAGGCTCCTCCGTCCATGGGATTTTCCAGGCAAGAGTACTGGAGTGGGGTGCCATTCCTTCTGTCACCCACTAACTGCGTCCCTCATCTTAGCATCTACTGTCCGACTACAGCAGCATTAGGCAATGTATTGTTTGCTAGAGATATCACAACAAGTGATATGGTCCACTCCTTGCCTCTCCCAGACTCTGGGAATTCCTGGGCTTGTGGGTACATCACTCCTATCTCTGCCTCCATGGTCACAAGGCCTTTTTGCCCTCCTTTGTCTAATCTGCCTACCTCTTAAAAGGTCACTTGTCATTGGATTTAGGGCCCACCCAGGGCTTCCCTCATAGCTCTGTTGGTAAAGAATCTGCCTGAAGTGCAGGAGACCTGGGTTCAATACCTGGGTTGGGAAGACCCTCTGGAGAAGGAAATAGCAACCCACTCCAGTATTCTTGCCTGGAAAATCCCATGGACAGAGGAGCCTGGCAGGCTACAGTCCATGGGGTCACAAGAGTCGGACATGACTTAGTGACTAAACCACCAAACCACAGATAAACCAAGATTATCTCCTCACTCATTATCTTTAATTTCACCTGCAAAGACACTTTTTTTTCCAAATAAAGTACCATAGGAAATGGACATATGTTTTGGGGTACCACTACTGAGCTTACCACCAGTCACTAATGTCCTTTAAAACCTGTCACAGATTGTAAGAGATCTTCTTGAGGAAACACTCTTTGACATGGTGGTTCCCAAACTCTGCTTACACACTAGAGGCACGTGGAAAAGTCCTAACACTGTGCTGGCACCCCTAGGCCAAACAAACTGCAATGTTGGAAAAGGAGAACCAGGCATCAGCAGTTTCTAAAGATGCCCCAGGTCTTTCTAATGTGCTATAAGATTTGGAAAACACTGCTTTCATAGCAGTTCTTTGTTTCTATATGTTTTCACTATCATCAAGTTCAAAATGCTCCAGTTTTACTTTTTCTGCATGCTTATTAAAACTCTTAAACTCCTCCCTTGTGGTTATCTGTATTAAAATGAAGCCTTTTATAAAATCAAACGAATATTTTATTGAATATATGGTTATGTTTCCTATTGATTGTGCTCTGAGATCTTAGGACCTGCTCTTACCGCAGAGATCCACAAATCTGCTGCTCTTTGCCTCAGAATACATATTTTTGCCAAAGGCAAAAACAAGCTGCTTCAGATTTAATTCCTTTGAGTAGATCATTGTATCCACTGGAAATTCATATCATTTTAAATAATTGCTCTAAAAAGAATAATTAAACATTTAGAGCTTTAAGGTCTATAAAGTATTAACCTCAGAGAATAAAGGAAGAGATGAGGTTTTCATGGAATCTTGATATGAGTATGGAAAAGAGGTACTCATGGTTTGGAGTACTTTCAAGTGAGGTCCATGATCTTAGAGAGGATCAGAATAGTATTTGTCCTGAGACATGCTGAGTTGATCTTTACAAAGAAAAGTTCACCTTGAGCCACATATGTGGTCAAATTAGCTCTTAGATACTGAAACCAGAGACCACCTTTCCATTTTTATTCATCTTTTCATTTTTATTATTAATTTCTTATCCAACTTGCCAAAATTCCAGTGAAATATTTTAAGTAAAAATATTTCCCAGTATATATCTCTCTTCACATTACATCTTAAAGTTCTCCACAAGGATACAGCCAAAAATTGCATGATTAAAAACTTCAGAACAGAGAAAAACACAGCTTGTACTTTACCAAAGGAAGAGTTTACACTTTATCTATATTACTGCAAGTGATTTTTTCCTGTGATATAAGTTTGAACCCCAGAATAAGGTATTTATCAACATAGTTAATTTTAATACATATTTATAGACTAACAAGATTCTTTTCACTTGGTATACCCACATTTGCTAAAGAGTTTAATAAATCCCATATACTATACTCTCTGTCCTCCAAGATCTTATAGCCAAAAGACATAGAAGGGCACAGATCAAAATGATTAAGCAAATATCTACTGAATGCCTACTTTAAGCAATGCATTTTTCTAGGGATAAGATACCAGAGTTCTGATGCCATTCCTAGGCTGCAGAGATTTTGCTTGGCCTTGGTTGAAAAGACTAGGCTTGGACAAGGAGAGCTGCTAAGTAAGAAAATCAATAGGAGGAAAGGAGCACTGATACCAAAGTACCTGTCAGGGGAGCAGATATATGGTCATTGTTTGTGCAGTATCCTTTTTCCTTTTTAGGTAATTAATTGTACCCCAGCTTTCTTTTGGAAATTCACTCCTTTTTTACTTTCAGTCTGCCACAGTTTACAGATCCTGACAGAAGACACAAAACTCTTGGGTCAGAGTAAAAACACTTGGCCACTCACAGCAACAGCAATCACCAGAGTACTTGCATTTTTTTGTGTCAGCTCCCTGAGCCCTGGTTCCTGGAAGGCAATGCAAAGAGAGTCAAGGGACACCTGCATATACAGCAGAGTGTGTTGCAGGGACCTTAGCTTTTTTACAAGGATATAAGCTTGCCTCTCATTTGTTTCAGAGGGAGACACTGTCTCTGTCTTCCAAGGCTGTTTGCTATACAAACGTGAAAAAGCACAAAGTGTGATGTTCACCACCCTAGTTCCATTCGGGTTAAGTGGAAACCCACTGCTGACCCACAGTGCACTCTGAGAGGAAACTGAGATAATGGTATGAGGCATTCTGTGCTTTGGACAAGGAGGTCCCTTATATAGTTAGATGTGTATCTGACCCCAGGTTCTTGCATCTTCTCATATATAGAAAAGCACTAATGTCATTCACTTGAGATAACTGTTTTGGTGATTAGCAATAATCTTTTGTCAAGATGTATGCTTGACTGTACATATTCCCTAGCCAAAAGTCAGGTATAAATTGGTTTCTCCCCTACCTTTTCAGAGCAGTTTCCTCAGAGCTAAGTGATTGCCTCTTGGGCTAGAGTTTTCCGGAATAAAATTTAAAATAATAAAATAATTAAATTTAAAATTCACAACTCTTAAGCTGTGGGTTTTCCTTTAAGTTAAGACAAACACTGAAAGCAAAACAAAGTCACTCCGTGCCTCTGCTCAAAAGAAATACAGAAATGCGTGGAGAACTGTCTGCTAACATACAGTTTTTGTTTTTCATTCATTCTTCTCAAGAAGTATACTGAGTATCACTTCAGTCAGGTCAGTCGCTCAGTCGTGTCCCACTCTTTGCGACCCCATGGACTGCAGCACCCCAGGCCTCCCTGTCCATCACCAGCTCCTGTAGTTCACTCAGACTCATGTCCACTGAGTCGGTGATGCCATCCAACCATCTCATCCTCTATCATCCCCTTCTCCTCCTGCCCTCAGTCTTTCCCAGCATCAGGGTCTTTTCCAGTGAGTCAGTTCACATGCAACCACTCAGTTCAAAACTGCTAGTCATCTGGAGCTTGTTTCCTTAATTTCCCAGTGAAAATTAAGGACCAGAATATCCACATTGCATGTCATACTTAACAAGGACTCAGAAATGCATAGAAGCCTCACTGAGAAAGTTGGTCCAAGACAACAGTCCCCAAATTCTAACCCCTGAGAGAGGGCTTTGGATTTCACAGTAATAGACAGTACACAGCCATTTTAAGAAATCATCTGTTTTTTACTCGTGTGTAAAGAACAATGTCTTCTGAACTTTGGTAAATAATCTAGCTTAGTTGCCAGTCTGCTTTCAAACTATCTCATTTCAAAGATTAGTATGCATCATGAAAGCAAAAACATTTTCCTCATTCCTTTTGTCTGAAAACAAAGTGAAACATTTTGAGAGAGGTGGTTTAATTACAAATAAAAGGAATTTTTACACAGTGTGAGGGGAAACTGAGGGAGCTCATCCCCTTTAAGAAATTATGTCAGTGAATTTTTTCAGATTAGAAAAACCCATGGGTAAGAAATGGAAAATAAGTTATGCGTGCTAATTTGCTTCAGTCGTGTCTGACTCTTTGTGACTCCATGGACTGTAGCCCACCAAACTCCTCTGCCCATGGGATTCTCCAGGCAAGAACACTGGAGTGGGTTGCCATTCCCTTCTCCAGGGTATCTCCCTGACCCAGGGGTCGAACCTGGGTCTCTCATGTATCCGGCATTGGTAGATGAGTTCTTTACCACTGTGCCACCTGGGAAGTCCAAAATAATTATACAGAACAGTTAAATATTAAGGGAAATTATACCAAGCCATGAAATGAGCTCTAATGTGACATTAAATATACACATACTAAGCTAATTCATAACTGGTTTTTTAAGTCTTACAATCATATTCTGATCTCTGAAAATGGAATTTAATATGATGAAACACAATGGAATTCTTCTTAATGAACTACTCATATTATAGTCTTTTTTCTGCTCTTTTTTAACTAGGTAAAAGAATGATTTACTATCAACTAAAGAATCTGAAGATTTAGAATAAAGTTGCTGCCAAATATACAAACTCAGGACACTCAAAAGGTATGCCCCACAGAGAAGCTCCCCTAGCAAGACCTCTATGACTTACTTATTCCTAGACAGTTGTCAAGCTTGTTTTCACATAAGGCAATAGAGAGTCCACATTTTTAAGTGAAAGTGAATATTTATGAGCACTTATTTTGCATGCAAGTACGCTCAGTCACTTCCGACTCCTTGCAACCCAATGGACTATAGCCTGCCAGGCTCTTCTATCCATGAAATTTCCCAGGCAAGAATACTGGAGTGGGCTGTCATTTCCTACTCCAGGGGATCTTCCTGACTCAAGGATTGAACTCACGTCTCTTGCGTCTCCAGCGTTGGCAGGTGGATTCTTTACCATTGTGCCATTTATTAAAGTGCAGCACTTATTAAATATTACACATATTAACCTGTGTGTCTGAAAGCAACCCTTTGAAGATGTTTGACCCTTCCCATGTTCAGACGGGGACACAGATGCAACCTGGCCAAGTTCCAGGGCAGAGAATTTTGCCGTCTGGATTTGAGCCCAAAGCCTGCACTCTCACCTCTACACCCACTGCCCTTAGGAACGGTAGGCCATACTCCCTACCGAGTGGCCAGCAGTCAGAATCAACCCTCCAGGTGTTCAGCATTTTCACAATACATTTCTAAAATTTAAAAATGTCAAGGGTTTTCTTACTTCAATTTGTTGTGGCTGTCATTTGTCATACTATATACTAAAGAGTTTTTATTGATTATTAAGGCTGTCAATTTCCCACCCTTGGTTGAGATAGGCAGAAAAAAATGCACATTTTAAAAATCCTGCCTATAACTCTTCTAAAGTGCTGAAACACCCACTAGCTAGTAGCAGAAGGAAGGCATTTATATTTCAGTCCAATCTAGTAATCTGTCTGTCTGAGATCATACTCTGAAGTATCTCTTGAAGAAACTCATTGATCCCTCCTGGGATCATATTGGAGATACAGCCAAACATCTACTGGGACTCTCAAGCTCAGGCCAAGGCCAGGCTTTCAGAACTCTTCTATCCACCACCCTTGTCCTCAGATGGGGAGCCGCTCATGGCAATGGACAAAAGGATCTAATAATCTGAGTGGTGTCCTCTTGCTTCTCTGACCTCCAGAATGTCTCTCATCCTCTACTGTCAACTTAAAAAATATTCACAACATAAAAGTTGAGGGTAATCTTTCATTTGGCAGGAATGTTTAGGACTTCAAGCTTGGAAGGCAGCATCTCAAGTAACACTGAGAGAACTGTTCTGAGGAGTTGAAGGAGGAGCTAGGATATATATGAGTTTCCCAATAAAGGGCAGGTAATCAGAACATCAATAGATTACTGTTAAAGAAAATCAGAAATTGCAAGTTAAAGAATGTAGTGCTTTGCTATGTATGGGAAGATGCAAGAGTCTGGGTTTACTGAAATCATCCCTCTGATATGCATCTCAGCTCTTTGTGACCAGTATCCTATGTTTTCATATCCTGAGGTTCCTCGGGGTTCAGCCACTGGGAGTGGTTGCAGTCTGATGTCTGCTAGATGGCAAGTGTTCCTTCTTTGCTGAGTTCTCTCAGGCTCAGTAGCTCTCCACAGGCTGTGGCTGCAGCCACTAATGACTATGATATCTTTTGTTTACTGACATGGCAGGAAATACTCCATTTCTCACTATTTACTCTACCTCTCTCCTCTATCTTTATTCCATAATCCCTCATGACAAGAGGATTTCATTTCATCCTTGAGGCCATATGCCTCATGGAATAGCCACAGTGGGCATTTATTTTTGTTTACCTTTATTGAAGAAACTCTGATACTCTAATCCAATCCCCCCCTTGTTTTGCTCTTGATGTGCTAAATCTGAGAAAATTGTCTCTTCCTCATTAAAGTTTGTCTTACAAGCCTGTTGCCTTAATGCAAAATCCTGTTTCATATGGCAGAAACTGAATGTGAATTCCTTCTTTCTCTTTACATTCCTACTGTAACAATCCTATAAGTTCCTCCCCACCATCAGCCATATGAATCCTTCAGGCTGTAGAATAAAAATACATGCAGGGAGACAAAAAAGAAAAACACAACACATTTTTAAGAATATTACCCCAGTTGCCCTCATGTTTAACATCAATAAGTATGTGCATATTTTCCATTATTCTTACATACAAATATTGCCTCTACTTTTTTAAAAACATGTTGGTACACAGCAGAAACTAATGCAACACTGTAAAGCAACTGTACTCCGATACCTATGTACAAGTGTCTGATACATAAATTAAGTTCATTAAAGCCCCTGAGGTTAAAAAAAAAGTTTTCTTATTCAATCTTGAAGACATCCTTTTATAACTTATGCCACTCATGAGCTATTAAATTGACCTTTCTCTTGATTAATAGTGGATCTGGGTCAGAAAGATACCCTGGTGGAGGGCATGGCAACCCACTCCAGTGTCCTTGCCTGGAGAATGCCATGGACAGAGGAGCCTGGCGGGGTAGAGTCCATAGGGTCACAAAGAGTCAACACGACTGAAGTGACTGAGCACATATTGCACATATATACATCTTTACTACTAAGATAAAACTACAAGGGATAATTACCGTAATGTCAGAGAGTGCTCTTCATTTTATTTCCACCATTTAGCAACAGTTTCGGAGAAGGCAATGGCACCCCACTCCAGTACTCTTGCCTGGAAAATCCCATGGACGGAGGAGGCTGGCAGGCTGCAGTCCATGGGGTCGCGAAGAGTCGGACACGACTGAGCGACTTCCCTTTCACTTTTCACTTTCATGCATTGGAGAAGGAATGGCAACCCACTCCAGTGGTCTTGCCTGGAGAATCCCAGGGACGGGGGAGCCTGGTGGGCTGCCGTCTATGGGGTCACACAGAGTCGGACACGACTGAAGCGACTTAGCAGTAGCAGTAGCAGCAACAGTTTGCTTAGGTATCATGTCATTTCTGAGAAAACTTTACCGTGGTCACTGTCATTTTACAGTATGTTTAGTTGTGTGGACATTCGGGGGTGATAAACTATCTTCACATTTTCTCCAGGTGTCAGCGACAACAGCAAGCCAGAAGCAAATGCCTAAGATCTCAGCTCTCCTGAAGACAGAAAAAGGAATACAACACACCAAACAGAAGCAGTGTGGTCCATGTAAGGAACCATCAGGGAAGTGCAAATAAAAACTACAGTGAGATCACTGCATGCTGTCAGAGTGGCTAGTGGCAAAAAGACAGCAAAGCATAAATGTGGGCAAAAATGCGGAGAAAAAGGGAGCCCAGGGACACTGCTGATGTCACGTAAACTGGCACAACCGCTGCGCCAGAAGAGTATGGAGAGTCCTCTCAAAACTAAACACAGAACTAGCTTGTGATCCAGCGTTTCACTTCTGAGTATTTATCCAGAGAAAAATGTAAACACCAGTTCAAAAAGATACCCACCACGCCTATGGTGACTGCAGCATTAGTCACAGAAACAGAGGCACAGAACCCAAGTGCCCACCGGTAGATGAATAAAGATCCTGTGCTCTTGGAACCAGAGATAGAAAATGTACAAAAATCCTTAAATGTATGTAAGGTCTCTATCACATGTTAGCCCATTGCCCAAGGAGATAGGCTCACACCGCGCTCCGCTAGGAGACCGCCTCTGCGAGGTCTTCCAAGCCAGCCCCCGTGCTGCTCCCGCCCGGGAGGCTCACCAGCGAGACGGCCGCTGCGCGCAGCCAGGCCTGCAACCAGACGCCAGGCCTTCGTGCGTCGTGTCCACTGGAGCTGCGCCGCCAGAAGCGCCTGCGGCCGCTCCTGCTGCTCCCTGGGGCGGGGCGGCGCGCGTCGTGCGGGCGGACCTCTGCACCCCAAGCTGCCCAGCCACGGCCAACGCCCTGGTCTAGGGTGCCCTGCCTCTTCGGAAGAACACCACGTGAAAAGCAGCTCCAAATCCGGTGCTGCAGCTGGTGCCGCCTGCCCTGCGGCACCCGCCTCTTCGTCCCCAGAAGCAGGCAATTTATCTTGATTAAACTACCCCGCTGCCCAACAAACGTCAAGAACATCGGTTAGGATTAGGAAAGGCAAACCAACCAACACGTTGAAAAGCAGCATACTACTCAGAAAGATTTTGTCATCAGAGAAACCTTTGGAACTAGCATTAATTCATGAATTGAGTGCTTCAGAGTACCAGGCCGGGCCCAGTTTTCCCAAACAGTTGAGAATATCCTCCTTTCTCACCTGCTGGGACATTCTTCAAGGATGAAAACGCTAACCCACATAAGAATACATAATACTCCAACCCCAAATTGTAGATGTGTAGTTTTTCACGGTACAAACAGACATTTGCCCTCTCGTATTCATAGCCGCTGGAGAAGGAAATGGCAACCCACTCCAGTATTCTTGCCTGGAGAATTCCAGGGACTGAGGAGCCTGGTGGGCTGCAGTCCATGGGGTCACAAAGAGTCGGACACGACTGAGTGACTTTACTTACTTACTTACTTATTCATAGCCGCAGTATTCACAATAGCCAAGAGACCAAAGCAAACCAAGTATCTATTGACAGACGCATTAACAAATTATGGTGACGCATATATATGTTTATATTTGTATAGACACAAACATACACAAACTGGAATATTATTTGCCCTTAAAAATAAAGGAAATTGTGACACACACTACAACATGGATACAACTTAAAAACATGAAACAGGCCAGCCAAAAAGGACAAATATTGTGTGATTCCACTTCTATGAAGTATCTAGAAGAGTCAAATTCATACAGACAGAAAGGAGAGGACTGAGGAAAGGGAAGACCAGGGAGTCAGTGTCTAATGTGTTCAGAGTGCCAATCTGGGATGAGGAAAACTGCGGTAATGGTTTCACAGTATTGTGAACGTATCCAGTGCCACTGAACTGTACACTGGAAAACTCTTAAAATGGAAAAGTTTATGCTATGCCTTATTTTACCACAATATAAACACACATGCACACATGCATGAGCGCACAAGCAGAGCTGTCCTTGCTCTGAATGTGAAATGTTCCTTAGCCACACTCCTATATGAGATTCTGCACTACTAAAAACCTGATTTTCTTTTTAGAAAAAGTGCGGCACACCTTCACCAGCTGTGAACCCCCTTCTGTGCCCCGTGGCCACGCACACGGGGCAGCCAGACCCTCATCCTGGACTGGAGGAGGCAGAGGGGACCTGAGGACCTGAGCACGTCTGACGGAAACATCCACTGCGCTGGGGCGCTCTCCCTGTTTTCCCCAGGGGATAACTTCCATTCTTGGTGCCAGCTGAACTAGCTCCTTGCTCCCTCGGAAAACATCCTGACAGTGAGATGGTGTCACGTGGACTTGTATTAAACATTCAGAAGAAGTTGAAGCTTTACACTGTGAAGCAGGGAGAGAGAAGAGCCAACATCTCATGGCGCTCACCCCAACTCCTTACCAAGGAAGGGGAGTGAAGGGACCTGATGGTTACGTTAGAGACTCCTCTAGTTATACTTTCATCTCCTGTCCTTACACCCGATCATATGCGTGGCTCCAGGCTTGGCCTCTGACCTGTCTTGGCAGTAGTATGTAACCTCTGGGCTCAAATGCCTTTCCAAGTGAGTTGGAGTAAGGGTTAAAAACTGAGGTAGTAAGTCCTCTTACCTGCAGCCTTAAAAAGGTTTTATTTTGAAAAAAAAAAAAAAAATATATATATATATATATGGAATTGGACTATGACTAGAGATATATATATTGAGGTCCAGTCATCCAGAAAGCCCCACACACCTGATCTTCCTTCTGGCTCCTCTGCCAACATCTCATCTGAATGGGGGACAAAGAGTTACGCTTCAGAGATGCACTTCTCCAGTGTCATAAAATATTATTGTGTGCTTCTCATATCTGGCTATTCTTTCTTAAGGGTTTTATAAGCAGCTGATAAATTTCAAAAGTCTTGGGGTGCAAACTTCTTAGCTGAATCGATGTAACAAATGGACTTTTTGACAAGTGTAAGTCAGTCCTGGTGTCTTTGCAGAGTTTGTAGATTTCAAATATGTCTTCATTGTTCTAGTGCTCACAGTGACAAGTCTGAAACCTGAGACCTTCTGTGGAAGATTCAAGGAATGAGGCAAAAACAACATGAGTTGAACTGGAATGAAAAAGCATTTGAGGTCGGTTCAATTCAGTCTTGAATTAAACCTCTGAATCTCCTCTAAGCATTTGGCAGCAATTTCACTCACAAATGGCTTACAGTATCATTTAATTTCCCACTGGAATTTTGGGGAAAACAATGATACTAACAATGAAGTGAAATAATATATGTGTCAGCACCTATCTCAGTGCCTAGTGCAATTTCAGTACTTGATTGAACTAGGAAAACAGTAATAACTTATTTTATTAGACCAGTTGTGAAGCCTTTTCTATGCTTTATAGCAGTGTTGAACGGGGATGATCATTTGTCTGTTGGTTGCTTCGTCTGCCTGTAAGAGTGGATTAATCTCAAACAGATATGACCTTGGATGTGGGAGCGAGGGCAGGCATGCACAAGGCTTCTACACCCAACCAACAGAAAGTAAACTTAGATGATTCAATTCAGCTCTCTTTCCTCAATTCCAAAAATGATAATGCTTCAGAAATGGGATATATCTAAGTTTAGACAACAGGACAAAAAAGAAAAAATGAATCTACCTTTCCTCCTCCCCATCTGATCCATGATAGAATTAAAAATGCTAAAGAGCACATTAGTGACCCCATGGAAACACAACCAACTTTGGCATTATTTATTATCTTCAACTAGCTTAAGGAGCGGAGAAGGCAATGGCACCCCACTCCAGTACTCTTGCCTGGAAAAATCCCATGGATGGAAGAGCCTAGAAGGCTGCAGTCCATGGGGTTGCAAAGAGTCAGGCATGACTGAGGACTTCACTTTCACTTTTCCCTTTCATGCATTGGAGAAGGAAATGGCAACCCACTCCAATGTTCTTGCCTGGAGAATCCCAGGGATGGGGGAGCCTGGTGGGCTGCCACCTCTGTGGTCGCACAGAGTCGGACACGACTGAAGCGACTTAGCAGCAGCAGCAGCAGCTTAAGGAGAGAATTGCAGCCTCCTTACACATCATTCGCTCTGAGTGCCATCCTAAGTGAAAGGAAATTGATAGAGCAAAACACCTTTATTGTTAAAGGCTTGCTTTTTCAAAGGATTGAAACTTAAATGACAGGACTTGGTTTTATGAGACCCACATGGAATAAAAAGTTCCCAAACAGATGTGGAATTCCCCCCTAGTCACAACTTGCTCAGCAAGATGATATGCTTCTTAAATTCTCTGAACTGCCTGAAAGTTTTTAATTTAACCTTTTTGCTTTGAAAAGGGCTTCATTTACTGTGTGCCTTTGGCATTATTATCTTCAGTTTTACTTTCTAAATCACTGTTGTCCTGGATTTTATTCTACCCTGGAGTCTATTTTTATCCTTTAAAATTGATTGAGTGGTTCATTCGTTTCCTTCTATTTCCTAATTTTAGGTTTAGCACAAATAAAGAATTGTGTTAGGGTATGCCTGGTGAGATAATGGTGTCCTCTTACTATTCACATTCTTACTTCAGAAGCCCCTAGAACTATTCTAGAAATGTGCAGGCAGAGAGGGGAGAAATTGTGCAAACACTGAAAAAAAAAAAAGACTATGCAAGGTATATGTCTGATAAATGTCAAAGGAAAAATATCTGGTGCAATAAAACACATAATGGGGATCTGAATTTGACCAAGCTTGAACTATCTGAGGAGACTCCAGGAGGAACTTTTGCTCTAAGATCTGAAGATGTGGACTGAAGTGAGCCCTGCTGTGGGGAGGAACACCTCTCAGCTGAAGGACTTTAATACAGCATGCAGCCAGCGTAAAGGAGATGTCAGGCAAACCTAGACAGACAAGCAGGGGCCAGATCAATACACTTTGTGCCCACAGCAAAGATTTGAAATAGGTCAGTGATGTAATACAACATGGTTTTAAAGGATCACTTGAGTGGCAGAAAATGGATTGGAATGGAAAAATAGAAATGGAGAGACCAAGTAGATGGCTACTGAAATACAGGTAAAATGTGAGAATGGTTTATCAAGGGCAGTGACAATGGAGAGAAACATTTGAAAGATATGAGGTAAATTGGTCAGTTGTGGTTGTGGAAGGTGAAGCAGAAGGATGTTTCCAGATTAAGAATCACACCCAGCGTCTACATGAACTGCATCTAAATAAACTGGGGTATCATTTGCTAAGCTGGGAAATAAAAAATGGAAGGGGGTGAGGCATGGGGGAAGGGGGAATCCAAATGGTGACCTTGGTAGTTTTAGACATGGCAATTTGTTTCCTTGGAGACATCCAATGGAAACAGTGGGTAGGAGGCAGTGTGGACCTTAAGCCTTTTACATGGCCTCTGATCACACTTAGACGTTTATCATAGGAAAAAAAAAGAAAGAAGAGGTATCAAAACAACATTCTTTTCATGTACCTCTCTCACTCCTTTCTCCATTTTTTCAAAAGAAATTAATGAAGCCAGAGGTACTATTCTTACTAGGACAGACTCACTCTCAAGCCATGACTCTTTCTGAAGGGCGCTACAACCTATAATCTCTGATAAACAAAGATTCCTGGTCCCTGAATACTAAAAATAATTATTGTAATAAAATATGTAATGCAAAGCAACATGGAGAAGACCTTTAAAAGTCACTGTATGCATTGAACTCACCATTGGGTGCATACAATTGTACTGAACACTGGATAACTTATTGAGAATGATTATGAAACTATATTATGAAAGATCTTCCTTACTAAAGGAGAGGGATTATATAGAGGAATAAGACTTTGCACAGTAACAATTTTTCAAAGAAAATATGAACATCACTTTTCCTTAAAAGGCTGCAGATGTACTCTGTATGAATTTAATACTTAAGCACTAATCATTAATAATTCAGGATTCCCATAATACCACTAGCCTAATAAACCAAGATAATGTCCATAGCATCAGTGATCAGTGCTTTAGTGAAGGAGACTCATTTTATCATCACAAAGGAGTGGGGATAATCAATCTAACATGCTACCCTGTTAGCCAAGGTCAAACCACCCTTCAAACTTCCCTTTTGCTCTAATAGCATGTCCCTTACAGCCACATGAATTTCTGACCTGCTGCTTCTGCTTCTCCTTGCATGATACATTACATTCCCTTAGTTCCAATTATTAATTTATTAATTATCACCAAGGAAAAGTTTGTTTTAAATGCCCAGAGGATGTGTACTGTAGGTTCACAGATGAGATCCAGCAGAGTTTATGAACTCACTGCCAGTGAATTAGGAGGCTTCCATATGCTCAGAGGCCATTATATGAGCCAAAAATAAAATTTCTAATTATTCCCATCCATAAAATGTCCAGCAGAAGGGTGTGCTAGCTAATTTTAAAAATGAAGAATAATGTAACAGATGTCATGAGTGGGCTAGCACCTAGGATGGACAAAATCCTTCAGTGAAGGAAGCATTCTTTCTGGCATGATCATGTTACTTATGAGTTCTCATCATTGTCTTAGCAACAACAATATATTATTAGGATAACCTCTCTGTCCCAGACTCTAAATCAGGTGTTCTCTGTGAAATATTATTTAATCCTTACAACAACCTTATGAGGTATACAGTATCTGCATTTTACAAGGGCAATACCTGAAAACATTGGGAAACTTGCCCCAAGTCACACAGATAAGTAAAGGCAGAGGTTAATGCTTTGTCTTTGGACAACAGACTCTTTATAGGAAATAATAACAAGACATTATATAACTTGTATATATTGGAAATCATGGAAGTACGAAAAGAACTCACCCAACAACAAAGATTTTCAACATGATTTTCACCTCCAGTCAAGTCTTGATCATCTTAGGATACAGAAAACAGAAATTACCTAAACCATGAAAATCATCGAAAAACTCCAGATTTGATTCACCAGTTCCTTTTCTATTTAGTATAAAAAAGTGTTTAGGGAAAAATAATCAAACAAAATTAGAGTAAACTATGCATGTAATTGTAAGTGAGAAACAGATTTAAGGGACTAGATTTGATGGACAGAATGCCTGATGAACTATGGACGGAGGACAGAGGTTCGTGACATTGTACAGGAGACAGGGATCAAGACCATCCCCAAGAAAAAGAAATGCAAAAAAGCAAAATGGCTGTCTGAGGAGGCCTTACAAATAGCTGTGAAAAGAAGAGAAGGAAAAAGCAAAGGAGAAAAGGAAAGATATAAGCATCTGAATGCAGAGTTCCAAAGAATAGCAAGAAGAGATAAGAAAGCCTTCTTCAGCAATCAATGCAACGAAATAGAGGAAAACAACAGAATGGGAAAGACTAGAAATCTCTTCAAGAAAATCAGAGATACCAAGGGAACATTTCATGCAAAGATGGGCTCAATAAAGGACAGAAATGGTATGGATCTAACAGAAGCAGAAGATATTAAGAAGAGGTGGCAAGAATACACAGAAGAACTGTACAAAAAAGATCTTCATGACCTGGATAATCATGATGGTGTGATCACTCGCCTAGAGCCAGACATCCTGGAATGTGAAGTCAAGTGGGCCTTAGAAAGCATCACTACAAACAAAGCTAGTGAAGGTGATGGAATTCCAGTTGAGCTATTTCAAATCCTGAAAGATGACTCTGAAAGCACTGCACTCAATATGCCAGGAAATTTAGAAAATTCAGCAGTGGCCACAGGACTGGAAAAGATCAGTTTTCATTCCAATCCCAAAGAAAGGCAATGCCAAAGAATGCTCAAACTACCGCACAATTGCACTCATCTCACATGCTAGTAAAGTAATGCTCAAAATTCTCCAAGCCAGACTTTAGCAATACATGAACCATGAGATTCCAGATGTTCAAGCTGGTTTTAGAAACAGCAGAGGAACCAGAGATCAAATTGCCAACATCTGGTGGATCATTGAAAAAGAGAGTTCCAGAGAAACATCTATTTCTGCTTTATTGCTATGCCAAAGTCTGTGTGGATCACAATAAACTGTGGAAAAATTCTTCAAGAGATGGGAATACCAGACCACCTGACCTGCCTCTTGAGAAACCTATATGCAGGTCAAAAACCAACAGTTAGAACTGGACATGGAACAACAGACTTGTTCCAAATAGGAAAAGGAGTATGTCAAGGCTGTATATTGTCACCCTGCTTATTTAACTTCTATGCAGAGTACATCATGAAAACTCTGGGTTGGAAGAAACACAAGTTGGATACAAGATTGCCAGGAGAAATATCAATAACCTCAGGTATGCAGATGACACCACCCTTATGGCAGAAAGTGAAGAGGAACTAAAGAGCCTCTTGATGAAAGTAAAAGAGGGGAGTGAAAAAGTTGGCCTAAAGCTCAACATTCAGAAAATGAAGATCATGGCATCCAGTCCCATCACTTCATGGGAAATAGATGGGGAAACAGTGGAAACAGCATCAGATTTTATTTTTGGGGGGCTCCCAAATCACTGCAGATGGTGATTGCAGCCATGAAATTAAAAGACACTTACTCCTTGGAAGGAAAGTTATGACCAACCTAGACAGCATATTCAAAAGCAGAGACATTACTTTGCCAACAAAGGTCCATCTAGTCAAGGCTATGGTTTTTCCAGTGGTCATGTACGGATGTGAGAAGTGGTCATGTATGGATTGTGAAGAAAGCTGAGCACCGAAGAATTGATGCTTTTGAACTGTGGTGTTGAAGACGACTCTTGAGAATCCCTTGGACTGCAAGGAGATGCAACCAGTCCATTCTAAGGGAGATCAGTCCTGGGTGTTCATTGGAAGGACTGATGCTAAAGCTGAAATTCCGATACTTTGGCCACCTCATGTGAAGAGTTGACTCATTGGAAAACACCCTGATGCTGGAAGGGACTGGGGGCAGGAGGAGAAGGGGACGACAAAGGATGAGATGGCTGGATGACATCACCGACTCAATGGACATGAGTTTGAGTGAACTCTGGGAGTTGGTGATGGACAGGGAGGCCTGCGTGCTGCGATTCATGGAGTTGCAAAGAGCTCAGACACGACTGAGCAACTGAACTGAACTGAACTGATGCATGTAAGAAAATGACTTCAGAAATTTTTCATTCTTCCTCTAAGTTCAAACCGAAATCAGACATTTCCTCAAGATATTATAGCACTGACTAGTACCCTATTTCACTTCTTAATCATTTTATTGTCAAAACTACCTGCTTTAGAGTATCTTTGACACAAAATCACTTTCCCTTCTTGGAGATTTTGGTTTTCTAATTTTTTTTTCTTTTGGCCTTTACATAGAAACCTAGGCTTAATATAAATTCTTTTCCTACAAAACTCATTAACTCTCTGTTATATAAACATGTTGGTATTCTCTTAGGCAGAGAAGGCAATGGCAACCCACTCCAGTACTCTTGCCTGGAAAATCCCATGGACAGAGGAGCCCAGTGGGCTGCAGTCCATGGGGTCGTGAAGAGTCGGACACAACTGAGTGACTTCACTTTCACTTTTCACTTTCAGGCATTGGAGAAGGAAATGGCAACCCACTCTAGTGTTCTTGTCTGGAGAATCCCAGGGATGGGGGAGCCTGGTGGGCTGCCGTCCATGGGGTCGCGCAGAGTCGGACATGACTGAAGCGACTTAGCAGCAGCAGCAGCAATAGCAGCATTCTCTCAGGATACTGGTCATTTTGAAAGTTATCCCAGCAGATCTTCAACAATAAAGTTTGTAGGCACTTGGTACCTTTCAACATCATCTCCTTTGTTGTTTTTGGAATATCTCACTTTTGGTAATGTGGTGCAGTCAACTGCTTCTCCTTGATTGACTCATATGATTACTCCTTATAGCATCAAGGTAAAGTTACTAGTGGGGTTCTTTCTAATCCACTATTTTATATTTTGAAATCTGTCCCTTTCCCAATACAGAGGACATAAGACTCAGCTCTGAGCATCCATCTCTAATTTAGTTCAAATTATGTTGTCTCTCAAAGATATTATTTAACCTTAAATAATGTTTAAGGTTAAAGGTTAATGTTAAGGTTAATAAATGTTTTCAAACTCAGTCTAATAAAACTTGACCATTAACATTTGAACTTGAAAATTCACACATAAATTCAACATCACAAACAGACATTTATAAGGAATCTCATGCTATAGAAATTGAATAGTTTAGTTGAACAGGTCAGGGTTTTTGAGTAAAAACAGATGAAAACATTGAAGATATTGAATTGAAGGGTCTGTTTACAGAGGAGAAGGCAGGGTTAGAAAAAAACAAGGGGGAATGAAGCACCTGATGACTTGCCAGAGCAGGAGGCTACTAGACCCAAAGGAACAAGAAGTTGCTGGAAACCACAAAGTCTCAGCGACAGGAGATACTTATTTGACAGGAGCTAACCAACTGCAGGAGAGAGTTATCTGACAGAAAGTACAGCTTCTAGCAAAGGATCGAGGGCACAGGAACCTACCGAGTGACCTAGCAGAGTGTATGTGTGCTTAGTGGTGTCCGACTCTCTGTGACCCCATGTACTGGGCCCACCAGGCTTCTCTATCCATGGAATTTTGCAGGCAGGAATACTGGAATGGGTTGTCATTTCTTCCTCCAGGGGATCTTCCTGACTCAGGGATCCAGCCCGCGTCTCTTGAGTCTCCTGCACAGAAAGGCAGATTTGTTGCCACTGCGCCACCTGGAAGAAGACAGGCATAGGGAAGTAACTTCTCAGCTCTCTATCCTCTCACCTTCCTATTTCTTGCTGTTGCCTCCCATTGGCCAAACCCAGCACAAAGTCAGAGGATGTAAAAGCCAGCATCCTGGGCAGAAAGGAAAGTGATCTGTAGAGTCAAGAACTACCCATCATAGTGACCTTCACAGTAGCTTACTGAAATTTAAGACACAACATTGAATTTTAGATATAGTTACATATGTTTATCAGTGCAAATGAAAAGATTGCTCTTTTAAAAGATACTTTATTGACTCAATATTACTAGTTTTAGTGGAAAGAGGTATAAATGGTGAGCACTTTTGTTCTGATCTTGGCTACAGTGTGGCTGAGGATATTACAAAATTAAAAAGGATCAGAGAAAAAAGAAAATAAGGAAGTGGAGGGGAAAATAGCACATCTTTTGAAGACTTAGGCACTTTAAGAATTCTGGGAGGAAAGGGAAATTCCCAGGCCAATCAGTGGTTAGGAGTCAGGGCTTTCATTGCCATGGGCCTGGGTTTGACCCCGATAGGAAAATTATTAATATCCTGTAAGCCTCACAACATGGTCAGGAAAAAAAAGAATTTTGGGTGCTCAGAGGTGGGTCCTGAGTACATGCCATGGCTCCTCCTCATAATTTGTTTGGTGGTCTGTACACAGGGATTTCCAATGGTCATGTTTGGATGTGAGAGTTGGACTCTAAAGAAAGGTGAGCCCTAAAGATTTGATGCTTCTGAACTGTGGTGTTGGAGAAGACTCTTGAGAGTCCCTTGGACTGCAAGGAAATCCAACCAGTCCATTCTAAAGGAGATCAGTCCTGGGTGTTCATTGGAAGGACTGATGTTGAAGCTGAAACTCCAATTCTTTGGCCACCTGATGTGAAGAACTGACTCATTGGAAAAGACCCTGATGCTGGGAAAGATTGAAGGTGGGAGAAGAAGGGGACGACCGAGGATGAGATGGCTGGATGGCATCACTGACTCAATGGACGCGAGTCTGGGTGAACTCCGGGAGTTGGTGATGGACAGGGAGGCCTGGCGTGCTGCAGTCCATGGGTCTGCAAAGAGTCGGACACGACTGAGTGACTGAACTGAACTTAACACAAGGGATACTACAGAGAATCTATACAGCCACCTTGCCCAAGTGGTCTCCCCATTTGACTTGAGTTTCCTCTCTCTTCGTGTCTGAGAAGGAATCCAAACATCAGTATATAGTATGTTCCTTATGTGTCATCAATATTCCGTATACACATATTTATTGGGTTACTTTTGGCTGTGGAAAGAACGTAAAGCACATAAATGCAAGTTATGGGAAAGCAGTAAAGAAGCTTAGTCAAAGGAAGGCTCTGGGCAAGCTCCCTCCTCAACCAAATCCTCCTCACCTTTCTGCTTCAGGGGAGAAAGACAGGCTTTCGTCACAAATGTAACTAAAATATACAAAAGTTTCAGAGCCAAAGAGTCAAAGTCCACAACCAATATCACTCCAGTCTCTCAGCGGCCAGAGGCACATCCGTACAATATGTTATGACTGAAGAGCCCAAGCTTCAAGTGTTCCTTCCCATCAGGGAATTCTTTAGATTTTTCCAAAGTCCTGTTTCAGCCAGACCTCTCCTTTAACCTGTGGGCAACAGGTTCTTCACCCTTTGGGGCGGGGGGGTGTGTCATGAACTTTGTGATTTCTTAAATTCTTTCCAGCCTTAAAGTCATCTTGAGAACGTGCCGTTTAAATGCACTTTTTCTTTCATATCTGTAATACCTGCGATTGGTTTGAAAAAGCCATGCAACACCGCCATCTAGTGGATGAAGGAAGTAATACCAGTGACAATTAATACAAACAGGAAATCTCATTCAGTTCAGTTCAGTCGCTCAGTCGTGTCCGACTCTTTGCGACCCCATGAATCGCAGTACACCAGGCCTCTCTGTCCATCACCAGCTCCCAGAGTTCATTCAGACTCACGTCCATTGAGTCAGTGATGCCATCCAGCCATCTCATCCTCGGTCGTCCCCTTCTCCTGCCCCCAATCCCTCCCAGCATCAGAGTCTTTTCCAATGAGTCAACTCTTCGCATGAGGTGGCCAAAGGACTGGAGTTTCAGCTTTAGCATCATTCCTTCCAAAGAATACCCAGGACTGATCTCCTTCAGAATGGACTGGTTGGATCTCCTTGCAGTCCAAGGGACTCTCAAGAATCTTCTCCAACACCACAGAGAAGCATCAATTCTTCTGCGTTCAGCTTTCTTCACAGTCCAACTCTCACATCCATACATGACCACAGGAAAAACCATAGCCTTGATTAGACAGACCGAGAAAGTAATTTTATAGAACGTTCCACGTAGTATATTTTTTTTAATACATTGTGGGCCCCTTCAAGATTCCTCCCCCGCCCCAGTGAAAAAGCCACATGACCAAAATTCTACATACAATTTCAGGGAACATAATGGTCCTCTCCAGACTTCTCCAATCATGCAAGGGCCACAGTTTAATAAGAGCCTGTACTGTTTGCATTATTTCAACCACTGGGAAAATTTGAAACGATTCTGTAATCATCAGGAATCAGAAGATGCTATAACAGATCTATGTCTCCCTTAAAAAAAAAATTAATAACCGTAATTCAAACCTGCTTGTTTTGGGGAGGAATACTTCATTGTATTAGGGCTAGTAGGAGGCAGGGTCCCATTTTCCGTGGCAGAAGAGGCCAGAACCTCCTGCTTTGTACTCTTTGACAGGAAGGGTACCCACTTGGCCAGTCATTTGATCCCACCAACTTTGATTCTTGAGAGAGTGTGGCAAAGATACAGAGGAGACTGGAAAAATCACTGAAGAAAGAAGTGGGATCTATTATTGTCAGTGTCCAGTAGCAGCAAAGCCAGGAGTAAAATCCTGGACTGACCTTTCTTTGGCTGAAACTCCATCTACCCACTTCCCTGGCCATTTCCATGTCTGGTTATTCAATCTCATCAGCTCTCTAAACTCTTGTTTTGACGTGGGTGTGTATGAAGTTGCTTCAGTTGTGTCTGACTCTGCAGCTCTGTGCACTGTAGCCAGCCAGGCCCCTCTGTCCATGGGATTACCCAAGCAATAATACTGGAGTGGGTTGCCATGCCCTCCTCCAGGGATCTTCCCCACTCAGGGGTCAAAAGCACACCTCTTGTCTCCTGCATTGGCAGGCATGTTCTTTACCACTAGTGTCACCTGGGAAATCCCTTTGTTTTGACATCCTGTAAATCCTTTTACAGTATAAGTAGAAGTGTTACTTACAATTAAGTTACATAGAAGTTTTTGACTGATAACACACACCAAATTCTTAGAGGTGACCCAAAAGGTAACTTTCATTCAATGCAACATATTTTATCATTTACTTATCAGCACTTCTACTTTGTACTTTCCAGTGTGTAAATTTTCCCACATCTCTTACAAGTTATTCCTAGTATTTTACATTTTTAATGTTATTGGTAAGGCATTTCTTTTAATTTACAATTGTTTTTTGTTCATAGTAATACAGTTTTAATACTAACCTTGTACCCTGCAACCTCATTAAACTCACTAATTAAGTCTAGTAGCTTTTGGTAGTGGATAGCTAATAATTTTGCTTTCCCCAGAATCCTTACTCTGGTAACATTACTTTGATATTCCTTTAGCCATTTCTCTTCTACTCTTGGCCCATGTGTTTGGGGTGAATATTTGACACAGATTTGGCCAATTAGCATAGTAATTGGTGGAAGGAGAAGCAAATGACCAACTCATCCAATGAGAATGGATCCTGGAGCTTATGAGGAAGCTAGTGAGAAAACATTGTTTTTTCTAGCTGGTTTAAAGCAGGATGTTACTCATTTCTAACTTAAGTCTATTGTGGTAAGAGAACATTCCATGATTTTAACCATTTTTAAATTTATTGAGATTTTTAAAGATAAAACTATCTTATTATCCAGCAATCCCACTTCTGATATATTAAAAAAAATTGAAATCAAGATCTCAAAGAGATATGTGCAGTCTATGAATAAACTGTATCGTTATTCACAATAGCCAAGATACAGAAACAACCTATCCACAGATTTCTATCCACAGATGAATAGATAAAGAAAATTTCCATCCTAGAGTGAAATATTATTCAGCCATGAAAAAAGAGGGAAACTCTGCCAAACACATCATGAATGAACCGGAGAACATTATGCTAAATAAACTAAACTAGTAACAGGACAAATACTGCACCATTCCACTTTATATCTACAGTAGACAAAATCAGAGAATACAATGATTGCCAGGGACTAGGTGGGGAATGGGAATTGCAGATAAGTTCTACAAATATGCTATACAACACTGTGCCTGTAGTTAACATTATTGTATTGTGCATTTAAGAATTTGTTGAGGGTAGACCCCAAGTTAAATGCTCTTACCACATTTATAAAATCAATTAAGAAATAAATGTATTGAAATTTGTGTCATGACCCTAAAGTGGTCTATCATGATAAATATTCTGTGTGCACTTGAAGAGTGTATATTCTGCTGCTGTTGGGTGATAAGCTCTGTAAATACTAATTAGGTCAAGTTGGTTGATATGGCTCTTTAAGTCTAGAGTATATTTGCTGATTTTGTCTACTGTATCAGTTACTGAGAGGTATTGAAATCTGACAATACTATGAACTTACTCTTTCAGTTTTATCACCTCTCATTTAAGTATTTTGAAACTCTTTCAATTAGGTGATTAAACATTTAGCATTATTATGTCAATTGATTCTATTATTACTGTCTTTATCCTTTGTTTATAGTCTTTGTTCTGAATACTACTGCGTTTCTAATTTGTTTTTGTTTTTTTTTTTAATAGTAACAGCCATGAAATTAAAAGACGCTTACTCCTTGGAAGAAAAGTTATGACCAACCTAGATAGCATATTCAAAAGCAGAGACATTACTTTGCCAACTAAGGTCCGTCTAGTCAAGGCCATGGTTTTTCCAGTGGTCATGTATGGATGTGAGAGTTGGACTGTGAAGAAGGCTGAGCACTGAAGAACTGATGCTTTTGGACTGTGGTGTTGGAGAAGACTCTTGAGAGTCCCTTGGACTACAAGGAGATCCAACCAGTCCATTCTGAAGGAGATCAGCCCTGGGATTTCTTTGGAAGGAATGATGCTAAAGCTGAAACTCCAGTGCTTTGGCCACCTCATGCGAAGAGTTGACTCATTGGAAAAGACTCTGATGCTGGGAGGGATTGGGGGCAGGAGGAGAAGGGGATGGCAGAGGATGAGATGTCTGGATGGCATCACTGACTTGATGGACATGAGTCTGAGTGAACTCAGGGAGTTGGTGATGGACAGGGAGGCCTGGTATGCTGCGATTCATGGGGTCTCAGAGAGTCGGACACGACTGAGCAACTGAACTAACATGGTATAACTTCTTTCAGTTTTTAAAACTTTTAACCTATTTGTCTTCATTTTTAAAGTACAGTTCTTATAGGCATCATGTAATTAAGTCTTTTTTAATACAGTCTAACAAGCTTCCCCTTTTAACTGGGATTGTGAGGCAATATGATTATTGATGTTTTTAGTTCTATCATCTCATTATTTGTTTTCTATTTGCTACTTTTGTGTGTTCTTTCTTTTTTCCTCTTCTCTGCCTTCTTTTGTATTTTCACAAGTCTGGCTAGTGGGAAGAGAGACTATTCCTGGCCAAGCAGCACCTCCTTTGGTCCTCTGAGAGCGCTCCTGGCGTCAGGCAGTCTCCGTGTGCGGGCGCCGAGGAGCGCTCTGGTGAGGCCTGCAGGGGCCTGCGGGGGCCTCCGGGCCTCGCCTGCAGTGCTGCCCCTCTGCTCTTCCGCTCTAGCAGCGCGAGCTCTTGGGTCTCCCACTCTGACCTCTTGTCTCCTCGACTCAGAGACTCTCGGCTCCTGCTTCAGCTGCCCTCCCTGGGCCACGCCTGGAAACTCTCGGAGGCAGTTAAACTTGGGCGACTGTAGGACTCACCTTGTTTCCTGTGTCTCAGGATTACTGTCCTTCACCTGATGTTCAGCGTCTTGAAAACTGCAACTTCATGTATTTTGTCTTTTTTTTTTTTTTTTAATGTTTCAGGAAAGAAAGTAAAGGTCCATGTTACTCCCATTCTTAGAGGTGAAACTCCTCACTATCCAATTTCTATAAATTACCCTAAAATACCAATAATCAAGACTTCAGTATTGGTGAAGGGACAGATACATAAACCAATGGGACATAATAGAGAGTTCTAAAATAGAGCCAAAGAAATAGGCAAAGTGATTTTTGTTAAAGGTGCAAAGACAATAAAGATTAAAGGCTTTAACAATAGTGTTGGAACCACTGGACATTCATATGCATTAAAAATGAACCTCAACCTAAATATCACAACTTGCACAAAAATTAACCCAAAATGGGTCATGAATCTAAACATAAAGCTACAGAACTTTTAGAAGGAAACGGGAGAAAATCTTCATGACTAAGGATTAGGTAAAGGAATTCTGAGAAATGACACCTAAATCATGATTCATAAAGAAGAAAAACTGGTAAGAAGAACTGGTAATAGTTCATCACAATTTAAAAATACAAACAAAAAAAAAAACAAACAAAAAACCACTACTGTTAAGAGAATTAAAAGACACACTACAAATAAAGAAAAAAAATTAATCACATATCTGACAAAGAACTTGTATTCTAAAAACATAATGAAAGCCTCAAACTCAACAGTAAGAAAACAAACCGATTTAATTTTTAAATAGTCAACACACTTGGACACTTACTTCACCAAAGAGGATGTATGGATGATGGCTAGAGGCTGGATGTTTGTGCGCTCCCAAAATTCTTCTTTTGAAATTCTAATGTCCAATGTGATGATACTAGAAATATTTCTGGGGCTTTTGGCAGGTGGTTAGGTGATGAAGGCTGAGCTCTCATGAACAGGATTAATGCTTTAATAAAAGAGGCCCCAGAGAGCTTGCTCATCCCCTTCTAACATGTGAGGACACAGCAGTAGTCAGCAGCCTGCAACCAGGCAGAGGGCTTGCACACTTGACACCTTGATCTTGGCCTTCCAGCCTCCAGAACTGTGAGAAATAAATTTTGGTTGTTTACAAGCCACACAGTTTGTAATATTTTATTTTACCAACTTGAACAGACTAACAGAGCACATGAAAAGATGGCAAACATTAACAGTCATTAGAGAGCTACAACGTAAAATGATGATCAGATACTTTGCAGATAGCATGGTAGAAATAAATGTATTAGCATCAGTAAGTGCTATTAAGTATTTGGAGCAACCAGGAACTCTTATAGGAATGCAAAATGGTATAGCCACACTGGAAAATACTTCGGCAGCTTCTTATAAAATAAAACATAAACTTACCATCAGTTCCGTTCAGTTCAGTCGCTCAGTCGTATCCGACTCTTTGTGACCACATGAATTGCAGCACGCCAAGCCTCCCTGTCCCAGAGAAGGCAATGGCACCCCACTCCAGTACTCTTGCCTGGAAAATCCCATGGATGGAGGAGCCTGGTAAGCTGCAGTCCATGGGGTGCTGAGGGTCGGACACGACTGAGCGACTTCACTTTCACTTTTCACTTTCATGCATCGGAGAAGGAACTGGCAACCCACTCCAGTGTTCTTGCCTGGATAATCCCAGGGATGGGGGACCTGGTGGGCTGCTGTCTATGGGGTCGCACGGAGTCGGACACGACTGAAGTGACTTAGCAGCAAGGCTTCCTGTCCATCACCATCTCCCAGAGTTCACTCAAACTCACATCCATCGAGTCAGTGATACCATCCAGCCATCTTATCCTCTGTCATCCCCTTCTCCTCCTGCCCCCAATACCTCCTAGCATCAGATTCTTCTCCAATGAGTCAACTCTTCACATGAGGTGGCCAAAGTACTGGAGTTTCAGCTTTAGCATCAGTCCTTCCAAAGAAATCCCAGGGCTGATCTCCTTCAGAATGGACTGGTTGGATCTCCTTGCAGTCCAAGGGACTCTCAAGAGTCTTCTCCAACACCACAGTTCAAAAGCATCAATTCTTTGGTGCTCAGCTTTCTTCACAGTCCAACTCTCACATCCATACATGAACACTGGAAAAACCATAGCCTTGACTAGACAGACCTTTCTTGGCAAAGTAATGTCTCTGCTTTTGAATATGCTATCTAGGTTGGTCATAACTTTTCTTCCAAGGAGTAAGCGTCTTTTAATTTCATGGCTACAGTCACTATCTGCAGTGCTTGTGGATCCCCAAAAAATAAAATCTGACACTGTTTCCACTGTTTCCCCATCTATTTGCCATGGAGTGATGAGACCAGATGCCATCATCTTCGTTTTCTTAATGTTGAGCTTTAAGCCAACTTTTTCACTCTCCTCTTTCATTCTCATCAAGAGGCTTTTTAGTTCCTCTTCTCTTTCTGTCATAAGGGTGGTGTCATCTGCATATCTGAGGTTACTGATATTTCTCCCAGAAATCTTGATTCCAGCTTGTGCTTCTTCCAGCCCAGCATTTCTCATGATATGATCCAGCAATTCCAGTCCTGGGTATTTACTCAAGAAATGAAAACATATCCACACAAAATACTAAACACAAATGTTTAGCTGTTCTACTTATAAAAATGGAAATAAAAAATGGAAAAAAACCTACCTACCCTTTGACAAATAAATGGTTAAAAAAAATGTGGCACATTCTATGCAATGTACTACTACTCACAATAAAAAGAAATAAACTTTGATATACACAACTTGGATCATTCTTAAAGGCATTGATTTAAAAAAAAAAAAGTACAGACTCAAAAGGTTACATGTTGTATAATTTTTTTTATATATTCCAAAAGGAAAAAAACTAGAATGTCAGTGAATAGACCAATGGCTGGCAGGGGCTAAAGGTAGGAGGAGTATGTAACTACAAAAGGATAGCATGAGGGAGTTCTGGAAGTGATGGACCTGCATCCTCGTTGTGGTATAGATTACATATATTTGAACATGCATGAAAACTCATAGAGCTATATATCCAAGAAAAATTTTACTGTTTGTTGATTTTAAAAGTTAAACTGTTCTTATTCAGACTCTTTGCAACCCCATGGACTGCAGAATGCCAGGTTCCCTGTCCTTCACTATCTCCTGGAGATTGCTCAAACTCATGTCCCTTGAGTTGGTGATGTCATCCAATTATCTCATCCTTTGCCATCCCCTTCTCCTCCTGTCCTCAGTCTTTCTTCAGGATCTTTTCCAGTGAGTTGTCTTTGCATCAGGTGGCCAAAGTATTGAAGCTTCAGCTTCAGCATCAGTCCTTCCAATGAATAGTCAGAGTTGATTTCCATTAGAATTGACTGGTTTGGTCTCCTTGTTGTCTAAGAGACTCTCAAGAGTCTTCTCCAACACCACAGTTCAAAAGCATCAATTCTCCAGTGCTCAGCCTTCTTTATGGTCCAACTCACATCCATACAGGACTACTGGAAAAACTATAGCTTTGACTCTATGGACCTTTGTTAGCAAAGTGATATTTCTGCTTTTCTGACACAGTCTGGGTTTGTCATCACTTTTTTCCCAAGAAGCAAGTGTCTTTTAATTTCATGGCTGCAGTCACCATCACAGTGATTTTGGAGCCCAAGAAAATAAAGTCTGCCACTGTTTCCATTTTTCCCCCATCTATTTGCCATGAAGTGATGGGACTAGATGCTATGATCTTAGTTTTTTGAACATTTAAGTTTTAAGCCAGCTTTTTCACTCTCCTCTTTCACTTTCATCTTTATTTAGTTCCTCTTCACTTTCTGCTGTAAGGGTGGTATCATCTGCATATTTAGTTATTGATACAGTTTCTTTAAAAAAAAAAACTTTATAGTAAAGCTAACACTAAATGATGATATAACTAACTGGCCAAACAGATATTCTGAGAAAGGCATTCCACGTAGAGTGAAGAAAGAAAACTAGTCTCTGATGCTGGAAGGTACTCCATATTGAAGGAACAGTGAAGAGGTGAATGTGGCTAAAGTGGAATCAGCAGAGGGGAGCAGAGGAGAGATGATCAGAGCAGCAATAGGGGACCAGATCATTATGCCATTATAAGGACTTTGGCTTGAGTTAATCAGGGAGCCACTGCAGAGTTTTGAGCAAACAGAATAATACAAATTGATTCAATGTTTTTAAAGACTGATGCTGTGTTGAAAATAGACTGGTAGCATGAGGAAGGGGTAGAAAAGGGAAGACATCTTAGGAATGAAGGTGGCTCAGTCCAGAGTATTTGTGACACATGTGGTGAGAAACAGCTGGAGTCTAGATATATTTTGAAACTAAACCCAAGAAAATTTTCTGATGGATTGGACTGAGAGAAATAAAGGAATCACGTATAACTACAAGTTTCCTGGTTTGAAAAACTAAAAGAATGAAAGTGGCATTAATCAAAAACAGGACAACTTTAAGTGGAACAGACTGTGGTGAAAGAATTGTGGCTAAATTTTGAATATACCAAATCTGAGATTTTATTAGACAGCTAAGTAGAAATTCGTATTTGGCTAGAAAGACCACGATGCATCCAGTGGCCTTGGCCAGCCTGCCTGCACTGTGTGGGCCTCTGGGTAGGCAGCAATCATGGAGATTTCAGCAGCACAGTGAGATCTGCGTATGAGAAGCGCACTCAGACCAAGACGTGTGGTCACCTGTGAAGTATGTGTCCAGTTTTTCACTCTGGTGTTGATTCAGGTGTAAAGTTCATTTGACTTATTTCTCAACATTTTCTCTGTCTCAGGATATAAGATTTTAAATGGTGAAGAATGAGTCTCTGAGAACAAATTCTTAAATGAACATGTCTTTCCTTGAAGTACTCAATTGAGATTATTCTTTCCTTATTGTTAATCTTTGCTGTAATTGGTAGCGTGAGGCTGGATACAATGGCACATAATGCATTGTCTTGAGAACAGAAGGTAGACAGCTACATATCCTATTAATAATCAGAAGATATTATGTTAAAACCTGTCTTGGGATTTTTTTCATACCCCTATCATAATAAGGTAATTTTTTCTAGGGAAAGGTACTGATATGAGGCCATCACCTTCTACTGCAATTTAGCATTCTTCAAAGTGTATGAAATTCATTAATATCTCAAGGGATAATTGTTGATCATTGATAATGTCAGAAATAACAAAATCTAAATGATTTAACAGAATTTCATTTAATAAGTATATTTAAAGTTCATCTCTCTCAAAAAAACAGCATTTTAATTACATTCAAATTGTGTTCATCTTAAATATCAACAAACTCATTATTTACATACAGGGATAGATATTAGAAAACAGGTGGAAATTGAAACAAGTTCTATTTTTTATTATTTCCAGATTAGAATACTGTGAACTGCTAAATATATACCTAAATAAATGTATACATTACCAGAAAACCACAACTTGCTCTAATAGGAAAAGAACTGTAATATACATATAATGGAACATAATTCACACAGGCTTAATTTACAGGTATGTTTCAAAGTATAAAACAAACAAAATCCCAGTAACTACAAGTACAGGCAAAAGTTACAGCCGGCATTTTAAACTAATGTACCAACATACAATGCTTTCCCAGAGAAAGTAGAGAAGAGTGCCTAAGACTTTATGTTGATGAATGACTTTTCGCTTCTTTATTCTTAATAAAGAAGCAGAGCACTTACTCTTTTTGTGTTTAAATTAGATTTAAGTCAGTTTTTTGTTACATAGCAATGACCCTAATGCATCATGAGAAGTGCTATCAAACCTGTTTCACTTAAAACTCAGTAACCAAGACATTTCTTTCATTTCTCCTTGAACTTCCATTTCCCTTCAGAAAGCCTCTAAGGAAATTTTATAGACAACTGTGGTAGAGATCAAACCAAATAATTCTGAGATAGCAAAGAAATGCAGGAATTGGCACTAACATGAGTTTACAAAGAGTTACTCTCCATTTATTAAACCACAAATGCAAAAAAAAAAAAAAGAAAAAGGAGAGAGAAATCTCATCTGGAAACATAAGTAGGATAAAAAGTACTAGAAAATATTGTGCGTTTGGGAGCTTCAGTTTAGAAAACATACAGAAACCAAGTTACCATTAACTGTTACAAGCATTTTTTTATTTCCAACTTGTATAACTTGTTTAAAATTTTAACTTGTCAAAATAAAGTTTCTCTAGCCAAAATGAAGAATTCATAATCACTGTTTTTGTGTCAGAGATAAGTGAAGATTGCCATGTAGGAGAAAGGACAGTTTGGACACATCAGGTTACTAGAGGCAGCACCTCCATTAAGCACTTAATCGGATCTGATTCAAGTCGGGAAGGAATTTTGCCTTTCTTCAGTGTTTACTGTGTTTCACATAGTTGCAGAAAAAGAAGATTCTTTCTTCTTTTTTTTCCTTAATGTACTTGAGGTTAAAAATGGCAGAATGAACAGTCCTTAATTTGCACACACTTTTTTAAAGGGATATTTTTATATTTTGATCATTTGCTTTTCTTTGCTGTTTTTAATGATAAATCTTTAGAATTGACTGTTCTATAATGGTGCTCAGGTGGACAGATAAAACCAGAACTTTCTTAAAAATAAACAATTTATCTTGCATTAAAATAAATCACCAATTAGAGATCTAAGTCAGTGTTTCAAACAAATGTTCAACTTCAAATTAAATATGTTAACTGCTGCTTGTTAAATAAACAATTTCATTCAATTATAAACAGATTAACAAACATATAATCATTCCCTATGATCACCATAAAAATTAAATTATCCTTTTCTCTTTTATATGAAGATAGTGGTCCTCAAACAACACTTTCAACCAGAAAGGCTCGTTCATAACACAATCCCATCTCAGTTTTTGAACATCAGTGCATTCAATGGTTATAAGGAGGCATGATGTTCTTCTGAAGCTAAGAGTTCTGGAAGGGTTAAAAACAAAAAAAAGAAGAAGAAAAAAAGAAAATATAAATAATCTGAAAGATTTCCTTAATGATAACAAATAATGCCTGTACTCAAAGTTAAGTATGGTATAACCTGAGTATTAATCAGTTGCGGTTTTTTCTCCCAATGGAAGGCGTTCCCATAACTGGAGCAACTGTTCACCAACCTGAGGTTCTAGTTCCTAGAGAAACCAAAAGTGACAATAAACATAAAAACAACTAGATTGAAACCTATACTGATAAAAATATAAGAAAATCAAATTTCATATTTCTACTAAATTATGTGTTATGCCTTAACTGCTCTAATGCTTTTCATGAAGATTTAGCAAAAGTACTCAGCTTTTGTACTTCCAAGGGTTTATGTTAATACTTAGCATATTAGATGTTTGCGTTTTTTCCCTCAAGAAACCATCTTAAATACTATATAATATTCTTAAGGAATGAAATTTATTTCAAAATTATTATCAAATAAAAAGTAAAATATTCTTACATAATTGAAAAGAATGTCATTTATTGTCCTCTTGTGACATCATGTGCACTTAAAAAGAACCTTAACAGTTTTCATGTGGTTATTTGAACAGTCACACTTGTTCAGATGAAGTATTAGATGTAGCCTTAGCAAGACTAGATAACTCTCTAAATAGATTCTCTGAATCTATTTTTTCCTACAAAACACTTGGTCAATAACTTATTTTAGGCTTAAGAATTGAACTGCCTCATATAAAGAAGCTAGCACAGTCATCAATATATATGTTAATTCCCATCATCTAACTAGTTTAAAATGCCTATCAGCAGTATCTTGAAGACAAAGCATACAGAAATAAAACAAGCCACAAAAATATAAAATTGCTATTTATATTATTAGTTAAATCCAAAAGAACTTAGATACTGTTCTTATCCTTAGACTTTATTGAAATTACTTCAGAATTACACTAGGTTTTGATCATATCAAGTTAGTTCGACAATAGGAACCTCCAAGAACTGACATGGAAGATTATAAATACAATGACAGAGCAAAGTCAGGTTTACAAAACGTTGGAAAAAAAAAAAAAAAAAGCTCTGTCAGGCACATTTGCAAGTAGGTTTTTAACTAACTCTTCTACAAATTTGAACCATTATCTTCCCATGTGCACATGGAATATACAATTTGTAGATACTGTTCTTATCCTTAGACTTTATTGAAATTACTTCAGAATTACACTAGGTTTTGATCATATCAAGTTAGTTCGACAATAGGAACCTCCAAGAACTGACATGGAAGATTATAAATACAATGACAGAGCAAAGTCAGGTTTACAAAACGTTGGAAAAAAAAAAAAAAAAGAGCTCTGTCAGGCACATTTGCAAGTAGGTTTTTAACTAACTCTTCTACAAATTTGAACCATTATCTTCCCATGTGCACATGGAATATACAATTTGTATTCTTTCATTTGTTCCTCAAATAAATCACTGAGTAACAGCCAAACAAAACAAACAGTGGAAGAAAAATATTAAATGCCATCGTATACCTGCCCATCTCTGCTTATCTGGACTTTCTTGTTGTCATTCCAAGGATTGAGTAAATGGTGTGCAAACTGAAAGGGAAGACTTTCTTTCCGTATCCACTCCACCTTAAACACTCCTCCTAGTCCAGCTGACCCCCAATCCTGACTCTTCTCCCTTCCTATCTCAGAAGACATTCTAGAAAATCCCTGTGAGTAAAATGAAGGAAAAGGGGAGGATTATATTAAGACCTCTGAATTCAATTTATCTGAGAAAGCCTTGAGGTTTCGTACTTTTAAGGTAACAATATAAAAATAATAGATTCCAGAAAGCTACTCATTAAGCATTTCTTATAAAAAGATGAATTAGAAAATTTTAGAGGAAAGACCGATTTCAGCTTTCTAATGTAATTTTAAATAGAAACACAAATTTTCTAAATAACGTATCATAGTTCTAAACCCACATTTATACCATTACCATATGAATACAATGTAACTTCTAGGTTTTTAGTTCAAAAAATGATAATTATATCAAATAATAAATCCATTATTTTATAAATTCAGATATATATCAAGTCAAGAAACACAGTTAAGAAACTGAGTTAAGAAACTCAGTTTCTTGATGGTCAGACTAATCTCTTTGGCACTATTTAAATAAATATTTTATCAAAATGTCACACTTCTCATTACTTTTAATCCACCAGAAATCTTAAGTTGTCCTCAGGAGGAAAAACTGTTTATCTGGAGAGACTCTGGGAAAACAAGGCAAAAACAAAGGGATCCCTATATATCATTCCTTTGAAGAGGTGCAATATATTCCTCATCCTCAGTCAAGCACAGTGCATTCTTACGTTCCAATGCAATAAAAACCCAGCTTCTTTTTAACTTCTATGATTTAACTGATCTAATAATCTACAGCCAGAATAATCCCTTTTACTGTTTCAGGATGGCTCACCTGGAAATGTCCAGATCCTTGAACAGAAAATACCAAGTAAACCACGCTGCTTTCCCAAAAGGCTCGATTTAGCTTCCTCTCATTACTAGGAGTTGTAGACCAGATACCCTTCTGTTGAGAAATTTCAAGGTTTCTCAGATTGCTACTCTTCATTATGAAGTATCGAATAGGCATGTTTGGTTTTGGTGAAGGAGATTTTGAGCCCTAAAAAAGAATGGATATNACCAGTCTAGGTTTGATGCAGGATACAGGATGCTTGGGGCTGGTGCACTGGGATGACCCAGAGGGATGGTATGGGGAGGGAGGTGGGAGGGGGGTTCACATGTACACCCATGGCAGATTCATGCTGATGTATGGCAAAACCAATACAATACTGTAAAGTAATTAGCCTCCAATTAAAATAAATAAATTTAAAATTTAAAAAAAAAGAATGGATAAATTCTGGAAGTGAGACTTGACCTTTCAAAATCAATAGGCTCAATTAAATAACATCTTATAGATATATAAACCAAAATATTTTACCAAATATGCAACAAATATAGGTAGCTCTATCATGGCTGAAAACTTACACAAGGCTCAATCAAAGTGAGGTCAAAGAACCAAAACCAGTACCAATTTTCGGAGCATTCAGAATAATCAACTCTGATTTATACTCCAAATGTACTTTTAGAAAATATCTTAATAAACTTGCAAAGACTGAAAACAAAACAAAAACTGCTCCAGATTACTGCCTGGATACAATTTCCAGGTGACAATGCAGGAAGGGAAACACAAATAGAATCCAATGGTCTCACTGAACTTCAGTTTAGAGGCCACATTAACTACATTTTGCATGGCAGTGCACCAGATAGAAGGGAGCTGCATAGGAAGAGGACTACAGAAGGGGTCCTCACAAGGTTCTGGCTAAGTAAAGACCTGAACACAATAAGAAACGATGAACTGAAGCAAGGAAAAATTCGAAGAAAAAGAGTTCTTAGAGCTCACACATGGTTGGGAATATTTCATCTTTTTCCCAGATAGAATGGAAAGAATGTGTAATACCTAGCACATCAGCCGATGGAAATCATACCTTAGTAATGGAAATAAATTAGGACCAGAATAAAAACTTCCCTGTGTCCAGACCCACCCTAACACAGCTTAAAAGTAAGTCCTGGAAGGATTACACTGATTGTAACTAACTTAACTGTGTATCAGAACAATGTCTAACACTATTTAAATGAATAAAACAAAAATCTCACACCCAAACAAAATTTTAGGGAATGCAAACAAACAGGATTATAACCACAACCAGGAAAATAATTCATCAACAGGAAGAAATTGAGATATGACAGATGATGAAATTAGGAGACAAGAATTTAAGGAAGCTATTCTCAATACATGGCACTATGTTTAAGAAGGCAGATGAAACATAAATATGATGAGACGAGAAATAGAAGGTATTTTTTTAGAGACTCAAAGGAAGGTCTGGAGATGAAAATAAAGTATTTGAAGCAAAAATACACTAGAAAGAATGCATATCAGATTAGACAATACAAACAAAAAATCAACGAACTTAAAAGATGCAGCAATGGAAACAATCTCAAAGGAAGCAAAGAGACAAAAAGAACTGACAAAAATGAAGAGAGTATCAGTGATCTGTGGAACAATATCCAGTAGTCTTACATTTTTATATCTAGAATTCTAGAAAAGAAGTGGGGAAGAGGTGAGATATAAAAAATACATGGTGTTAAATTTCCCAAAATCAATGACAACTATACATACACAGATTAAGGAAGAAATATAAAGAGGAACAGGCTAAGTCATATAAAAATCAAATTGTCAAACCAGTGATAAAAAGAAAATCTTAGAAGCAGCTAGGCAAAAAAAGACAAATTATATATGGAGAAAGAAAGATAAGAATGATGGTAGATGTCCCATCAGAAACTATATAAACTACTAATGTGAAAGTGAAAGTCACTCACTCAGTCCTGTCCAACTCTTTGCAACCCCATGCTGGAGTGGGTAGCCTTTCCCTTCTCCAGGGGCTCTTCCCAACCCAGGATTGAACCCAGGTCTCCCGCATTTCAGGCGGATCCTTTACCAGGTGAGCCACAAGGGAAGCCCAAGAATACTGGAGTGGGTAGCCGATCCCTTCTCCAGTGGGTCTTCCTGATCCAGAAATCAAAGCAGGGTCTCCTGCATTGCAAGCAGATTCTTTACCAATTGAGCTATCAGGGAAGCCTATATGATAGTATAGTAATGAAAGAAAATCATCTGTCAACCTAAAATTATATAAACAGTAAAAATATCTTTCAAAAACAAAAGTGAAAAAGAATTTTTACACAAAAGCTAAAATAGTTCATTTCCCGCAGATCTGTACCTAAAGAAATGTTAAAAGAGGTTTTCAGGCAGAAGTATATGATCCAAGATAGAAATTCACGTCAACACAAAAGAATAAAAAGCACAGGAAATGGTAGACATTGAGTAAATATAAAAGACATTTTCTTGACTTTTGATAAAAAGGTAATTGACTGTGTAAAATAAAAACTAATATATTCTGACATTTGTAACATGTAGAAATAAAATGTAAGAAAACAATATCAACAAAGGACTGAAGGGTAATATAAGCATACTGTTGCAAGGTTCTCAAACTATAACTGAAAGGGCATAATACTGATTCAAGATACATTAGGTGTTAGGGAACATTTAACAGGAGGATTCCTGCATGCTGTTTTCTATTTCTCAAGGATTCTCTGTTCCTTATCAGTTCCTATTTCAACAATGAGTAAAGCTGCATGCAGTTCTCAGGACTCAGGTCATGGGATAAGACATGCAGTGACTCTTTTCAGCATCAGAGACTTTTTTTGTATTAGACTATCCATATTGTGGCTATTGATAAAATTTCATCCTGTGTAATAGCTGAGTAATCATCTTACTAAAGATATATATAAGCCTGCCTTTCTGCTAATAAAGCACCTTTGCTCCATCAGAGCTTGGGTCCTTGTGTCTTTCTTTCTGTCTGTCTCTCTCTCCTCAGCTAATTCTCTGGAGAACAGAAACCCGTCTTGCTCACTCTCCTTCCTGGGCTTCTAAGACTCTCTCGAGAAGGCGCCCTGTGTTTCACCTCCCCGTTGAGAGGGCGCCCAGTGCCTTCGTAAGAGACACAAGTCCTGTGTCAAGGACTCTGCGTAAACCAGAGAGTATCAGCCTCTTTCTCTTTCACTTTTCTTATTGTTACCTCCGGACCACCAGGTCCCGGTCCATTTAAAGACCCCAACAATTAGGATAAGGTAAAAATGACTTAAGTAGTGAATTCCATCAAGCACTTAAGGAAGAAATAATATTAAGCCTATACATCTCTTCCAAAAAATTGAAGTTAAAGGACCACTTCCCCACTAATCATATTATAACCACACAACCCTGATACCAAAAGCATACAAAGATAACTAGAGAATAACATCCCTCATAAACAAAGATCCTTCACTTAATAAAATTTTTGATGGAACAAAATCAAATCCAGCAATATTTTAAAAGTGAGGTATAGCATACAGAGTTCCAACTATAAAATCTCTACAAGAAAGCACAGCAGGAAATCTCTGGAATCTTTGATTAGGCAAGGGCTTCTTAGGACACAAAAAATATGAACTGTAATTGAAAATACAGATGAAATAGAAAAAATAAATTAAATGGACTTGCATCAAAATTAAAAGCATTTCTCTTTAAAAGATAATTGAATCACTTTGATGTACACTTGAAACTAACACAATACTGTAAACTATACTCTAATATAAAATAAAAATTAGATTAAAAATAAATAAGTACTAAGGACACATTGTATAGAACAGGAAAATATAACCATTATTTTATAACAATTTTAAATGGAGTATGATCCATAAAAATACTGAATCAATATGTTGTACACCTAAAACTAATATGATATTGTAAATCAAGTATACCTCAATAAAAAATTAAAAACTAAAAAAAGTTAAAAACACTCTTAAATAAATAAAGTGATGATTACATGAGGAAAAAAGACACCATTAATAAAATGTAAATGCAAGCACAGACTACTGAAAAAAGTGATTACAACACAGATAATTAAAACTTGTATACAGAACTCTTACAACTAAATAAAAAAAGAAACCAATAAACAATCTAAAAGAGTTAAACAAAAACTTGAACAGATTTTCACCAACAATTCAGAAATGGAAAAAAGCATGTGAAATGATGGTCAATATAATACTTAATCATTGGGAAAATGCAAGTTAAAACTACAATGGAGCATCACTATACACCTAAATAGCTAAAATTAAGAGTCTAGTAATGTCAAGTACTGTTAAGAATATTGAGCAAATGGAATCCTCATAGATTATTGCAGGGGACAGAGAAAAGTACAGCTATTGTGGAAAACAGCTGAGTAGTTTCTTGTAAAGTTACACTTACCACACAACCCAACAAACATACTCATGGGTATGTACCCAAGATCAGAAAACATATCTGTACATAAAGATTTATACCTGAGTATTATTCATAATAGTCAAAAAGTAGAAACATTCCAAAAGTCCATGAATGGTGAACAGATAAACATACTGTGATATATCTGGAATCAAGATTGCCAGAAGAAATATCAATAACCTTAGATATGCAGATGACACCACCCTTCTGGTACAAAGCGAAGAACTTAAGAGCCTCTTGATAAAAACAAAAGAGGAGAGTGAAAAGTTGGCTTAAAACTCAACATTGAGAAAACTAAGATCATGGCATCCGGTTTCATGGTAAATTGATGCGGAAACAATGGAAACAGTGACAGACTTTATTTTGGGGGGCTCCAAAATCACTGCAGATGGTGACTGCAGGTATGAAATTAAAAGATGTTTGTTCCTTGGAAAAAAATTTATGACCAACTTAGCATATTAAAAAGCAGAAATATTACTTTGCCAACAAAGGTATCTGTCTAGTCAAGACTGGTTTTTCCAGGAGTCATGTTTGGATGTGAGAGTTGGACTATGAAGGAAGCTGAGCACTGAAGAATTGATGCTTTTGAACTGTGAAGTTGGAGAAGATTCTTGAGAGTCCCTTGGACTGACTGCAAGGAGATCCAACCAGTCCATCCTAAAGGAGATCAGTTCTGGGTGTTCATTGGAAGGACTGATGCTGAAACTGAAACTCCAATACTTTGGCCACCTGATGTGAAGAACTGACTCATTTGAAAAGACCCTGATGCTGGGAAAGATTGAGGGCAGAAGGAGAAGGGGACGACAGAGGATGAGATGGTTGGATAGCATCAACTCAGGGTACATGAGTTTGGGTAAACTCCGGGAGTTGGTGATGGACAGGGAGGCCTCGTATGCTGCAGTCCATGGGGTCACAAAGAGTCAGACATGACTGAGCAACTGAACTGAACTGAACAGGATATATCCACACAACGGAATACTTACTATCCAGCAATAACAAGTAATAAACTAATAATATAATAATTATAAAATAATAATAAGATAATATATAACTTACATATATATCAATTAATCTTCCACTTATATTATCTGCCATTTGCATAATATATTATTAATATATCTTATATATGATGTATTTATATATATTATTATTTAATATGATGTTTTATTTTATATTACATATTACATATTATATAAAATATATTTCTATATATTTATATTTATATTATGTTATATATCATATAATCAATATAATTATATCATATGAAAATATATTATATATAATATTAATATAATATGGTAATATAAATATTTATTATATCTATAATGGTGTAAAATATATAATTTAATATAAATTAAATATAATTTAATATAAAATGTAACATGATTTATATAAAATATAATTTATATTTATATTTATATTGTAGTAATATTAATGATACATATATGAGTATAATTATATCATGTTATATGATTATAATATATAATATTATGTAATAATATATAATATATATTTTATATTAGTATTATATTTTTTCCTCTTTTCTTAATTTTTAAAAAAAAATTTTTACTTTTACTATATTTTACTTTATAATACTGTATTGGTTTTGCCATACATTGACATTTATCTGCCACGGGTGTACATGAGTTCCCAATCCTGAACCCCCCTCCCACCTCCCTCCCCATATCATCTCTTTGGATCATCCCCGTGCACCAATATATATTAATATTATATGTTTTATATATAACTAATAATATAATAAACTCAATAATTTACAAATCAATTTCAAAAGTCAAATAAGCCAGTCACAAAAAGTTATATACATTTCATTTACAGGAAGTTCCAGAAAAAGGCAAAACTTTAAGAACAAAGAGCAATTTAGTGGTTACCAGAATCTGGGGGTAATGGGACTGCTCTCCATGAGATTACAGTACAGTTCATGACTGCATACACTTGTCAAAATTCACTGACTTGAACAGTTTATTTTTTTTAATTTATATAGTTTTTATTTTTATTTTTTTTAATTTTACTTTATTTTACTTTACAATACTGTATTTTAAATTGGTCAATTTTATCATGTAAATTATGCCTTAATAAAGGCACTTTAAATTAAAAACAGAAATACTCTTAAAGTCTAAGAATATAAATCTGTAAAAACATTTCTTTTCCTCTTATTTAACAATAGTATTTTAGCAGACATTTTCACCAGAACTACATCACATAGCTAAAAAACACTAACCAAATACTTATTCAAGTATTAAATTAAAATTATTCTAAATAGTTGAAATCATTCATATCACAAACTTTTTAAAACATACATAGTTCTCAATTCTTTATCAACATTGCATTATCTTCCTAACCCCATCTAGTATTGTATTTTTAATATAACCACTGAATTGAAGAAATCAATTAAGAATGAAAGAAATCATTGTTTTGAATTCTGAAAGTATGAATCAAAATTAATTTAAGAAATTCCTCTTGTCATTTGTATTTAACAAAAGAAAGGTTCTAAAGATACAGAAAGGGATCATGAACTGCTTAGCCACATGCCATCAAGCAATGGTCTACTAGTATGAAAACTTCCCCAGATCATACCGACCAAAAATATCTGGCAAGCAGGAGAAACTAAAAAATTTACTATTTGCAAACTTTTATTTGTAACTAGAACAGAGGCCAGGATTACTGATTTAAAAGCAGAATTATTTATAATTTTGTTTACATATATAACACCAGATGTAGTACAAATCCCTGATACTCTACCTTTCCTGAGGATGGAGGAGAAGGACTAGCACAAGGACTTGGATAATTACTGCTGTCTGTAGATTTCACAGAAGATTGATCTGACCGGTCCTCAGTGCTTCGTTTAGGATGCAAAATTCCTCTGTCTTTATACTTCTGAGGTTGGTGAAGTGTTGGAGCTGGAGATTTCATCAATACTCTTGAGTGAAAAGGAGGAAGCAAAGATCAGTTACACATAAGATCATAATACAAAGCAGATTCCATTTCAAGCCAAAGTTCAATGATTCTGTGATTTATGGAATAGTATTTTAAAAGGCAATTTCATTCTTCTATTCCATTTAGAAGAAAGGGTTGTACTATTAGGGTACACTTACAAAGATAATATTTTTTTTAAATAATACAAAAATACATTAAAAACAACCTATAAAAATTTTTAATTTAGATACCAAAGTATTATTTCCCTTACAAAACTCCAAACCTCTTTTATGACAGTCTAGAAGAAATCCTAAACAGTTAGAATGTCATATAGTGATGCCTAATGTCTTTTAACATTTTAAAATTATTTAAATACATCTATGCTAATGGCCGTTACTAGAAAATCACCTACTCCACCTGTCTTCCATTTGCATATATCTTAAAACCAAACAGATTTCAAAAGCATACTAAAAATTACAGCATGGCAAAATGGAAATAATACTGGACTAGAGTCAGGAGAGAAGATTTTCAGACAGAACTAAAGTTACAACTAATGAGGTAGGTGATCCTGGGCAAGTCTTTTATCTGAGCTTTAATATCCTTTAGCTGTTAAATAATGGATTAAACTAGATGAACATTAAGATTCTTCTGTTTTAAAATTCTATGAATAAATGAAGCAAAACTGGCAGTCAAGAATTTTATAATTTTTTAAGTATACATCTCAGTGGAAAACCAGACATTAAAAAACAAAGAAGACATTAAGTACTTCCTAAAGCAGTATAATATAAAGTTCACAGCATTACCTATAAATATGCTTGCCAAAAGAAAAAAAAAATGTTCTTGCCAAAATACTGGATCTAATCAAGCCTTGAGAGCTAACCACATCCATGAAATATGCAGGGTACAGCAATAAAAAGAGACATATCGAGAATGTGGTACATCTCATAATACCACTGACCTAGTTTCCTAATAAAAGTCAACAAAGGAACTAACTGCTCTAGATCACAAGAGATTCAAGAAACAAGACACCCTAATACAATGCATGAGTGAGTCCTCCCTGAATGCTGTTTCAAATAAATATAGTTTGAGAACAGGGGAAATGATTATTTTATTGGGACTGATTATTGGATTTTGATTGTGTAGGAAAAATGCTTCTATTTTTTAAGAGATTCAAATCTAAATACAGAGGAGTAAAATTACATGATGTGAGAGACTGATTTTGAAATATATGAACAAAAAAAGAAAAGAAGCAAGAAAAAAATAATTGGGTAGATACAGCAAATAGGTGAAAATCATCAGAGGATAAGATGGCTGGATGGCATCACCAATGCAATGGACATGAACCTGGGCAAACTTCAGGAGATGGTGGGGGACAGAGAGGCATGGAATACTGCAGTCCATGGGGTCACAAAGAGTTGGACACAAATGGGAGACTGAACAACAATCATTTACTTTGCATGTTTATATATAATAAATAAGCAACACATAAAAAGAATAAGTCATAAACTTCCACTGAGCCTTGCAATTATAATTACTCTGCCTTCAAAATTAGTTAAAATAGCTTATCCCCACATTATGCTTCTCTTTCAATAAATATCTTGGATTCATTCTTTCTTTCACAAATGAAATAAAATAGCAAAGCCTAAAAATGCTAACAAAAATATATAATGAATAAACATGTGAATAATTATTAAGAACTTGATAAATATAAAAAACCAACTTTTCAGGGCTTTTGTCTTTAAGAATTGAAGTTCAATGAATTATCAAGTTATACCTCTAAAATTCCATCATTCTTACCCTAGCAGATTATTTTCCTGAAAACTAGGTAACAGAACTTAATTAAGAGTAATATCTTATTAAAATAAAAATAACACTTCCAATAGAACTAAATGCCCACTTTTGCAGTTTCCATTTTGATCTCTGATTCTGTGCTCTATTCTAGCCTTTCTCTCTTCCTCCGCAAATTTTGGCTCCCCCTCAAATTTCATGCATGTAGAAACAAAGCATTTGTACAAACCTTTCCACCTACATTTTAAGAGAAACAAAGAATTCTGACGACTCAGTTATATCTCATTTTTCTTATAGAAAAGATGTTTATTTTTTGTAAGCAAATTATTATGTAAAAAACGACTATTTAAAAACAGTGGTTTAATTTTAACATGGGATATGGGCATTTTTCCATGTTTTAATAGTTTCTTAAACTTTTAAAAATAACTTTAATAAAATGTTTTTATTAAAAGAAATTATCTGATCTATATTTTGCCATTAAAGAAAGATTATTCACCATTCAAAAATACATCTTCAGAAGAGTTCTTAATCTATTCCTCACCAAGCTATATCAGTTTCAGGCCTTGTCTATTAAAACTACAAAGTCTAAAAGTATATGAAATTCTTTATCTCACTGTTCAACAGATAAGAGAATAAAGAAAGCAAGGTTATAACCTATAAGGAAAGGAAAATGGCAGATACTGGTATCACAGGAGAAAAAATGAATTTATAAGATAATCAGTTTCTATCAGTTTCTATCTGTATTTTTCTCCTGTATTTTCTCCTGTATTTCTAATCTTCATTAAATGAGTATATATTACTTTTATAAAGAAAACAGGAAAACTTTCCTCATAAATGTATGTGTATAGTATGTATGTATATGCATATAAACCATGTGTGTATAAATAGTCCCTCTGAATATATATAATTTTTTTACAGGAGTCTATAAATAAGTCTACCACATAATTTCTATGCAAATGTATTCACATATTTGAAATCACCCTTGTTCAAGGAAATTTTTCAAAAAATCTTTTTAAAAAGAGGAGTATCTAGCAATCAGAATCCAACAACACATTAAAAAGATCATACACCATGACCAAGTGGGCTTTATCCCAGGGATGCAAGGATTCTTCAATATCCGCAAATCAATCAATGTAATACACCACATTAACAAATTGAAAAATAAAAACCATATGATTATCTCAATAGATGCAGAGAAGGCTTTCGACAAAATTCAACATCCATTTATGATAAAAACTCTCCAGAAAGCAGGAATAGAAGGAACATACCTCAACATAATAAAAGCTATATATGACAAACCCACAGCAAACATTCTCCTCAATGGTGAAAAATTGAAAGCATTTCCCCTAAAGTCGGGAACAAGACAAGGGTGCCCACTTTCACCGCTACTATTCAACATAGTTCTGGAAGTTTTGGCCACAGCAATCAGAGCAGAAAAAGAAATAAAAGGAATCCAGATTGGAAAAGAAGAAGTAAAGCTCTCACTGTTTGCAGATGACATGATCCTCTACATAGAAAACCCGAAAGACTCTACCAAAAAATTACTAGAGCTAATCAATGAATATAGTAAAGTTGCAGGATATAAAATCAATACACAGAAATCCCTTGCATTCCTATACACTAATAATGAGAAAGTAGAAAAAGAAATTAAGGAATCAATTCCATTCACCATTGCAACGAAAAGAATAAAATACTTAGGAATATTTTTTGCTATTTTCTTTTTTGCTTGGCAGTATCTACATCAGAGAAAATGATTTAGGGACACATTATTATAAGCAATTGGCTGAATTATTCCTAAAATGTTATAAATGAAAAACTTGGAATCCATCATGTATTATTCCTTTTTACTGAGTCTTAACTGATAGCATGCCTTTATGCTTCATTCAAATAAGTAAATCTGATCAAAAGACAGTATTAAATATTCCATCTGATCCTTGAAAAACAATAAGCGTCACATATCTTTTACACCTCCATTATTTCTGTTTTCAATTTTTAACAATGAAATAATATTCTTAGCACAGAGATAATATCTACTATATTGTTTAAACTAGCATTCCAGGCAAGAACGTTGTCTCTGTTATCCATTCTATCAGGGTAAAAAAAAAAATTTTAACTGATATAAAGAAATACAAATTGGGTTCTAATAAACATTTTTACAACCAGAAATATTTCTAAATCATGGCCAACCATTCACTATAAATACTACATTACCAAATACATTTTGGAAAAATGATTCAATATAAGAGCTCTCAATAATCATATAATAAAAAATTCACATCTAATTGCCAAATGATAGAAAGGATAAAAGAATTTAGCTAAATTGTAAGAAATTTTGCCAAGACAGTAAATTTACTTTTTTAATACATGTATTCCTCTCTTCAACAAAATGTAACCTTTCTGAAGAGATTTGTTTTTTATTCGTTATACATTGCTATATGCCTCACACCAAGAACACTAAGCATTTAATATGTCCCTGTATGAACAAACGAATAAAGTACTTTTCTGTACAAAAACTGGTCAGTTTCATTAATATCTAGGTAAGACTTGGAAGGAGACAGTTCTTCTTAATGGCCATAGCCAACACTTATTGCTGTGAGGTATCTAGGAAAGATATGACTTAACATATATGAACTAAAATGCATAATAAAAAATGCTGTTATCTTTTTCATAGACCCTAAATTTGTAAATTCTGAAAATTAAACATTTTGAGCTTTTCCTGACAAAAAAATATTGCTTTTTTAAATAATTCAAGACCCCAGGAGCTTGAAATTCTTCGTATTATCTAACACTTAAAAAGAATTATGCTTTAAAAAATAATAAATTCTTCCCATTTTATTGCAACTTTTTTGCATATCTCAGATTATAAGAAAGTAATTTTTAAATATTATAAAAGCATGTGATTCTATGATAACTATACCTAGAGAAAATATCTTATTTTAATAAAATGCTATAAATTTACCTTTCTGCAGTAGTAGACTCATCAGAAAATTCAGTATCTGCTGAACTTTTTCTACTATTATTTGACCTCCAAGATGATGCCAAAGGAAGTTCTTCTGAAGACATAGGTCTTGGCCTTTGGCCAATCCCAGATGGCTGTTGTAAGCCTGCAGATTGTTCTTCAGTGCTTAAAACAGCTATAATTGCTCTTATAGTAGCTTCATCAACTTGAGACCAAGGTTTGGATGGAGCTCTCATTCGACGTAAAAATAAGCTGTGCCACTTCTGTCTAAGTTGCAGCAATAAACTGGCTGCCTGTAATAAAATAGCTTTTTTTCAGTTCAAATGAAAGTGAAAGTAAAAGTCACTCAGTCATGTCCAACTCTTTGCGATCCCACAGACTATACAGTCCATGGAATTCTCCAAGCCAGAATACTGGAGTGGGTAGCCTATCCCTTCTCCAGTGGATCTTCCTGACACAGGAATCGAACCGGGGTCTCCTGCATTGCAGGCAGATTCTTTACCAACTAAGCTATCAGGGAAGCCCCCAGTTCAAATCGGTAACACCAAAATATGTACCACACTTGCAAGACAATTATTTTTCAGTCTGAAATTGTTTCCAAAGAATATATTTCACATTTTATATATTTTATTATCAATTTCATTCATTTTGTTGCATGAAAAAAATAAAATTTATTTACCATTTTGAGGTACTAGAGACACAAAATCAAGTTACACAGTCCAATGAGAGAGAAAGAAAATTAATGTGTGGTAAAGTGTGATTAATACTGGAAAAGTAACAGCAGGGTAAATAAAGAAAAAATACATTTAATTTCATTCATACTTTATTTTACTGCCAAATGATGATGTCCAGAAAGCAGCTGAATTCATACAAAGAAAATCCTAAGCTAGAGATACAGATAAGATGTGCCTGGAAGTTATCAATGTATAAATGATTACTAAATCTACACACAGAGGTAAGGTCCCTAGAAACTGCACAAGACAGTGTAAAGAGTAAAGAACATACCACTGGTGAACATCCAACATTCAAGGTACAAACACATACAAAAGAGTGCATGAAAGAACCCAAGAAGGAACAGCCTCGCTAGACAGAGGAAGAATCAGGAAAGAGTAGTCTTAGAGAAACCAGTGACAAAGAAGTTGGACAGGGGTGAGGAAGGAAAATGGGGAAGGATATGGGCAATAGTGTTAACCATGAGAGAAAGGCCACATTTATGAAGAACAGCAGTCTGGCTCTGACAACATGGAGGAGACAGCATCGACCACGGCAAGTAAGTCTCAGTGAAGGGAAAAATGGATGGGAATGGAAATGAGACTGCAGTAGGCTGAAGTGATCAAGGAATGCATGTAAAAAAGTAAGCTCTAGCCAGTATCAACTTTTGACACTTCATATTGTCCCCCAAAAGGATATACAATGATCTTTAAAAGTAAAGATAGAATTAAGGGAAGGCTTTGTCAAGAAAAATTTTAATATGATAAACATTCATCTTTCCTACTTGAGAGATACATGTAAAGAGAAAACAAAATGACCTAATATCTTTCCCTTTACACAGAGTTATATAAAATAAAAGAATTTCTTGTGTACCCAGCACTCAGTATTTTCCTATATGCACAAACATATTCAAATATCACCATGCTCAAATACTAAGCAACACCTAGGTTTTTCAAATCCTCTATAGGAGTAAACCGCAACATGTCAGAGAATGTAATAGGGCCCTAAGAAAACGGAAAAACAAGGTGTATTCTATTCTCTCACACCAAGGGCTCGATTTTAAAGAGACAATTTTGGGGGGGCGCCTAAGATGGCGGAGGAACAGGACGAAGAGACCACTTTCTCCCGCACAAATTCATCAAAAGAACATCTCAACACTGGGTAAATTCTACAGGGCAGCTTCTGAATGCGAACAGAGGACATAAGACATCCAGAAAAGCAGAACATTGTCTTCAAAAACAGGTAGGAAAAACACAGAAGACGAAAAGAGAAACAAAGGAGGTGGGGAGTATTCATCAAAAGAACATCTCAACGCTGGGTAAATTCTACAGGGCAGCTTCTGAATGCGAACAGAGGACATAAGACATCCAGAAAAGCAGAACATTGTCTTCAAAAACAGGTAGGAAAAACACAGAAGACGAAAAGAGAAACAAAGGAGGTGGGGAGGGAGCTCCGTCCCGGGAAGGGAGTCCTGTCCCGGGAAAAGAGTTTTAAAGGGATAGAAGTTTCCAAACGCCAGGAAGCACTCTCACTGCCGAATCTGTGGCGAGTCTTGGAGACACATGGCAGGGAGGAAAAATGAATGGTGATTGAGACCAGCAGGTTGCGAGCCCCACAGTAATTCCCCCGGCGGAGAGGCAGAGCAGATGCCTGCATCCGCCACTAGCAAGTCGGGGCTGGGCAAGGAGGCGCGGGAGACGGGGGCAGCAGCGCTTCTTAAGAATCAGGCCGGAACGCCCACGCGTAACCAGAGCGAACTAACTCAGGCTAGCACACCAGACTGTGGGACAGTTACCATGCGAAAAGCTCGAACAGAAGACACCGCCAGGACTGCGCACAGAACAAAGGACGGAACAGAAATAGCCGGCTGCCGGCCAGCTCCCGCCGGTGACAGGCAGCCAGAGCCGTAAGGGCTGGAACGTGGCAATCGCAACCCGGAGGGACTCTGCTGATCAAACAGCAAGCAGGCTTCTTTGCTAACTGAGACTTCCTGGAGTGCTGGACAGATAACAATTTACCCGACAAAGAGTCCCGGGTTACACCTGGAAAACTGAGCAGCAGAAGAGGGCGATAAGCCGCGCGACTGCNCTGATCCATGTCGATGTGTAGCAAAACGAATACAGTATTGTAAAGCAAAACAAACTAAAAAAAATTAATTAAAAAAAAAAGTTAGCACTCTTCCAACTCTGAGCTGCTACACTGGTCATTCTTTAACTTGGTTGCTGTACACCAGTTCTCCTTCAGTGAATGAAACAGTGAGAGGGTTTTCTTGTAAACCATAAACATATATGTCAGTTTGGATCTGACTCTGGCGTTTAAGCTAAACATTCACCTTTTACGGACTTTCCTTAGTCTAAATAGTTAAAAGCTTCTTCTGATACCATCATGTTAAAACAGACCAAAATTAATGACAACAAGAACCGTTATCTTTTAATAACAAAGTTAATTCCAAGGTTACTATAATGGCTCATTTATTTCAAGTCATATTTGACAAGAAGAATTTGTCAGTCTAATGAAAGAACTGGGACAATCTTGTAGACTTAGCTCTGATGGGATCTGAACTATCTTAATGGATTCCAAACACGGAATGGCACACATAATCCTAGTTAAGTAACTTAAAAGCAGAAACATAATGAAAACCTGTTGGATTTTTTTTTTGTGTGTGTGTATTTAATATTCTATTAGTTTAGCTGTCTGAAGCATTTTCCACAGAGATATATTTTCATTTGACATACTTTTCAAATGTAGTTTGGAGCATATTACACAGTTGATTTTAAGCCTACTAAAATGTTAGATATTTATTTATAGAGTTCATAACGTAGCCTAATAATATTGAGCAAATATCAGATGTATGTAAACACTGGGTAATATCAATCTAAATTGAAAAAAAAACTCCAATTTCATTGAAAATCACTACTTTATCAAAAATATTTCTTATAATAAACAGGTTGTGCACTGTTTGGAATCATTTTGAAGTGACTGTTACTCTTTTCCTTTCCCCCCTTTCTTTGTATTTCTGATATTACTCACTTGAGAGTGGTGAGTGAGTGATACTACTCACTCACTTTCTTTGAATGGGTATTATTCTCTTCAAAACTGAAGATTATAGAAAGTAAAGTGACACACCATTTCATGTAGTTTAATTTCTGTAGTTTAAATTTGATGTTGATTAATTTGCTCATCAGTGACTGAATCTTTCTTTTGAATAACTTGAACTCAATTACTACTTATTCCACTATTATTTTTCTTTTGATTCATTTTATTGTTATAGGTGTTTGCTTCTGAAAATGAAAGTTTAATCAAGGATGTTCATTAGCTGGAGGTTTGTGTAACTGAAATAGAATTTTCATTTTGAATGCATCTTTCCAAATTCAAGCTCACCTATTATGTAGGAAATATATCAATATTTCCTGAGTTTATATTTTGACTTATTATCTAGTAGATCATAAAATAAGTCTCTGCTCCATTGAAAAACAGCTAAATCAGATTTTTTTTTTTTGTTTCATTCTTAGAGTGATATTCAGACTCATTTATTTCAAAAGTGAAAATAATACTCTGGTTGGAAGTTTCAGTCAGTTAAACTGGTCGTTAGAATGTTATTCTGTAAGGGTAGAAATGATTTCTTTCTTCTTCCAGTAACTATGTGCCTTAAACACAATAGGTGTTTAATCAGAATATGTTTGACTTATGTCTAGTGAGATAGAAAAATCCTAAATAATAGTGTTCACTGGGGATATGTAATTTTCACTTGAGAATTTATTAAATTCATTTTCCTTAACTTTAAGCTTTCTGGTTTCAGAAAAATTAAATGTTGATGATTTTGCTATGACTAGTAATATTGCTCCTTTATTTTAAATATTTTTTTAAATTTAGTATAAAAATGGAAGACTTGAAAAATGGTCTTATGTGTTTTTCCAGTAAGGGGGGGGGTGGAAATTCCTGAAACTTTGTATAAACTAATAAAATCCTAATTCAGAATGCTATTTGAAATTGAAACTATTAAAGTGAGGATATTGGCACAAAGTATGCATGCCATAAGTGTCTATCAAGTTGAACTTTGTGGCTTCGAATGCATTATTATTGTTGAGCTATCTTAGCTGCACCCTAGACATTGGTGAAACTGAAGGATGACATATTTAAGCTTTAAAGAAATTTGAGAGGAGTGATGGGCTGTAAACTATAAAACTCTGGGTATAGAAGCTATTTCCTCTTTGTGGATTTCAGCCTATTAACTTGTGTTGTTTAGGGGAAATATTTACTTCATAATCTGTATATAAATGTATATACTTTTCATTGCTTGACATTTTCATATTTACAAGTCAATGAGAAATATCAGTATTTTCTCCCTATTCAACTGTGTCTTCTTTCTTCTGTCTAAATAAGGGTGTAACTGGAGATTGACAGACTCTGGTGGGTGGCATTTGCATTATGGAGCAATGGAAATCTCAAGGCTGGTTAATTATGTTTTCAGCCTACACCAGGCATTGCTCTCCCCTCTCTTCTTCCTTATTCTCATTCACTACCTTATAGTTAGTTATGTGCAGGGAATTGTGAGCTTTTTGAAAGCAAGAGCTGACCTTTATTCATCTCAATGCCAAGCACAGGACCTGATACAAATAAATCACTATAGTTGTGCAAGAAACAAGAAAGAAACAACAGTTGATAATGTTTATTGCCATTGACCAAATACATGACTCTATATAAAGCAATCATATTGGGGATCTTCCTTAGCAAGATTATGTAGGTCACTGGTTAGGAGGCAGACCCAGGACCCAGGGTTGGAAACCCCACACCAAATACCACCATTGTCAGCACTGTGCCGTTCAAACTGCTCTCAGTTTATTAAAGTGGCCATTTTCCTTACAGAAACCAACAAATGTAAGCTAACACACATTACCCTTGAGACCTGAATTACTCAGCGTGATTCAATGTATGAATTAAATTCTCCAGGTGTTTTCACAACTGAGTCGAAGAAATGTAAACTCTCCTAATAATGATCAGTCTGTCCACCTATTGTTTGCGCTGCCTAGAGTATCAAATCTGATTGTGATTTGGGTAATTTGAATCTAAGACTCTTTGAGCCTTTTAGCTCTGTGTGTGGACTTTCAGCAGGGATGACTTTTTCAGAATTATTCATGAAAAATCACATCACACTAGCATTCTAGGACAAAAAGACCAAGCTTATAAGGCAAGAATTAGTGCTTATCTTTATAATCTGCCAGCATTTTTTAAGCAACACTAGCAAAGGTGTAAAGTAGGTCTAAAATTATTGATATTAACACCAATAAAATTGTAAAGTAGGCACTAATAGTCTTTAAATAATATCAAAACTTTTGTAGGGAGGGCAGTTAACTGTTTCCTTAGCTCTGCCTTTAGATTTGGCCAGGAGTCCCCGTCTGGTTGACCTACCTTTGAAGTAGTAGTTCTTGACTGAGATGGTCAGATGCACTGGTGGTAATCATTTCACTATTCTAGAAAATAATGTACACTAGGAAATGGAGTTTCCATAAATAAGAAAGTGTTAGTTCTCTTTAGAGAAGGAATTAGAGATGGGGATGATAAATGAACACACCCTCCCCCCCCACACACACAATAAGAAGAGCATCTTAGAAGGGTAGAGGGAGGGAAAAATGATGCCCAGAATTAGAGAATTATGGAATTTTAGAGCTAGGAAATATCTCAGATATGGATTAGTATAAATATGGGTTCAGTTCAGTTCAGTTGCTCAGTCGTGTCTGACTCTTTGCAGTCCCATGAACTGCAGCATGCCAGGCCTCCCTATCCATCACCAACTCCCGGAGTTTACCCAACTCATGTCCATTGAATTGGTGATGCTTTCTAACCATCTCATCCTCTGTTGTCCCCTTCTCCTCCTGCCTTCAATCTTTCCCAACATCAAAGTCTTTTCAAATGTGTCAGCTCTTCACATCAGGTGGCCAGAGGATTGGAGTTTTAGCTTCAACATCAGTCCTTCCAATAAACACCCAGGACTGATTTCCTTTAGGATGGACTGGTTGAATCTCCTTGCAGTCCAAAGGACTCTCAAGAGTCTTCTCCAACACCAACACCACAGTTCAAAAGCATCAATTCTTCGGTGCTCAGCTTTCTTTGTAGTCCAACTCTCACATCCATACATGACTACTGGAAAAACCATAGCCTTGACTAGATGGACCTTTATGACAAAGTAATGTCTCTGCTTTTTATTTTTTTTAACTTTTTTATTTTAATTGGAGGCTAATTACAATATTGTAGTGGTTTTTGCCTTACATTCATATGAATCAGCCATGCTTTTTAATATGCTGTCTAGGTTGGTCATAACTTTCCTTCTAAGGAGTAAGCGTCTTTTAACTTCATGGCCACAATCACCATCTGCAGTGATTTTGGAGCCCCCCAAAATAAGTCAGCTACTGTTTCCACATCTATTTGCCATGAAGTGATAGGACCAGATGCCACAATCTTAGTTTTCTGAATGTTGAGCTTTAAGCCAACTTTTTCACTCTCTTCTTTCACTTTCATCAAGAGGCTCTTTAGTTCTTCTTCACTTTCTGCCATAAGGGTGGTGTCATCTGCATATCTGAGGTTATTTTTAAATATGAGTAGAAGAGTTGATAGACTTTCAAACATTCTGGTAATCAGAATCAATTCTATAGTCTAACTGGTTCACTATCAAGAATCTCAGAGCAGTATATTCTGACCCTTCTAATAATGTTTGGAGTATGTTCTATAGATTTTGTGGTATATTTTTAGTTATATGAACACTGGGACAGTTCATAAAGTAAAAGAGCTCTGTCCCATCTTTATTATATAAGGCAAAATGTATATAGGGCAAACTCATCCCTAACTCTTCAGTAACCTTTGAATTTCAGAGTGAGTTGATTGCTGCTGATGTCTTGATTTAGGCAATGAGAGACAACGCTGGCACAGAAGAGGAACATGAAACAGTGAACGGAGGCAGTAAGCCCAAGGTCTTAAAGATGGATTTCCAGGGAAGTCTCAGGAAAGTTTTCTAAACTGTCTACTTACACTGTACAGAAAAAATGAAAACAAAATGAAAAAGCCACCTTGTGAAGCATACATCAGTATGTTCTACTCTAAATGCCAATCCTTTTATCTTTTTGTACTTCCTCTTGTTATGAATTTCTAGTGATTCTTATCATGAATGGAGATGGTCTTTCTATATTCCTTGTACCATTCATTTGTTGAACTCATCAGGAATTACAGTATCAAGTTGAAGCTTCCCAGGTGGCAGTAGTGGTAAAGAATCTGCCTGCCAACACAGGAGACGCAGGTCCAATCCCTGGGCTGGGAAGATCCTTTGGAACAGGAAATGGCAACCCACTATACAATTCTTGCCTGGAAAATTCCATGGATAGAGAAGACTGGCAGGCTACCGTCCATGGAGTTGCAAAAGAATCGGACATGACTGAATGCATGCAGGTGAATCTTCCCCTTTTTTAAGTGCCTATTTTGAAATCTGTCTTACCCTGAGACCTATGTTGCCTCTTGAAATATAGGATTTTGTTCCATAGTGCTGGGGGTCATGCCCAGCTCTTGGCAGGCTGCTCTTAATGGCCGTGGTGCCATCACAAAATGTTACATGTTACATTACATCATAACATCAGTTTAACTTCTTACAGTGTGGCTAATTCCAGAGAATGGATGGCATTTTAATATATGGACTTTAAGTCTTCAGTGACCTGTGTGAGTGATTTTGCAGAGATTTTTCTCTGTGACCCTGTAGTCTGTATTCACAGTACTAAATAGTTCAAGGTTTGACTTTCATGCTAAGAGTTGTCAGTAACCTGAGTATGCCCGAGGAAATTTTTTTTTCCCCATAAAAATAGTCTTCAGGTTTTTTTTTTTTTAATTTTTATCTTTCAGTTGAGGAAGATGACAGCATGAATAAAATACATGGCCAAATGCTTGTAATGAAAGACTGGGATAAATGTGGAATCCCTAGGCACATCTCTGCTCTGCATTTCCCATCAGGTGGAGTGGCCTGTTATTGGGTAAAGGTAAATTGAGTTCTTCTACTTGACCCAAACACTGATTCTGTGCCCTCATGTCTTGCCAAGGTAGTTGCATGGTTGCTATTTAGTATGAGTCACAGCCAAAGATGAATTCTGAGTGCTGTGTCTAAGTGGCAGGAAAAAAACCCTGGTCCTCCTCTGAAGGTCAAGTGCAGTTTTCCAGTGTGTCAGCACAATAGGAACCCACACACTAAGGCCAGGAGAGACCTTGAGGATCTAGGGCTGTGACATGTGTATGGAGACTTGGCTTCATCTGTTGCCTGTTTGGATTGATCTAACCCTGGGACAGAAAAAAAAAAAAAATCTACTCAATTTCTTCCCATTTTGGTCTCATTTTATTTGTACATTTCTCTCTTAAGAAGATTTCTCCCTGGCTAATGTAAGAGACACTGACTGTACTGAGCATGAATCTTTAATCTAAAGCAAAGCACTTCAATGGAAGAATGGCTCATTTGACTTCTGAATATCCTTTTGTACTGGTATTTCCTAAAATTACCTAATTCCTATGAAACCTTTCCATATGAATCCTTGTTGGGCAGATGAAAGGCTTGTGGAAACACCCAGCATTGGTTTCACTCTTGCTTCCCTTATATAAATAGGATAGCCTTCCAATCCATGGGGCTAAAAGGCATGATATGGCATTACCTTTCCTAAACAGAGCAGGATAGGGCTGGTGCTTAAAAAAAACCTTTTTGTGTCAACTAACCACTAGGCAGCTGGACCAGGAGGCTTCCTGGCAGTGCAACAGTCCTGAGGAGAAACCCCAGGGTGGGGAAAATGACAGGAGGCCAGTTGCAACGTTAGAAACGCTCTTTCCAGCGTCTTTCTCATTTCTTCTGAGTCTGTGAGTTTGATGTGGCAGCTCTCTATTTCTCAGACAAAGCTCAGTGAAGAAACTGTTCTCATTAATTGCTAATGGGCCAAATTGCAGTGCTCATTTAGAGAGATTCTGGTGACAGACAATTAAGTATCCACGTATCTGAAAGTGCTGGGAGAGAAAATGATGTGTTTACCTCACTAGGTTCATTTAAAAAGCTGCATTCGTGTTTTTTGTTTTCGTTTTTTTCCCTTTTCCAAAATTTGACTCATGTCAATGGGAAAAATCTAGAGAAACTGAAAAGAAAACCCCCCTCAATGTCAGACTCTCCTTGTCCTTGGCTTAGGTAAAGAGGGTACGGAGAAGCTCCAGGGAAGCCACAGTACTGAGTCCCTAGACTCTTTCTTTCTAGGCCTGCCTGTAGTCTCTCTGCTGAGCAGTCTCCAGAGTGGGGTATGTTTTTTGCTTCTGGAATAAGTAATACTTTCTTCTGGCACTTCTTTTATGCATTAAAAATGAATGTCTATGAGTGCTGGTGATTAGGGGATGTACTCCAGAACAGTACAGGAGTACTTTAACAATTGATGGAATCCTCAAAAATTCCAATTAAATAAAATGACTTGGCCAGGCAGAAGAGTGGTTGGGAATTTTAGATCGAAAGGGAATCCTTCTGTAATTTTTTTTTTTAGTAAAATATTGAATCTTTTTTTGAAGCAAATTATCACATCCCAATTTATCCTGTGTAAATCTGGAATGCCACATGGAGACCTGACTTTAACTGGAACGCGCCTTCTCTAAGCTAGTTTGAAGCCAGTTCCTCCCCTTCCCTGGCTAGAAAGGAAACTCCATGAAAGCAAAGTCTTTGCTGCTCATGATTATGGAATCTTTGATGCTTGAGAGCTCAGATGCTCAGATGCTCACTAATGTTTGTTGAGTCAATGGGACAAATGAAGAGACAAACAAGGAGCTGGTATTCTAAAATGTGATTAGAGAGAAAAAATATCCAGAATTCATGGTTAGTGCTAATATATAAAAGAGAGGCTTCTTTGGGATAAGATGAAAAGAAATTGGGGTCTAAACCTAAGAGTACTGTTTTTTACTGGGTATTAATTTTACATCACTGCAATTTCTCCAGGCCAGTGGAATCCTTTCTATGTTTATGTCAGCCACAAACAGAATCTACACAAAGGAGGGACCCATAGCTGTCTACCTGGGAATGTTGGATCATGAATTCTGGTTGGCTTCCTTTTTCTATGTCAGGACCTGGTTGTAAATTCATGCACAGCACACGGACTGTCAACGTGGACATTTACAGTACACCTTGTTCCATGCTTTGACCTTCCCTCGTGAACGTTGAAGCAGGAACTGATATGGGGAGGGGGTCACGGGGAACACCATTAAATGGAAACACGGTGCTACGTATCTCTTACTTACAGTGAAGCTGGAGACACTGGCGCCCATAACACAACTCCCTTGTTCATGTTACACTCAGGGAAAACCAGAGCCACATGTTTGAGTGGCACCTCCTGAGCTCCTGTTTCCAAATTCAAACTGAGCTGCCACGTGGTATACACGATTTCAACGCAGGAGCAGATTTCACTGAAGCCACAGGGCATCTGAGTTACATGAGTACAAAATGAGAAACAGACGTGACTGCAGGTGCTTTCTGCCCTGCTCTTGTGTAACTAACTCAAAGGTGTCTTTGATTTAAATAAGAAATTTGGCAGAGAGCTTGTCCATAAAGCACTTTAATTGCATCGGTTTTTGGTAAAAGGGCTTCTCTCTCCTCCCACCTCGCTCTCACCACACACATTCAAATACACATAAAACTCCTATTATAAAGAGTAGAATGACAGTGTTAAAAATAAAATTTAAATTAAAGGCCAACCTCAGTAACTTGTAAGTTTCCCATTCTCCCTGTAAATGGCCTTTGGTTTTCATGCTTTAGATAGCCTGATTTTAAATAGGTAACCCTTATCCAGTAAGTCATAATGGCTCCAAATCTATTGCATAAATAATATGGCTTGTAAATATATTAACAAATAAATATTTAACCAATAGGTCAAAACGGCTTCAAAGTAGTCAGTCAACTCCAACAGGGACATAACACATTTTAAAAAATTGCCAAAATAAGAGTTTGTTCAGTAGACCATAACCAGTCACGGCTTAAGAGAGAGTATGCTACCTTTGTGCCTGGAAATGTTTCTAGTAAAGTACTCAGTTTCTAGACTAAATGTTGTGTGTAATTGAAGCAAAGCTGCCCTACTTATGTTGCCCCATTTTCAAGGCTTAGCATTGAGAAGGTGCTCAAAAAACATGAAATGATGAATAAGACTCCATTTGGAGTTTGAGTGAACTGAATACCATTCACAGCAAAGCGGCCTCTTTCGGCTGTCTATGGAAAGTAGGGAAAGTCTGTTTCACCTTTTTAGATAGGCTTTTGACCTTGGGCAGGACATTATATCTCTGACCTTCAATAGCCTCATCTGCTCAGTGAGGGACTAAACTAGATGATTTTAACCAGGTCCCCTTGGTTATAATTTAGAGTGTGATTCTGCAGGAAGTTTGGGTTTTACTGTGTGCCTTAAGAGTTTTCTACAGAATAATCTATAGCAACTTAACTTTTTAATAACCTGAAGCTGCTACACCTGTGTGGAAATTATTATAGGCATTTTTTATGACATGGATATCCTGAATTGGGGTTGTTTCAATTTGGTTTCACAGGTTGTACACTGCACAACTCCAGGGGGCACTATTCACATAGATTATAAAGCAAATGCCACCCCCCCCTTTCAAGTTATGCAATGTTGTTTCTCTGCCTTAAATATACAATATATTTTCTTTCTAGCTAGGGAACAGATTCATGTTGTTAGATTTTTTTTTTTTTAACACCTATGTTTGTTGGAATTCTGCCAACTTCTTCCTTCAGACTTCTTTTCCGAGAAGAATTTTCTCCTGATTCTTTCCCAAGCCTTGATTAGAATGAAACTAACATTTACTTTAAAAGGAAATTATTCTCACTCTGATGGATTCTGCTATAACATTGAGGGAGAAAGGGCCTGGAATTGGGGCACCAAGCTATTTCGTTGTGCCTTTCTTGGCACGGTGTGTGTAGGGTGGGATGGCATCAGGTAGCAATAGAATGTAGGTTTTTGGTGGCCTGGGGGCTGGTAGCTCTATATTTTGTTTGTTTCCTGTGTGGAAAAGAATCAGAAGTAGATGGCTGTTTCTTGAAACTCTGCCCAGTGGTTTGGCTAATGGTCCTTTTCCATCTTGCATCGTGGAGGGAGTTTGGTTTTGAGTTGGGACTGATCACATCCCTGGGCAGGCTTTAGGTTTGGCGGCCTGAGGAAGGCACACGTGGAATGCTAGCTGACTGCCTTTCTGCTCCCGCGCGGCAAAGACACCAAGACCGCTGGGTTTGCTTATGCCAGTTGTCTCCCTTGTGGGGAGCAGAACCGGCTCTTTAAAAAAACATTATTGCTTAAAAATAACAAGTGGAAGCTGAAATGCTTTTCGGCTAATGGGTAAAAACTAGCTCTTTCTTACTGAAGTCAAATTAATATTTAAAACCTTGATTCTGGGCTTCAAGATGTTCTCAGAAATTCAGTGGTGCTTTCGCCACCTGCTACTGGTGAGTTGCTTTGTACCCGTGTCCCCTGTAGATCGGGGCTTCGCTGTGCTGGCTGCACTGCCAGCTCTGGGCACATAGCTTTAGTCTGTGCTGTGTGTGGGAGACAGCGCTGCCTTCTGCCTGCTTGTCCAGATTGTGCAACTCAAATGATGAGATGATTTGATATTGACAGTTAGACCTGTCGTACCAGCCAGCCCGTATGCATCAGATTTGAAGAAATGAGTAGCCCAGTTCTTAATTGTCCACATCGTCAGAGCAATATTGAAGCTGAACCATGGAGCCTGAAACCTCTTCAACAACAGAATTCTGATTAGTTATCTCTTCTGATGTTTCTATGTTGCCCCTGACAACATATAGCAACAGCAATAGAATTATTTACTCCAGAAATAATACCTTTTATTGAGATCTTGCTTCAAGTGGTCATGAATCCCTATCCAGACTGCAAGTTTTAGATATAATTATCCTTGTTTTATAGGAGAAGATACTAACTCTCAAGAGGGAAGGCATTTACTCGAGACAGCATCAGATTTCAGGGCCAAGAGTAAAGCCTGGTTCCATCCTTCAAGCCACGTTGTCATCCCTCCCTCCGTCCCAGTTAGGAATGCAAGGCTTCCTGCCATCTCCTCCTGTGTTATCCTCCCTTCATGGCCCAGCTCCTTCTCCTATCTCAGGCCGTCTTTTGGATATACTGTTGACCTCTTCACATCACTCCCAAGATTCTCCCATCTTTTCACAAGTTTCCTTCCCTTGGCCACTTTCTGGTTATGTAATCTTGAGACAGTTACTGAATTCTTTGGCCTAAAATTTCCTCATCTGTATAATGTTTACAAAATTATAGACAGTTCCAAAAATGAACTGGTTCGATTGGATTTGTTTTGGGAGTATCAATTAAAACCTACAAAGAATTGTCCAGCTAACACAAAGAACTGAAGCGAAAAAATCACGAGCAAGGATGATAGTAAGATTTTGGATCTAAGTAACTCCAGAAGAGTGGTGCAGTATATTGGGAGGAGGAAAGTTTAGGGTAGGGGGAGAGGAGGGGGAGAGGTTTGGGGTAGAAAAGCAACAGTTCAGTGGGGACATCTGGGCTGAGAGTTATTAAGATGTGCTGTCACTTAACTCATGGAACTTGTGGACTTTTCTAAAGACCGAATGTGGGATAAGGAACAGAGGGCAGAGTTCTGGGTGCTTGGGCTAACCTCAGACTGGTGACTTTGTTTTTCTGGATTTTAGTTTCCTCTTAAAATGGAAGACATGGACTAGATCTCTAAGCAGCCCTCTCACTTTAACATTCTTAAGTTCCAGAAATGACACAATAGCAAATACACACGTCATCTGAATCTAAACCTGAAATTGTATACTGTCAAAGTCAAAGACATCCAACGACGGCTTCCCTGACAGAGCGGCAGCCAGCAATGAGGTCAGACTTGCTCGGTTGTGAGAAGCTGATTATGTCCTTTGTTCAGGAAGTGGCATTTCAAGAAAGGATTGACTTTGCTTATGAAAACTTACTGGTTTTGTGCTGAAACAGAAGGTCGAGGAGGAAATGGTACCAAGGAGCAAAGCCTGCAGAAGAGTGAGAGACTCTTCCCGTTTGTTAACTTGGGGCCTGGATTGCCTAATTATTTGAAAATGAATGGTGTTTCATCAAAGGTATCTTCCTAGTAAGAACAGACCATCCCTGACCAGAGCTCGTTTTATTGCTCTGCTTCCTTGACCTGTGTTAAAGCCTAGGGAATTCACAACTGATGAATTCCTGCTCCAATGAATTCCTGTTATGAGGGGGAAGGTTGCTGATAGGATGTATCAACAACATCTGATACATGTTTCCTTGCCTCCCCACAGGGTGAGCCCTCACTTTGCCCTCTACTAGGCTCGTGCAGAGGGATTTAGCTGGACAGAGAGCATAACTTGTGGGCTGGGGAGGAGGTTAAGAGGAGCAGTTGATCTTGGGACTTGTGTGAAAACCAGTAACACCAGGCCCTGACACTCCATTATTACTCAAGTTGCCCGGAGCACTTTATAAACATGGGGTAATTTACTCATGCCTCCAAATTTTCCCTGCCAGACAGCTCAGTATCCGCCTTTCCTCCTACCTCTGTGACTGGGGAAGCCCGTGGAATCACAGAAGTGTGCTACCACCAGTCCCACCACACACTGGTTACCAGTTAAAGGGTGGGTAAATCTCCATGCAAGTGTTGCCATCCACCTTGCTCAGTGTTTCCCAGTTTAAGGGAAATAGTCCCAGTTACCTAGGAGACACAGCGTGACTTTGTAGGTAAGCTAAAAGCATTTATGAGCTACAAAAAATGTTCGGTTGTCACCCAAATTTTCCACCCTAGCTAAGACTTACTGGAATTGCTGGCATGGCTAGGCAGGAATCACATGGTAGGTGACTTAGTGTTGGCGTAAAGATGAGATGAAAACTGTAACGCACCTTTTTTAAGATTCACATGCCCTCCGTTTCAATGTAGTATAGTCCCCTGATCCTCTTACCAAAAATGTCTGAGACTTCTGACCAATTAGGTCGGACTCTCCAGAGATAGGTGCTCGTGGCCTTTAAAAATGTCCTCAGTTGATTCTACTCTGCCACCGAGGCTAAACACCATAGGTGGAGAAGAAAGGACATGGGTTCTGCACTTGTTTGTTGGAGATGTGTTAGCCAACTTCTCTGAACTTTGATATCCTCCTAAACTGAAGATGGTAATACTTACCTCATGAGGTTGTTGGGAAGATCAAGGGAAATTAAGTCAAATGAGATATCTTACAGCAGGTCCCTAGGGTTTACTCAAAAAATGTTACCACCCTGCTCTTTTTTACCTTAGCTGCTGTGGAAACAGTTGCCATCTATTGCGTAAGTGGGAGAGAGTTTACTTCTTTTTCGCAAAAAAATTAGGTAAAGTTGACTTATTACATTATATTAGTGTCAGGTGTACCACATCACGATTCACTGTCAGTGAACTGTGCCCAAATATAAGATGAAAAAATTAAAAAAACTTGCATATGTTTTGAAACAATCACCACAAGTCTAAAGAGTTTTCTATGTGATAGAAATTCTTTTCTGTATTTCACTGGGGCTTCCCGGGTGGTGCAGGAGTAAAGAATCTGCCTGTCAACGTAAGATGAACAAGAGATGTGAGTTCGATCCCTGAGTTGGGAGGATCCCCTGGAGGAGGAAATGACAATCCACTCCGGTATTCTTGCCTAAGGAATCCCATGAACAGAGGAGCCTGGTGGGCTACAGTCCATGGGGCCGCAAAAGAGGTGGACGTGACTGAGTACACACATATCTCATTGCTAATTTAAAGCCTAAAACATGAAAGGACCGAAACCTCTCACTTTGGGTTTTATTGAAATAAGTCAGTAGAGCCAAATGAACGGTTGGTGTTATCAGGAAGCCTCAGGTTCAGCCCCCATAAAGGCAGGTTCTTTGTTTCTACCTGGTTCTGAACTGTTTATTTCATCAAGTAGGAGCCAGGATGCCAGCCCACAGCAGAAGGGCAGTGCTCTCAATTAGATGGGCAGGGCCATCTGGGTCCCTGCCTCCCAGGGGGCTCTCTGGGGACAGTGGTCTAGGGCGGGCGAAGGGAAAATGGTGGCCCTTGTTCTCTCAGAAGCTGAACTCTAACCCTGGGGAAGTGTAATCTGACTCCAGCCTGACTTTTCTTCTGCTCAATTCCATCCTCTGTCCCTCAGTTACCGTGGTGCTGGCACCTTTCTTTTCCCGGTTGGAGGAAACCTGTCTAGACACCCATGCCCTAAGTAGCTCACTTGTCTCTGCTTGATAGCAAGACTCTGCCTGGCCAGAAAGAAAGCAGTGCCAGTAAATGGCATTTCCACAAAACCTACTACCTTCCATTCAAAGGCCCGTGGCCTCTTAGTCTTCGTCCGGGGGAATAACAGCCCAGCTTCCCTTGCTATCTGGGCAGATGAACAGGCTCCAGGCCCCCGCCTCAGCCCCATCTGGGATGAAAGGTCAATGTGGCAGTAGGGGCTGCGGCTGCCTGCCGCCTCCCTCACTAGCCCAGGGATTAGATTGCATCTCCACCTCACTCCTCGCAGAGGTGAGCAGCACACAGAGAAAACGAGAGCTTGTCTTAGGTGTGTTAGTGAGGAGTTCTGTGTTCCATGAGTTATCCCAGCACCATTTTCTTCTCGGCCTGCTATGGAGGGGCCCACCTCCACCCCAAACTGGATGTCGTTTTGGGCAGGTGACTCCGTGTGGGGGAGACGTTGTACCCTCAAACTTTGACCTGGAGCCCCTAGAGCTTGGTGTGGGTTCCATGATCATGCCCCGAGCTCATGACACAGCTACAGTCAAGCTCCTCAGCTGTGGTTTTTATCACTGGTCCTTCTATCTACCAAGTGCAACACCGAGGCAATTCATCTCTTTGTTCCTTCATCCCTCCATCCTTCCCTCCATCCATCCTTCCATCCATCCAGCATTTATTCTTTATCTGCACTGTGCCTAGCACTGTGGAAGATGCTGAACATCCATGGGATGAAGAACACACAGCACTTCTGTCAAGAATCTCAGGGTTAGTGAATGTAATTGATGATGAACAGATGTTGGTTGGTTAGTGTAAGATCATCTGGTGAGACAAGAATGAAACAGGAATAGGCTATGGTGAGATTCTGAATTTTACAGCAGGAACCCTGGGTAGAGGGGTTGGAAAAGGTGCATCTCTAAGGACTTTCCTGAATTTAATTGACACTCATGCACAGTTGGCTCACCTTAGGGACTATCTGCTTTGAGAGGGACCCAGCGAGAACTGGGGGCTGTGGGGCTGGGGCTTGGCGGCATCTCCTGGATAGAGAACTACTCTTGTCCACTCCTCTTCCCACCCCAATGAGAAGGTTGGGGAGTAACACTAGAGGGCTGTTCTCCTCTGTCTCACTACCCCAAGCTACCCTTTCAGGGAAAAAATCTGGAGACCCTCCATCCCATTTTATTATTTTGGAAGGAGAGAAGCTACAAGTGTGGTGATGATGGCGGAGGCTGCTTTCACGGTTATATTTAGAGATCAACTCCTACATTCGAATGGAATCCTGAGCCGGCTTTCAGGTGGGCGGAACAGTTGCTTGACTGGGCAATCTTCTTTGGATTTTGGAAACAGCTACCTAAACCTTGGTCAAGGACGATCTTTGGTTTGTTAGCAGGAGGAAATGTGAGAAGGTATACTTCGTGAGGTTAAATAAGCCCCTTGCCTCCCCTCCAACTGGAGCAGATGGAAATTTTTGGTCCCTTGGCCTTTCCTGAAGAAATAGAATTTTTTTTCCCTCCCCAAACAACAGGTCTCTGGTTCTGATATGAGGCAGTAAGATTTGAAAATAAAGACAGACCTAAAATCCATTTTGATTGAAGCTAAATGTGATTGAACCCTGTTTACAATGACCTTAGATAATTTTGCTTCATTATCTAGTGTATTATGTTTGCACTGAGGATTCTGAAAATAAGTTACTTTCTCAAGATATGCCTGAGACGCCACTTTTAACGCTGGTTTAGGCTAGTTCCATTTCTCATGAGAGTGGAAATATGGAATGAGGATAGGTATGAGATGAGAGACAAAGAAAGATGGGAGTCTGCACTTCCATTTTCCTTTGCAGGGAGCTCCAGAATAACCCAAGTCCCTTTCCCCTTCTATCTTTTACCTGGGATCATCTTCCTCTTTGGCCAAAACACTCTCAGCTCATATAACCCCATTGCCCATCCGCCTCATTAACACCTTTGCTGGTCAGCACCATGCAGAAAAGTTGAATAACATGTTACTCACATGTGGTGCTCTTCCGGTCCTTGGCAGAGTCTCCGGGAGAACAGACAGAGAGGGAAATGCTTCTTCAGACTCCGTCTCATTTATCAAATAGCCCCAGCTAGGGACATTGCAGCCCAGTACTTCTTTATTGAAGTCATCCTTGGGAGGGTTTCTGATCACTGTACCCTAAAAGCAATTTTGCTGTCCCATAAGAGCCCCTAATATCCTCTCCATTCCAGTAAGCTGAATTTGGACAATAGATAGCAAGAACCAAACAGAATATGAAAGCCAAATGATTCCGGCTCCTTGCTGGCTACAAATGCCTTGCCTCTCCTCATGTCTATACTTCCTGCTTACTTTCCCATCAGTTTTGTCAGAATTCATCTGCTGTTCTGTGAAGGAGCTAATACCGCCATTGCTTCCACTTTGAATTATTTATTCATTAAGCAAACATTGAATTCAGTGCTATCTCTGTGTGGGATACAAAGATGGTGGACCTGGTTCTGTTTTCAAGAAGCCTCCAAGCTCATGGGAATACAGATGTACAGAACTGGTCTGTCTTAAAGGGCTGGTGTGGATGTACACATTGCGTGGGAACCTGGAGTAAAGGGAGTATGATCTGCTGACAAGAGCTAAGGAAGTTTCTCTGTGGAAATGATCTGGAGGATTGAGGGATAATTAGGGATTCTCTAGGAAGATAAGATTAGAGACAGCATTCTAGCTGAAGAAAGAACATATATGAAGTTTCAGCGCCATGATAGAGGATGATAGTTACTGGGACTGGTGAATAGCCCCATGTGGCTGGAACCTCATTGCCCAGGGGAAAATGGCAAATAGGATTTCTCCCTTAGTCCCAAGAAGAGCCCCATTGGCTTATGTGGGAAGATCTATTTGCTCCCATGGGTGATGGGAAGCTACTGAGGAATTTCAAAGGGGAGTGACATGGGTTTGATTTTGATGTGATCTCAACAATAGGACACAGACTGATTAGAACTGACATCCCCTGTGGCTCTTTAGTGGATGCTGTAGGGTGTCCCTGACCCTAGACACGTGTCTCCCCACAGCTGTGGAGAGTACTGCCGGCTGATGTCTCACAACTGAGCCCCTTCCAGAAAACTGGCTGAAGAAGAGCTGCCTGCCCAGGACCTGAGGGTACGTGAAGGCTCAGGAGGCCCTTCCAGCAACGAGGCTCCATGGGATCCACTGACCACATCACAGCTCAACTCCTCTTTTGCCTAATTTTGCTTCCTTTACTCCCTTGCTGGTCATGTTCCCAAGAGCCCTGCCCAGGAAGCCACCTGTGGACATGTCTCCATCTCAGAGTTTATTTTGTGTAGACCTCAACCCTGCAACACTCTTCCCCAATCCGGAAAATTGGGGGCCTGCTACTCCTTTCTTGGGTCACCCTTTCCCCTTCAAGTCTTTATGTCAAAACAACAGTGGTTGGGCCTCTTGCATATCCTGTTTTGGGAGGTTTCTTATTCTTACCAGGACACCAAAATCTTCCTGCAAGCACGTTTGCAGACTGCAGGGGAGAGCAGAGATGACCCTTCCCTGGCCAGCCTGTCCCTCCAGTGGGAGGCAAGAGCACATTTCAGTTCTTCCTACATGAGAAGGAGAACCTTTGTTGCGGTGACCAACTGGACTTAAGGTTTTGTGGGATTTTACTGGGAAATTATGACATGGTCTATTTGCTCAGCATTTTTGTCTTTGCTCTTAATGAATTCAAAGAAAACCTCTTGACTTAATATTTACAAAAGGTCGTTCTAAGGTCACTTAGAATTTAAAAAATAGAGCATAAACACATAAACACCTAGAGCACAAACTTCATAAAGAAAAAAGTCTAAACATATTTTTAGAATAAGTAATACATGCATATAGCAAAATATCCAGAAGTTATGAAAGAGTGAAAGGTTAAGTATGCTACTTTTTCCTTCCTCTAACACCTTCAGTGCTTCCCTTTCTCTCCATCCCTGTTCCCCACCCCAAACAACCCCTGAGACGAGTCTCTTAGCACTTTGTAAAGGCAAATAATTTATTTCTTCCATCTTTTATGGGAAATAGATTTCATTGACAAGGCCTCAATATGTGAAGTCTGGGAACTAGGTGTGCAGTATAATTGAACTATGTTATTTCTCAGGCTGTAGTTAATTTATAGATTTTCTGTGTTAGAGAGGTCATTAATAGATACTTATTTTGAGAAGCCTTCCCTAATTTCCCTCAGGAGAGCTTTATCCACTTTGGGAGGCTAGCCCTTGTATTTACTTAAACATTTTTTTATTTTTGGCTGTGCTGGGTCTTTGTTGCTATTCAGGCTTTTCTCTAGTTGTACAAGTTTTCTCTGGTTGTGTGCAGGCTTCTCATTGTAATGGCATTTCCTGTTGTGGAGCACAGTCTGTAGGGTGTGTGGGCTCAGTGGTTGTGGCCCCCAGTTATAGAACAGAGGCTCAATAGTTGCGGCACACGGGCTTAGTTGCTCTGTGGCATGTGGGATCTTCCTGGACCAAGGATCAAACCCATGCCTCTTGCATTGCAGGCAGATTCCTTACCACTCAGCCAGCAGGAAAGCCCTGTATTTACATCTTAAGACATATTTTCCTTTTTAATGTTAAGGATAGCTTTAATTTTTTGATTATACAGTCATATTTCATATTAGGAAATGTAGATAAGTCATGCTATACCACCACCATCCAGAGATAGACACTTAAATATTGCTATATATATGTCTAGAAGTTTCTTATGTGTTTGTATATACATTTTTAAACACAATCTTTTAAAAAGTGATATCACACTATAATAGTTTTTTGACTTATTCTACCCTCGTACATACACTGAGTATCTTTCCATTTCAGTAAATCATTTCAACACTTATATTAGAGCAACCTGGCCGCTGTTGTAAATTGACCTCATCATGATGCATACAGCAGAAGTGTAAGACTTGCTCTTGTACCAGTCCTGAGCATGAATAGGCCATCAGTTCAGTTTAGTTGCTCAGTTGTGTCTGGTTCTTTGCAACCCCTTGGACTGCAGCACACCAGGCTTCCCTGTCCATCACCAACTCCCCGAGCTTGCTCAAACTCATGTCCATTGGGTCAGTGATGCCATCCAACCATCTCATTCTCTGTCATCCCCTTCTTCTGCAGTCAATCTTTCCCAGCATCAGTCTTTTCCAATGAGCCAGTTCTTCGCATCAAGTGGCCAAAGTATTGAAGTTTCAGCTTCAACATCAGTCCTTCCAGTGAACATTCAGGATTGACTGGTTTGACCTCCTTGAGTCCAAGGGACTCTCAAGAGTCTTCTCCAAAACCACAGTTCAAAAGCACCAATTCTTCAGCACTCAGCTTTCTTTATGGTCCAACTCTCACATCCATACATGACTACTGGAAAAACAATAGCTTTGACTAAATGGACCTTTGTTGGCAAAGTTATGTCTCTGCTTTTTAACATGCTGTCTAGGTTAATCATAGCTTTTCTTCCAAGAAGCAAATGTCTTTTAATTTCATGGCTGCAGTCTGCATCTGCACTCTATCATCTGCCATGATTTTGGAGTCCAAGAAAATGGTCTGTTGCTATTTCCATTGTTTCTGCATTTATTTGCCATGAAGTGATAGGGCCAGATGCCATGATCTTCATTTTTTGAATGCTGGGTTTTAAGCCAGTTTTTTCACTCTCCTCGTTTACTTTCATCAAGAGGTTCTTCAGTTTCTCTTCACTTTTTGCCATAAGGGTGGTATCATCTGCATATCTGAGGTTATTGATATTTCTCCCAGCAGTCCTGATTCCAGCTTGTACTTCATCCAGCCTGGCATTTTGCATGATGTACTCTGCATATAAGTTAAATAAGCAGGGTGACAATATAGAGCCTTGACCTACTCCATTCCCAATATGGGACCAGTCCATTGTTCTATGTCTGATTTAACTGTTGCTTCTTGACCTGCATACAGATCTCTCAGGAGGCAGGTAGGGTGGTCTGGTATTCAAATCTCTTTAAGAATTTTCCACAGTTTGTTGTGATCCACACAGTCAAAACTTTAGCATAGTCAATAAAACAGAAATAGATATTTTTCTGTAATTGTCTTGTTTTTTCTATGATCCCGTGGATGTTGGCAATTTGATCTCTGGTTCCTCTGCCTTTTCTAAATCCAACTTGAACATCTGGAAGTTCACGGTTCACATATTGCTGAAGTCTGGCTTGGAGAATTTTGAGCATTACTTTACTAGCATGTGAGATGAGTGCAATTGTGCGGTAGTTTGAGCATTCTTTGGCATTGCCTTTCTTTGGGATTGGAATGAAACTGACCTTTTCCAGTCCTGTGACCACTGCTGAGTTTTCCAAATTTGCTGGAATATTGAATGCAGCACTTTCACAGAATCATCTTTCAGGATTTGAAATAGCTCAACTGGAATGCCATCACCTCCACTAGCTTTGTTCATAGTGATGCTTCCTAAGGCCCCCTTGACTTCACATTCCAGGATGTCTGGCTCTAGGTGAGTGATCACACCATTGTGGTTATCTGGGTCATGAAGATCTTTTTTGTACAGTTCTTCTGTGTATTCCTGCCACCTCTTCTTAATATCTTCTGCTTCTATTAGGTCCATACTGTTTTTGTTCTTTATTGTGCCCATCTTGGCATGAAAGTTTCCCTTGGTATCTCTCATTTTCTTGAAGAGATCTCTGGTCTTTCCTATTGTTTTCCTCTATTTCTTTGTACTGATCACTGAGGAAGGCTTTCTTATCTCTCCTTGCTGTTCTTTGAAACTCCAGATTCAGATGGGTTTATCTTTCCTTGTCTCCTTTGCCTTTAGCTTCTCTCCTTTACTCAGCTATCTGTAAGGTCTCCTCAGACAATCAGTTTAGCTTTTGGCATTTCTTTTCCTTGGGGAAGGTCTTGATCACCACCTCCTCTGCAGTGTCACAAACCTCTGTTTATAATTCTTCAGGTGCTCTGAACAGTATGAATAGACCATAGGGGCAGCCTTCTTCCAAGTGAGCAACCAGGAACTCTGGTGGTCTGAGGCCCTGCCATGTTTAACACTTGACTTCAAGGGTTTAGTGATCTTGCCCTTCCAACCAGCCAGGAGGAGGGGGCACGCAGGATCTCACAGGTGCAGCACTGGAAATGGTGCATGTTATTTCTACACAGTTTTTTATTGACCAGGGCTCAGGTACATGCCACACCTAACATCAGAGTAAGCTGGGAAATATAGCTACTGTGTATCCAGGAAATAAGAGAGGAAATTTGGGTTAAAGACTAGTTGTCTCTGTCACATACTTATTAATATAGCTCGTCTGTGGTCTTGCCTATGCCTGAAAAGCGAACCCATGTCTGATTCAGCCCCACAACATTTTTATAATAATTGATAAATACCTGTCTCTGCTCTGTAGATATTTGCTGAATGAATGAATAGAGTCTACTTAATTCTATTGTTCAGGATTAATGAAAATCTATTACTTTTATTAGGGCATAAACAAGAGGTTTCCTGGTGGTTCAGTGGTAAAGAATCTACCTGCCAGTAAAGGAGATGGCAGGAGACTCGAGTTTGGTCCCTGAGTCAGGAAGATCCCTTGGGGAAAGAAATCGTAATCTGCTCCAGTACTCTTGCCTGGGAAACCCCATGGACAGAGGAGCCTGGTGGGCTACAGTCCATGGGCTCGCAAAGAGTTGGACATGACTTAGTGACTAAATAACAACAGCAAACAAGAGACACCTCTCAGATCATGAAGGAAATGTGTAGAAACTTAGAATCTGAGAAGGAAAATATTTTCTTTGAGAAAAAGACAGGGTCCTTAGCCTGGACTAGGAATACAGGTGAAAGTAATGTAAACTTCCCAGAAGCTAAGGAGGATTCTGAATGGAAATGTTCTGGACTTGCCTGTTGTGTTGTGAGGGAACTCCATGATTTCTTTCCAAAGCTGAGTAAGGCAGATCTCTCTAACCTTTATGAGTCTGAACTGTAATTCTTGATGCTTATGTAGTCTGTGTCTTCATGACATGCTTACATTTATAGAAAAGAGGATTTTATGGTGGTTTTATGAGAGGACAGGTCTGAAGGTGCTGTGTTGAGGGCTCACTCTGAGAAACAGGAAATGCCCTGCTGCAGAGAAAATGCCACAGACCCCCAAGGGACTGGCAGTGGGACTCTGGGGTGCTACCCAGAGAGCTAATGGTGAGGACAGTGGGTATCCTGGCATTGCTGGGAAACGGCAGGATCAGGACCTTCATGATAAAACAAATGTCCATTTTCTTACATGTTATTAGGTGGTGCTGATAGGGATTCTTGGCAGGAGAAGCCATGCCAGTTCTCCAGTGTGCCTTCTGCCCAGGAGAGCCTGGGAGGCTGGACTGTTTGTCCCCTTCTGCCAACCCCCTAATCATAGTGACTGGTGCCAAGGCAGCTGGCAAAGGGGTCTGAGGCCAGGCCAGAACTCCCTTCTCACTCCGAGCCAGGGTTTGACTGTACTGTCAAGAGCCAGTGGGCCCATGAGCTCCCCATTCTGACTTGGCTGGCCCTGCTCTCTACAGTTATTGTGGTGTATCATAGGGGAATGGTTGATTTCTCACTGTGAAATCTGATCCCCACTATGTACCTACTCTTGGAAACTACCTACAGATTTGGGGCTTGCTTTTTTCTTCTCTGTAAGAAGGTAGAAGGCAGGATGTCCCTGCACCGAGTCTCATGGCCAATGGTTGTGCTGTTGCAGAGCCAAGCACCCATTGACTCTTCCACAGGTGGCCTGGTTTGGGAGTGGACTGAGGGCTTCTGGGCATCCTGAACACTTTTTTGGGTGTGTGTGTGTGTTCAGGATTGGGCAGACCTGCGGGGACACACAGGGCTCTGGAGGAAGGAGGAGGAGTCACGCTCAGCCCCTGCCGCACTGTGCCTTCAGAAGGTGGGAGCCAGCCAGCCAACATTTCGAGACAGGCACACATCCTTCAGGGCTTATGAATCCATCTTCTTGCCTCCTGCAAAGGGAAAGGGGCTGATTGGGCCAGGTAACTTTATTATTGGATTGAAATTCTGGACATTTAATATTTTACAACTTAGATGAAAATCAGCTTAATGTGTTGAAGGCTACTTGCTTTTTGAGCGGAATTTTTAAATAGTGTGGCAGTTACTTTGGCTGCAGTAAAAGAGTTGGAACGAGTTAAGTCAAGGGTATATATAGTTTCCTTTCAGTACCTCGAGTGGCACAGGTGGTTATTAATAAAGTATTTTGGCCTTCAGATAATAAATTCCTAGAGCTAAGGGGGAGGGGTAGAGATGAAGGGACAAAAGGAAGGAAGGGCAAGGGGAAGGAGATTCTTATAAATGTCCTTAGCTGATAAATAATGCTATTTTATAAGGCACTTGTCCATCTGAAGCCTCAGAGCTCTTTGTGGGCTCATACCATCAATCTTCACACTATCCCTTCTAGGAGATAAGGAGCAGATGGAAATGGATGTGAAATTGAAAGAAGAGGTGCTGAAGAGGGGCTATCACTGTTTGCTCTAATGCTGCCAGGAAGTTTCTGTGCCCTGGGCGTGGGGCCAGGTGTCCCAACCGCTGTCACAACACTGGCCGTGCCTGGATGAAGGCCTCCACCTTGTTCTATGATCCCCTGGAGGTGAGGGGAGGACACTATTAAAGAAGACGAAAAGTCGTTTAGGGTAGAAGTAGAAGCAAGGCTTTTGGGCTGGTGCAAACGATAGGTTTACTGCTTCTGCTTTAGTTATGAAGTTACTTGGTTGGCTGTGGCCACCATTTGAGAGCCACAAAAAGAAACTGAGAGCACCACCATATTTACTATGGAAAAGATCAGTGGATGAGGATGAAGCTCCCTGGGTTGGGGGAGGAACATCATAACCTGCCTCCTAACCCTCTCCCAGCAATTACTCCCCACCCAGTGGATCTCATTAGTTGGTATAGAAGAGGGAAATTGTAATTTAGTCATGGTTGAATGTATCCCATTTCCTTTTGGTATTTAGAGACTTTTCTTTTTTTTTCATAATTATGCTTTTGTGATGAGGGGAGGCATTGGGATTCTCTGGGGTTTGGGAAGATCTTTGCTTTATTCTGAAAGCACCTATCTATTCCCTCTGTGCAGTGGTTTCTAATCCTGCCTGCGATGGAGAGATACAAAATGGGCTTCTAATTTCATGGTTGATGTGAGAAGAGATCATATCAGCTCAGTTCCCTGCATAAAAATTATTTCTAATACAAATCTTCTAGAGGTTTGCCTTTGTGGCTGCAACATAGTCAGGAGGATAAGCATATGTATATGCTTGTATATAGTTTTCATTTACACATATTTATAAACAGATCACGGGAGGGAAATTCTTAAATAACCCAGCAATTAGGCAGGATGCTCTGTGTTATCAATGTAAGTGTACAAGATGATTCCTTCAGGGGGTTTTGTAGTACCCCTTGACACAGAATCATAAGTGTCAGGTGTATCAGCCCTTGATGGAAGGAGTATTTCAGGTACCTCTAGCAGCAGTTATTTCAAGGCAATCCTCCTTGTACAGGCTCTGCACATTGATCTCTGGCATTCGCTGTGCTGTACTCTCAAAGGAACTGAGCGAGGAGAGGGTTAAGGAAAATAAATGGGGGTACGATGTGAACATCTTTCCTCCTTTTCAGCTTTTTAGAAGATAAATGTTTCAGATTTCAATCTGTGGTTCCCAGCAGCTCTTTGGGAACACTGCAGTCGGCCCACAAAAATCGCTACTGCTGAGCCAACCCTAGATAATGCCTCTCAGCAGGGATGACATAATGTGCTAAAAGAAGACCATGATGTAATGCCCATCTCAGAAATCAGAGCCAATTTCCGTTACAAAGCCGTGGAGTGTAGCAGGAGGTAATGAACTAGCATAAATTGTGCGGCTCGGAAAACTTCTAGGTCTGATATTCCAATCTGCATGTTTAAAGGCAAAAAAAAAAAAAAAAGAAGAAAGAAAAGAATTCCTAGATCTGCTGGGGCTTAAGAGCATCTGCTCAGCAAGAAGCTCTGCCCCCTTCCAATTTGGACAGACTGGTGCCCCAGGCTGCCCGGATCACCTTGGCCCATGAGGGAGATAGTTGTCTGGGTCTGTCATCTGCAGCAAGGTGGTGATGTAATGTGTAAGGCTAAATTTGTTTCTGCAGATGATGTTTGAGAAACGGAGATGGGTGTTTGAAGGAGATCGTGCCTTCCCTGGCATGTGGGGGTAACTAGGCTGGAAATGCCTAGGAGGAAGTCGAGGGAGGGGGTGAGGAACAATGGAGAAAGTCAGAATCACCTTGAGAACTTCTCCAAACCTGCCCTGGTTTGGAGAAGTTCATATGTGGGGTATCTGACACTCCCAGATAACCCATCAGCCTTACCTTAATTAACGATGCATCCTGACCTCCTGGGATTGTAGCCTGCCTGGCAACCAGAGTCCACTCTTTGTCGTGCTTCCTACAAATGCTGAGAGCAGCCGTAAATTCATCTAAGCAATGAACTGGAGTCTCAGGGAATATGGAAAGGAAAGCACGATCTTTGACTTAAAAGGCATACTTACCCTAGCCCCACTATAGTTTTCTCTTTCTGTGCTTTCTTTCCTCCACTTCATTTTGCATGGCTGGCTCTGCGTGCCTGCATGAAGAACACATTTCTGTTTTGTTTGCCTTCCACGGTTTCTGCTGCTCATTCCTCACTGGGGGACTCGCTCCTGGAACCTGCCCTGCACACCAGCTACTCCCTTTGGACAGTGCAGCAGTAGTTTTATGCCTTTCTTGCTGCAGATCAGGCTATTGGTGCCACAGACCTGGGTGCTGAGAGCACTGGCAGAGAATTTCTGGCTTCACAGACTGAAGACTCTGTCTTTAAATAGGGAATGAGTATTGGGAGCAGAGGAAAAATTCCTGGTATAAGAAAATGAGAGAAATAAAACAGAAAATATACAGGCAAAAGAATTGTTCCTGTGACATGCCAACTGAAATGGGCATTGCTTTCTAGACTTTACAGGGAAGTGCCAGCAAGTCTTTAAGTGTATTCTTCACTGCTGAAAGGAGCATAACCTCAGGAAATGAGTGATCTGAGGAAATGACCTCAGCCACTGGTGGTCATTTGCAGACCGATCACAGGTCAGATATTAACACTATTAATGATCATTTTAATCCCGTGTTTTTTAGTGTACAGCAGGTGCTAGCTAAACTCCTTGCATTAACTATCTCATTCAGTTCTTAGCAGAACCCACCTTGTAGGATAGATATACTTAGTATTATCACATCTATTTTATAAAGGGGAAACCGAGGCTCAGAAGGTTTAAATAACTCACCAGTTTCCCAGCTCATATGTACCCCAGCCGGCACTGGGAACAATATCCCTCTTACCCTAGGAATCTTCAGGTAGCATCCTTAACCACTGCTGCGGCTGCTGAGTCGCTTCAGTAGTGTCCGACTCTGTGCGACCCCAGAGACGGAGCCCACCAGGCTCCCCCGTCCCTGGGATTCTCCAGGCAAGAACACTGGAGTGGGTTGCCATCTCCTTCTCCAATGCATGAAAGTGAAAAGTGAAAGGGAAGTTGCTCAGTCGTGTCCGACTCACGGCGACCCCAGGGACTGCAGCCCACCAGGCTCCTCCATCCATGGGATTTTCCAGGCGAGAGTACTGGAGTAGGGTGCCATCGCCTTCTCCACCACTTTGGAGCACAAATGTACAGATGACATCAGGTTAGGTAGAGATGGCTGCTGTCTTCAAGGTGAGGTATTCCACAGGACAGATGAATGCCTTACGCTAATATTTTCACAAAGCAAAGGATTGTTGTCTTTTCTTTTTGTATCTTCATCACTTGGCCCAGTGCTGGGCATACACCAAGTGCTCACTAAATGTTTGCTAAGGTGGGCAAGGGGCAGGTAGAAGAAAGAGTAAGTGAAAGAATAAAATCCAAATCCGATGGAGAACACACTAAAAATGACAAGGAGTCAGGCTGCTTCTAGTTTGTCAGTGAAGACTGAGTGAAAAAGATGGTCTACAATGTGTCTGCATTAGCAGCTAAGTAAGATGCAAGGGCTATGATTATTTGTCCCCAGATCCTTTAGCATCTGACCAGGTGATGGAGTCTGCTCAGTGAATAAGATTACATTTTTATTAATAGAGGCTCCTCCACAGACAAGTTCTTACCAATTCAATAATGTCAAGTTTTGAAAGGAATCTCTAATATAAAAATGAATGAGGATGGGAGCATAGTTTTGACTACAGGAAGGACATGGGAAAGCATAATTATTGATTTGGACAGTCTCCTTTATATTCAACAACCATGGGTCCATCTACACTATATAGTTATTGTATTTACACAACAGGAGGAAGATTATGAGACTCTCTCTCTCTTCTTCAGTCTGAGATGTGTGATATCTGATGTCTGCTTGGTTATTCTTATCTTTCTTAGCCATAAAAAGACATAGAAGGGACAACACAATTTTAAAAAAATCTCACAAATATCCTAGCCTACAACAAGCAAAATCATTCAGTCAACAAGCTTTGGGCAATGGTGACATCATCTCAATGGTAGATTCAAAATCTCGTGCTTTTAAAAATCTATTTGGTATGAGGGAATTTTGTTTTCATCACAAAACTCCTAGGAAATGCTCCCTCAACTTTCACACCAAATTATTCCTGCCCTTTCTGCATTCTTAATGCCTAGTGAATCCACCTCCTTTCCATTCCATTCCATTCTTATTCAGATCATCAAAAGAAGGCAATTCTTGCTCCAGTGTCATTCACTCCAATTCATTATGGCCCAATTAATCTGCCTAAAGGTCAGTCCTCTGAAAACTTTCAGTGTCTATCACCTAGAGAATTTAGACCAACATTTCTAGCTCATTCTCTGCAATTTGGCTTTCACCAAAACTTTCCAGCTATATTGATATATCCCTTCATTTATCTGTCCCATGCTTTAGCCAAACTAGCCTACTTATTGTCTCTCAAACAGATATTTTATTCTTATACCTTTGTGCAATTTCCTTTTTTTTTCGAGGAAGGCCATTCCTCAAGGTCTTCTTACTGGTTAAGTTTTTCCTATCTTTCAACTCCAGCCCAAGACGCCACGTCTTTGATGATTTCTTGGCTCCTGCCTCTTGGAAATGACTGACTTGTTCTCTGGGCTCTTGTAATATTTAGGTTGAATCTCTCAGGGATACTATCTGATTCCTTGCTGTGTTATAATTGTTAATCTGAAATGTCAATCTTAGAATTTTGCAACCAGGAGGAATATTTTTCTTTTCTTTAAATTCCTAGAGGCTAGAGTACGTCTTCTTCATATTCATGTCCCATCGAGTGTGCAGCAGATTCTTATCGTATGGCAGATGTTCAGTAGATGGCTGTCAATTGATTGAAATGAGCCTTTAAAATCCACAGTTGCAATATTAACCACTGAGACATATATCATCCCAAAGCTGGAAAATGGAATTCACTTAGGTATACTTGTTTCTGCTTCTTTTTGTCCCTTAGATATGGGTGACCAAGGCAATCAGTGAGACTTGCTGTTACTTGGTCTATCTGAGGAGGCCAATGAGAACATAAAAATAGTTGGGAAGAAAAGGGTGATGACATGGAGATGACAGGAAGCCTCTGACTTATTGACTTTGTTTTTCTCATCCAAAAATTTCACCCTTTACTTGTCTCTTTCCTATCCCTCTTGTCTTCCTCCTGTCCTCCACACTTTTTGACTCATGGTTGGTCCTTGAGTGATTGATAGAGATTAGAAAGATAATATTAGATTTCTTGCTCTCTGGAAGTTTTCTGGTTCCACTGGATTATTATATCCACTGAGGAAAGTTAAGCCTTGCTATCCCATTTTGTAAAATGAAGTGATGATAACAGATTAGCCCTGAGTTCTCTCATAGCATCAAAATTGTTTTGATCTAGTAAATTACAGTACTAGATATTCTCCCCCTCACTCAGGCGGTTGAGTTCTTGGGTAGAACATTCATGTCTTCTTCTCTATAGATAGTTTTATGGAGGATGTTAAACCTTGAGTGGGTGAAAAGGATTTGAGCTGACTGGTACCCAAAATTCACAGAGCTGAAGAAATTCTCTTTAAATGAATAATAGGGTAATGAAATTCCCCTGCAAAATTTGGCAAAGTTAAGAAAAGGATGGATATTACTGTGGTGAAGCTTCTGTGAACCAGAGGGGAAGCTAATTGTAACTGTTCTTTTTCTGGAAGTTGGTGTAGGCACACACATCTCCGAATCTAAGAAAAAAAGACTTTTCTTGTCCATACTGAAGCACCTGTTAAAAGACCCATCACTCAACCTCCATCCCTGAATAACTCTGGTGCAGATCCACCTCTGACATCCTTAAAGCATTTCCTTTGTCTAAAGATCACAACCTCAGCCTATCCAGGTTGACTTGAAGCCAGCTACTTCCTGCCCAAACCAAAATAACTGTGAGCCAAGTCAAAGGATAAGACAGTTTGAATGGATCAGCAGAAACGACGATAATTAGTTGAGGGCCATTAAGGTCCTGTTGTCTCCATGATGGTTCCAGGGTCATCTGCCCATGTTAGGTAAATAGGCAAGAGGGAAGAGACCTCCCAGGAGGTGCATGCGAATCATGAGTTCTTCACGACTACCTATGGACCCCCTCCTTCCAGGAATGAACTCACCAACTGACTCCAAAAGGAACTCAGCCCCCGCCTGCCATTGACCACAGTCTTGTCACCGACACCTTATGATTAACTGAATCAAAAGCTTCCGACAGGTCTAAATTTAGCCTGGCTAAACATATCATTAAGGAGTTAGGGAGGAGTGTGAATGACCTTTCTTCAGCCCTGGTCTCCCAGATCCAGTCAGCTGTGGGGGCTCACTGGAGTGCTAAATTGAGCTCTTAGGTTCTTGAAATAAATGACCCTTTAGATTGATTTTTTTAATTGCCTGAAGGTGCATATTTTTAGAAAGTTTGGAAGCATTCTGTTCATTTATTTTGAATCATTTGAGTGCAAAAATGTGGCATTTTCACACTTTGGGATATTCAAGTCCCCCTATTCCTTTTTTTAAAGTCTCTAATATTTTTATAAACCTTTCAAATTAGTTTATTTAAAGGCCAAATTTGATCTCCTCACAGTTTCTGAGGTAGAACTGTGACTTTACCAGCTTTGAGGGAAAGGAAAATCATGGTAGTTTATCATAAAGAAGTTATAAATATGTGGAAATAATATTCTCAGCATTATATTTCTGGTAGGGACTGAAATATGGAGCAGAGTAGCAAAGTCAGGGTCTGTGTTTTCACTCCTTTACACAAACTTTTAAGGGTAAATTAAAGGAAAAGATCCATTCTCTTTATCCTTGCTACTCAAGGACACCCTTAGCCTCTATTTCTTTCCAAGTTCCAGGCATGAAAGACCCAGGGGAAGAAATTGAAGATGACATGGTGCCATTTCTGAACTCTTGCTTGACATGAGCCAGACTGTTTCAATTTCTTTACTTTCCAGCGCAATTATTTCGAAATTTCATTTCTCCTCTCACTAAGCCAGCATGTCCCAAAGTCTTTCCTAGAACACCGGATCTGAGGATGTTAATAGATGTGACTTGGAAAAAGAGTTTTAGCTTTCTTTACTGCTGGGCTTCCTTCTCAGGTTCCCTGGTGTGTGTGGTGTGAATCTCTGAGAAGGGAACGTGGTGTGTAGTGTTTCTCAGGCTTATGTGCCTTGCATGAACTTACTTTTGCCCCTCCCCCCTTCCATTCTCTTTGTCTGTTTCTGAAACCAAGTATCTGGAAGACTGATATTTTGAGAAGCACTGTCTGGGAAGTAAAAGAAGATGATATTTGAGATTTCAAAATTCTACCTGTTTTTTATATGACTGGGTATAGTGTTCACCTAGAGTGGCTGCTGGTGTGGCCCGGCTCTCTCAGCACTGAGCTCTGGCCCTGGGTTGTTGCTTGTCTTCTCTGAACCTCCATTTCTTTATGCGTAAAAGCAGAGGGCTGGGCCAGATGACCGTGTGCCCTTCCCCAAGGTCCTACAAGACAGACAGTGATGGAGGTTCGGCCAGCCAGCCCCTCACCCACAGCTGGTTGGACTAGAGGTGAATTCGTGTTACCTGTTCAGGTATGAGTGATGTCCTTTTGGCTTATTCTATTTCAGATATTGTCAAAGAGTCATTAGTGGTCAGAAAACAAACCTATGACCTTTTAGGCTAAAGGAAATCCTTTAACAAAGGCCAGGCATCTGAAAATAGGATCTTGGCTGGAAAGTGGATCCTCAGCCAGGGTTTTTAATATAGGTCTTGCAGCCCAGCTAAGGTCATTTTCATGATTTTTAATTAAACTGTGTCTGTACAAATGCTGTAATTATAAACAGGCTGTCAAGTCAAGGAGCATTTGCCCTTCAATCATTGTATCTAAAGATGCCGACTGCACACTTTTGATGAGTGGCAAAAGAAAATATCTTCAGTTTGAAAGTCTAACCTCAGAAAGATGTAGCTTTTATACTTAAGTGTCGTCTTCTCTCTGGTCCTCCCACCTCAAACACAGAGCCTGCTGTCAATGTTTGAAAAGCCTCAGACCAGAAGGAAAGTCAACATTTTCTGGAAGACACACTGAACTCTAAACCCCATGGGATTCCAGTTTCCTGATCTGTGAAGTGAGATTCTAACTGGACCATCTCTGGGAAGCCTGCTTCCAGAGGCTTCTCCATCTTGCCGATCAAAATGTACGCAGCCCAAGGCCTTGCCCTCTGCTTCTCAAACTGAGTCTTCAAAGATCTGCAGTGGGTTTGGTGCTCCTGGCCATGTTTTTCACAGCTCTCGTGGGGATGTTGTTTTTGATCTGTTGGTAATAGGATACTCTTGCTGTCGTTTGAAGGAATGTATTAGTCTTGATGCAAACCTCACATTCTGAATGTGGCTGTACTGTTTTGGTGGCAGGTGTGGGACCATCTTCAATCATAGCCTCCAGGAAGCTTCCTTTCTTCCAAATCGGTTTATCTTTAATAGTGTTAATAATATATGGAAGCCAGGGTGAAGCCATTTATTTACACTCTGTTTTCGTCTTGGCTCACACGAGTTGCACAGGATCGGAGTAGTGAATACAGCATTTATCTGAGCATAGATGAATTGGGGAGAGGAGTTTCTTCCCCAGTAGACATCATTGTATGGCTGTCGCAGGGCTACAGTTTGTCCTTTAGGTCTCTAAAGATAGGTTCTGCTATATCAGTCCCTCCCACCCAACTCCCCTTCTCATAAATCAGCTCATCCCCTCCAAGCTTCTCCAGTGTAGACAGTAGATTGTGTGACTCAGCCCTTTTCAGGTCACAGCTGAGTGTGTAGACTAGGAGTAGGTATCTGATACCAGAAGAATCAGTCCCTAGACTGGGTTGATCAATGATATTTTTTCTCTTAAGAATTTGACCTGAGGATTACCTTCCCCTCCCCCAGGCACTGAAATTTGTTCCTTCTAAAAAGCCTCATCTCAATTATGTTTTTGCCTAACCTTCCTATCATCCCCACCATTTTTCTTTTCCTAAAATTTGATCTGATGTCTGTGGTAGTGACTTACCTGTTGGTTTCTTTCTCACATATATAGAAGTTTGCCTATTTGCTTTTAGTACATATGGAGGAACACATGGATGGATTTTCATCCTATTTGGTGAATACATTTACATGACCTGACTTAAAATGTAGGTTGAGTGACATCCATGAAACTCACCTTGTGGGGATGGCTGAGGATAACTCCAAGAGGGGCTTTTTCCATAGACATTTTCCAAAGCATTTGCAAGAGACTGATTTGCAGTCCAGTTGCTTTTGGGCAGTTGAGTCTAGCTGATTTGAATGATGCATTTTGATGTAGAGGGTGAGGTTGTTTGGGAACTGAAAGGGACTTGGGCATTTATGTATTTCTCTCACAGGAGTCTGGAGTGTTCTGTGGACCATCTTTGTGTACTCTCTCCCAGGGATGGTTTGGTTTCCTGCTGAAAATATTTGAATCACTTTAGGATTCAAGACAGGTTGAAGAAGAAAAGTAAAGAGGTGACTTCCTGCCTTTAGTCCCCAAGAAGTTAGGATCTTTCCAAATAAGAGGGTATGAGACTGATGTCCTGATGCTCAGTGCCGGAGAAACAGGAGAGAGCAAACAACGTGGGGCTGAGATAGAGGCTTGAGGGCAATGCGAGGACGTCTGGGAGACGGCGGGGAGGAATGTGGGCTCAGTGTTCTGACAGCATTGTCATGTCAGGGCCCTGGATCATGTTTGGGCTCAGCACTTTTTTTCCCCAGCACATTTCTCAGAAACTTCAGAAAGCAAATGCTTAGGCATATGGGCTGCTGTCAATGATAACAAATGAATTGTACACGTTTTTTCTAAGTTCCTGAAAACTGAATTACCACATGGCTGGATATAAAATGACTCTTCCTTTATTTTAGACTTTCAAATGGGGTTAAAAAGATAATGGTTGTACATATTCAAGAAATTAGGATTTGAGGGGTGATCTTGATTCAGTCACTCAGTTGTGTCTGACTCTTTGTGACCCCATGAACTGCAGCACGCACGCCAGGCCTTCCTGTCCATCACCAACTGCCAGGGCTCATTCAAACTCATGTCCATTGAGTCAGTGATGCCATCCAACCATCTCATCCTTGTCATCCCCCTCTTCTCCCGCCTTCAATCTTTCCCAGCATCAGGGTCTTTTCGAATGAGTCAGTTCTTCACATCATGTGGCCAAAGTACTGGAGTTTCAGCTTTAGCCTCAGTCCTTCCAATGAATATTCAGGACTGATTTCATTTAGTATGGATTGGTTGGATCTCCTTGTCTAAGGGACTCTCAAGAGTCTTCTCCAACACCACAGTTCAAAAGCATCAATTCTCTAGCACTTAGCTTTCTTTATAGTCCAACTCTCACATCTATACATGACTACTGAAAAAACCATAGCCTTGACTAGATGGACCTTTGTTGGCAAAGTAATGTCTCTGCTTTTGAATATGCTGTCTAGGTTGGTCGTAACTTTTCTTCCAAGGAGTCTTTGACTTTCATGGCTGCAGTCACCATCTGCAGTGATTTTGGAGCCCCCCAAAATAAAGTCTGTCATCATTTCCACTGTTTCCCCATCTATTTGCCATGAAGTGATGGGACCAGATGCCATGATCTTAGTTTTCTGAATGTTGAGTTTTAAGCCAACTTTTTCATTCTCTTTCACTTTCATCAAGAGGCTCTTTAGTTCTTTGCTTTCTGCGTTAAGGGTGGTGTCATCTGCTTATCTGAGGTTATTGATATTTCTCCTGGCAATCTTGATTCTGGCTTGTGCTTCCTCCAGCTCAGCATTTCTCATGATGTACTCTGCATATGAGTTAAATAAGCAAGATGACAATATACAGCTTTGATATATTCCTTTTCCTATTTGGAACCAGTCTGTTGTTCCATGCCCAGTTCTAAGTGTTGCTTCCTGACCTGCGTACAGATTTCTCAAGAGGCAGGTCAGGTGGTCTGGTATTCCCATCTCTTTCAAAATTTTCCACAGTTTACTGTGATCCACACAGTCAAAGGCTTTGTCATAGTCAATATAGCAGAAGTAGATTTTTGCGGGGGACTCTCTTGCTTTTTCGATGATACAGCGGATGTTCGCAATTTGATCTCTGGTTCCTCTGTCTTTTCTAAATCCAGCTGATGGTGTATCCTGTGGCAACTTCAATGACAATTTGCAGCTCTTCTGATGGTGGGGTACATCTTTTATTCTGCAGTGAGTTGGATGTTGTTTCAAACACAGTGAACTACAAACTTCAAAACAGGAGAAAAGCAGAAGTGGTTAGATGTGTCTCTTATTTAAGTCCGTTTAGTTTGTACTGTTGTTGTCATCATTTAGTTGCTAAATCATGCTTGACTGTTTGTGACTCCACAGATTGTAGCCTAACAGGCTAGGGCATCCGTGGAATTCTCCAGGCAAGGATACTAGAGTGGGTTGCCATTTCCTTCTCCGTTAGTTTGTATAAACAATCTAAAATTTATGGAGTCTCCTTTATAATTAACTGTAGTGGAAATGAAATTAACACTTAAAACAAAGTGACAGTATGACTTTATGTACTATTAATATTACCTTAAATTATATAAGGTAGGCATTATTGACATCTATGTTTTACTGATGATAATCAAAGAGATGAATTGATTTGCTCTAAATGACACTTCTGCTGGTTAAGTCAGATTCAAGCCCAAGTCTCCTTTCTATTTCTCATATAATTCCATAGCCCAGCCCTATGGTGTCTTTTAGAGTTTATTTTTGATGATAAATGACCTGCAACAATGAAGAAAAAAAAAAAGTAAAATAATTTGAGTATCCAAGAGGAAAGATATGTTGGCCAAACCTTGCCCCCACCCCATATCCTCTTGCTCCACCATTTATTCCAGTCATTACCATGGGAACAAGCTACACCATCTGTCTCCATCTTTGTGCCTCCAAGGTTTTCTGACTTGTCCCACAGTGTGGGCCACTGGATGAACTCACCAGGCTGCTCTCATGTGTGCACAAGTCGGGAAGGGCAATCCTCCACCAATGGAGGATGGTAGCCAGTCAATCAATTCTTCCTTCCTGGATGACTCCTTCTACGTATCTCTGCAATGTCCCTTGCATAATTTTTTTTCTCCTTTCCTGTTTTGTTCTTTCCAGCTCTCAACTGTTTCCTGGCTTGATCGTGGAAATTAACAACCCATGTGCAAGCCTTTATGTCAGGCTCTGTTTTCTGGGGGAGACCCAAGCTAAGACAAAAGGTTTCTGCAAACATGATCTTCAAACCACTTACTAATTGCAGCAGACATTCATTGTTTCTGTCATTTGGTATTTACATTTTCTTCTTTTTATTGAATTATAGTTGATTTACAATGTCACATTAGTTTCAGATATACAGCACGGTGAGAGATATATATATATATGTATACACACACACACACACACACACACATATATATACATATAAAACTTTTTCAAATTCTTTTCCCTTATAGATTGTTGCAAAACATTGAGTATAGCTTTCTGTGCTATACAGTAAGTACTTGTTGGTCATCTATTTTATATATGAAAAGTGAAAGTTAAGTCGCCCAGTTGTGTCCAACTCTTTGCAATCCGTGGACTGTAGCCCACCAAGCTCCTCCGTCCATGGGATTCTCCAGGCAAGAATACTGGAATGGGTTGCCATTTCCTTCTCCAGGGGATCTTCCTGACCCAGGGATTGAACCCAGGTCTCCCACATTGCAGGCAGATACTTTAACCTCTGCACCACCAGGGAAGCCCTTAAATACAAGAATACAGTCTCTCAGAAAACCTCCTATAGAGACACAGAACCTCAGATCCAAGTACTAACATCAAAGATTTCAATGGAGAAAAGGAAATCAGGTTGAAAGAAGAAGGGGGAGGAGGTGGGAGAGGGGGAGTGAAAGGGATGGCCTTACAGATGTCTCCTGCCACCTACAGATACCCAGGCATCATGGGACTTTTCCCTGGGCCTCCAGAGAAGGGAGGACTGGAACTCAGCCCTACCAGAAATCAGACCAGACCAGAACCAGAATTCGAGTTCTCTGCCAAGAGGAGGTGATCAGTCTCCAATCCTCAGCTCAAGCTGAGGGCCCTTCAACCAGATTCCCATGTCCAGGACTGGGGGACTAGAAAAACAGGGAAGGATAGGAAGGGTTAAGGAGAGGTAAGAGAGAGGGAAGGGGAGGAGGTCAATAAAGTCTCTTGTTCCTTACCAGTTGGGGTACTCTGGCCAGTTGTCTGTGTCAGGAGGAGACCAGGGACAAAAGGGTCCCAGTTGCAGCCGCTGAGTCTGGTCCATTGGCAGGCAAGCTGGCCCCTGAGTACCCCGAGTGGTCAGGATGTCAGTCTCAGAGAAGAGTCCCGCCAGAGTCGCCATTTGTTGCAGGAAGGCAGACCCCTTCCAGGGCCTGAAACTGGGCTCTTGTCTAACACTCGGAAATGAATTGTCCGAGGAGACACATGTGCTGACAAAGCAAGAGATTTTATTGGGAAAGGGCATCCGGGTGGAGAGCAGTAGGGTAAGGAAACCCAAGAGAATTGCTCCCATGGACTGCAGCACGCCAGGCATCCCTGTCCATAACCAACTCCCAGAGCTTGCTTAAACTACTATTTTATGTATAGTAGTGTGTATATGTTAGCCCCAACCTTTTATTTATCCTCCTCCCATCTACCTCTTCCCTTTTGGTAATCACAAGTTTGTTTTCTATGTTTGTGGGTCTAAAAGATCCATCTAGTCAAAACTATGGTTTTTCCAGTAGTCATGTATGGATGTGAGAGTTGGAATATAAAGAAAGCTGAGTGCTAAAGAATTGATGCTTTTGAACTGTGGTAAGGAAGAAGACTCTTGAGAGTCCCTTGGACTGCAAGGAGATCCAACCAGTCCATCCTAAGGGAAATCAGTCCTGAATATTCATTGGAAGGACTGATGCTGAATCTCCAATACTTTGACCACCTGATGCGAAGAACTGACTCACTGGGAAAGAGCCTGATGCTGGGAAAGATTGAAGGCGGGAGGAGAAGGGGACGACAGAGGATGAGATGGTTGGATGGCATCACCAACTCGATGGACATGAGTTTAAGCAAGCTCTGGGAGTTGGTTATGGACAGGAAAACCTGGCATGCTGCAGTCCATGGGAGCATAAAGAGTTGGACACAGCTGAGTGACTGAACTGAACATATTTTTAGGTTCCACATATAAGTGATATTTATGATCTTTGTCTTTCTCTGACTTCACTTAGTATGATAATCTATAAGTCCATCCATGTTGCTGCAAATGGTGTTATTTTATTGTTTTTTTTTGTGGCTGAGTAATAGTCCATTCTATATATGTACCCCATCTTCTTTATCCATTCATTTGTTGATGGACATTTAAGTTGTTTTCATGTCTTGGCTATTTTAAATAGTGCTGCAGTGAATACTTGGGTGCATGTATCTTTTCAAATCAGAAGTTTCTCTGGATATATGCCCAGGAGTGGGATTGCAGGATCATATGGCAACTTTTAGTTTTTAGTTTTCTGAGGAACCACCATATTGTTCTCTATAATGGCTATACCTACTTACATTCCCACCAACAGTGTAGGAGGATTCCTTTTCTCGCTCTTTCCAGGTTTTACTATTTGTAGACTTTTTGATGATGGCCATCCTGTACTTTCTCTTTTTATGATAGCCATAGCTTGAATTCTTTTTTTTTCCTAACTCAGTCCATGTGGCTTTGGTATACTTGTTTCCATCTCCTGATTGCACATGTTCCAGGCCACTGTCTAGGTTTGGAGGAGAACATGTGACCTAATCAGATACTATCAGAGTTACTGGGAATAGAACTCTTGCTCCTGTGTGCTGGGCTGGGCCCCTGAGAAGCTGAGCGGTTTGTGCTGCCAATGCCATCATGTGGGACTGGAGACTGTGGAAGGGAGGACTAATGGAAGAATAAAAACAGCCATGTCCTGATCTTGTTATTTGAGTCCTAAATCCATCTAGTGGCAAAAAAAATCCACCTCTGAATTGTTAGTAAGTCCATAAATTACCCTTTGGCCAAGCTACTCATTTGCAATGAAAGTATCCAAACCAGTCTGTAAATCTTCAGGACATCTCAGTTTAGGCCTTGCCCTGCACAAGTAGACATCCAGATGTATCTCAGTTTCTATTGCGCAAGTATCTTGCCAGCAACAGGATTAAAGAAACTACCATGGGGAGATAGATTTTTTTTCCCTCATCCATATTCATCCAATAGACTGAGATGTTCTGGGTGAAATAACTTGTGGCACAGTTTGAATCCTCCCTTGTAGAGGAACAGCAGAGTCTCAGTATCTTTGCTAATGAGATCATGGAATCTATGGCTAAGATGGAGTCATTTCTGCCTTGATGAAAGGGATGGATTAGCTGTGTAGTGATGATTTTGGTGTGATTCACTTCTTCTGGAGCCCTGGTGTCTTCTTTCATTTTCTAGAATTGCTGTTTTGAAGGAATGCTCTGCTAAATTGTCTACTGAGTCTACACGAGGATAATGAATTCACAAGCATCACTGGTGGTGGTTGGGATAATCTAGGTTCTATCATCTGCCATGCTTTGCACATCAGATTTTACTTTTCTGTTCTAATTTGTGCTTATTTCACTTTTGGAAATCATGGCCTTCTTTCCTAATCTAAATCATTGTCTTCTGCAAACTAGCATCTCCTGAAGAAGATTACTCAAAATTTAGAAGAGTCTTTACCAGAGAGACCTTATCCTTTTCATTTCTTTCCACTTCTGTTTTTGCTTCTAGATACCAGTGCATTAATAACCTACCTGATGATATGATGCAGACAAAAACTTCCTAGGCAAGGAGGTGAAAACATCATGCCAGTCTTAAGATGGCCCAAGCTACTGAGCATCTTGGAGGCAACCACCTAAATCTCTAGAGCTTGGGTGATTTCTCAACTGCTTCAAACTCCACATCAAAGTATCTGTGGCTCCTTAAATGATCAGGAGACCCATAAACTCACCTCATCCATCAGCCATTCTCAAAACTTTGTCTCCATAGGCTGAACAATTTTATAATTTTCTTAGTTGTCTGAGGTGTAGAAAACTCAAGAAGGAGTGCCCAGAAATACTCTGGGACAAATATAAGGGTGTAGGACAGACTTGCAGACAGAATTCCTAAACTGAAAGGAAATGCCAAACTAAAGAAAAGTTCTGTTCATCTAAGCAGGCTCTCCAAACAATACCTTTTTCCTGGGAGTAGGTCTATCCATGTCCATCTAATCCCATACTCCTGTTAGATCTATCTTTTGAAGACAACACCTTTCTTTGAGAAGTACATCTTTATCTCTGGCATCAGGGTTTTTGTTATATTTGCCAAGGGGCCCTGGGGCTCAATCTTAAGTACTGAATCTGTTTATATGTTCCTTTGAGTTACTCTTTATTTATTTTTTTAAATTCTAGGTAAAGAAGTATGATGTGACTACTTAGTTTTTAGAGTAAAGCTCTAGTTATAATGCCCTGATTTTGCCTGTTGGTATAATTCCAGTAGTCCACTTTTCATCCAGGAGAATGGGGTACCACTGAGATGGAAGACAGCTGAGCAACAGGAGGAAGGAGGAAGGCACTACCAGCTGAACTCATAGCCTTGGGCTGACTGGATGCTTCAACTGGCCTCTCGTAGGCACATTGACAAGAGCCCCAAACAGAATCCTATTTAGGATTGCCTTTGGGGCCCCCAAATGGGACCTGCTAAGATTTATTCTACTTCCTACTCTACAGGAGCAAATTGAATCACACAAGTATGACAAAAACATACCTCACCAGCATCATCAACCAACCTGAAGGCATTTGGTTATAAACCAAGATCTGGAAAGGGTACATCTGACCCAGAGAACTAAGAAAGCTGGCTCAACATGGCCAGGTGTAGGGATTTCTTAGATACCCTGTTGCATACTTATGAGGTTCATCACTAAGTCTTCCAATGGGTTTCTCTTGGTGGTTATTTTGTGAAGACTTTAAAGCTGATTGTTATATATTAGTGAGCATCTGCTCTATGCAAGGCACTATACTTAGCACTTCAAGACAATACAAAGGAGGATAAAAAGGGTGCCTGCCTTCAACATATTTGAAATCTTGCCTTGTAAGCCAGGGCTCAAACAGACACAATTAAACAGTGAAATAAACATGTTATAGGAACACAAGACTGCAGTCCTGGAGGTGTTACAAGGAAGTTGGTGATACTAATTAGGGTTACTTAATATAATTAACTTTTTTTTTGACAAAAAATAAGTATATCCATTGTTGTTTTACATACCTTACATCATCACCCAAAGATGGATGTAGATTTTGTTTCTGATGACGAATACTCTGTGATTTATTTTACAGTTCTGACAGAGAAACTAAGATGCTGTTGTTATTTTATTTATCAAAACTAACAGTTGGTGGAACTAGATTGGATATTTTTAATGTCCAGGAAAAGTTCTGAGCCACTACGAGTATACTGTTACCTGTCTTAAGAAGTCAAAGAAGCAATTGATAGTGGTCAAAAAAAAAAAAAAAAAGTTCTGGAGTCAGACAGGACTAGATTCATATCTAAGACTTATCTAGACCATTTGTGAGCTGTATGACTTTGGGCAATTTACTGAAGCTCTCTGATGTTCTGCTTGCTCACTGGTAAAGTACACAGTATCTGTCCTGCAGGAAGTTGAGGGGATACATGATTTAATGCACATAACACACCTAGCATAATGGCACTATATGTGAAACTGGTAGGCACCCTATAATGATAGCTTTTAGGCTGATGCAACCAGACACATATGAGTTGCCTCTCCAGGTCATTTGAGTCTTCACGTAGAATGACCAGAAATTGTGACATATGCTGAGGGTCCAGGATAAATTAGCTGGATTCCATCTTGGTTAGAGATTGTACAGTTTTAAATTCCAGGTATATACAGTGATAAGTTAAGAAAAAAAAAATTAAGAAGACATTATCGGTTTCAACTTTTGTTGTTGTTTAGTTGGTAAGTCATGCCTGATGCTTTGTAACCGCCATGGGCTATAGCCCACCAGGCTCCTCGTCCATGGGATTTCCCAGGCAAGAATAGTGGAGTGAGTTGCCATTTCCTTCTTCAACTGGTTTCAATAACTTTAAAAAAATCTAGAATCTGTTTTTGCTAATTGGTAATTCACAATTGGTAAAAACATTTTCTGTATATATATCTATAACTTTTTTTTTTTTTACAAGTGAGATCAATGTCTTCTAAGATGAAAACAATAATACGGTTAATGTTGCTGGTAATAGCATTTGAATAAGAACTGTGGTTTGCTCATAGAAAGCTTGTCTATATCACCACAGGGAGGTAACACAAACACATTTAGAGAAAGCAGGGGTTGTCAGGCTCAAAGGCATTTACATGTGCACCACAGAGAACTTTATAAAAGGGAGTTGTTGGGATACTATTACAGGATGGATTATGTCTCCACCCATCCCCCAAACTCACATACTGAACTCATAATTATATTAATAACCCCCAGTATCTCAAATGTATTTGGAGGCAGGGTCTTTAAAGAAGTAATTAACATAAAATGATGTCATGTGAATGGGCCCTAATCCAATATGACCATTATCCTTCTGAGAAGAAGAGATTATGTTATAGACTGGTACAGAAGAAAGGGGAGTAGTTTGAGCAGAAACCAACCTTACCAACATCTTGATCTAGGACTTCTAACCTCCAAAATAATGGGAAAATACACTTCTGTTGCCTAAACCACCTAGTCTGTGGTATTCTGTTATGGCAGGTCAAGCAAACAAATACAGGTACCTGGGTGGTCCTACAGAATGAGGAGTTTGTCTTTATCCTGTAGGTAAAGGAGCATAAAGATATTAGAGTAAAGCAGTGTTACTCAACATGTGCTTCAGGGACCAGTGAAAATCAGCAAATAGCTTCTTTTCAGTCTGTGAGAAGCACATCATTTGAGAAAATAAATGTTTAGAAATTAAAAAAAAAAAAAAAACAATTAGAAGCTTATAACCTGGAGCCCAACACCAAAATCAGATTGATTATATTCTTTGCAGCCAAAGATGGAGAAGCTCTATACAGTCAGCAAAAACAAGACCGGGAGCTGACTGTGGCTCAGATCATGAACACCTTACTGCCAAATTCAGACTTAAATTGAAGAAAGTAGGGAAAATCACTAGGTGATTCAGGTATGACCTAAATCAAATCCCTTATGATTATACAGTGGAAGTGAGAAATAGATTTAAGGGTCTAGATCCGATTAGATAGAGTGCCTGATGAACTATGGAATGAAGTTCGTGACATTGTACAGGAGACAAGGATCAAGACCATCCCCATGGAAAGAAATGCAAACAAGCAAAATGGCTGTCTGGGGAGGCCTTACAAATAGCTGTGAAAAGAAGAGAAGTGAAAAGCAAAGGAGAAAAGGAAAGATATAAGCATCTGAAAGCAGAGTTCCAAAGAATAGAAAGAAGACATAAGAAAGCCTTCTTCAGTGATCATGCAAAGAAATAGAGGAAAACAACAGAAGGGAAAGACTAGAGATCTCTTCAAGAAAATTAGAGATACCAAGGGAACATTTCATGCAAAGATGGGCTCAATAAAGGACAGAAATGATCTGGACCCAACAGAAGCAGAAGATATTAAGAAGAGGTGGCAAGAATACACAGAAGAACCGTACAAAAAAGATCTTCACAGCCAAAGATAATCACGATGGTGTAATCACTCACCTAGAGCCAGGCATCCTGGAATGTGAAGTCAAGTGAACCTTAGAAAGCATCACTACGAACAAAGCTAGTGGAGGTGATTGCATTCCAGTTGAGCTCTTTCAAATCCTGAAAGATGATGCTGTGAAAGTGCTGCACTCAATATGCCAGCAAATTTGGAAAACTCAGCAGTGGCCACAGGACTGGAAAAGGTCAGTTTTCATTCCAATCCCAAAGAAAGGCAATGCCAAAGAATGCTCAAACTACTGCACAATTGTACACAGCTCATACCCTAGTAAAGTAATGCTCCAAATTCTCCAAGCCAGGCTTCAGCAATACGCGAACCATGAACCCCCTGATGTTCAAGCTGGTTTTAGAAAAGGCAGAGGGACCAAAGAGCAAATTGCTAACATCTGCTGGATCATGGAAAAAGCAAGAGAGTTCCAGAGAAACATCTATTTCTGCTTTATTGACTATGCCAAAGCCTTTAACTGTGTGGATCACAATAAACTGTGGAAAATTCTGATAGAGATGGGAATACCAGACCACCTGACCTGCCTCTTGAGAAACCTATATCAGGTCAGGAAGCAACAGTTAAAACTGGACATGGAACAACAGACTGGTTCCAAATACGAAAAGGAGTATGTCAAGGCTGTATATTGTCACCCTGCTTATTTAACTTCTATGCAGAGTCCATCATGAGAAACACTGGAAACTGTGTGGATCACAATAAACTGTGGAAAATTCTGATAGAGATGGGAATACCAGACCACCTGACCTGCCTCTTGAGAAACCTATATCAGGTCAGGAAGCAACAGTTAAAACTGGACATGGAACAACAGACTGGTTCCAAATACGAAAAGGAGTATGTCAAGGCTGTATATTGTCACCCTGCTTATTTAACTTCTATGCAGAGTCCATCATGAGAAACACTGGGCTGGAAGAAACACAAGCTGGAATCAAGATTGCCAGGAGAAATATCAATAACCTCAGATATGCAGATGACACCACCCTTATGGCAGAAAGTGAAGAGGAACTAAAGAGCCTCTTGATGAAAGTGAAAGAGGAGAGTGAAAAAGTTGGCTTAAAGCTCAACATTCAGAAAACGAAGATCATGGCATCCGGTCCCATCACTTCATGGGAAATAGATGGGGAAACAGTGGAAACAGTGTCAGACTTTATTTTGGGGGGCTCCCAAATCACTGCAGATGGTGATTGCAGCCATGAAATTAAAAGACATTTGCTCCTTGACAGGAAGTTATGACCAACCTAGATAGCATATTCAAAACCAGAGACATTACTTTGCCAACAAAGGTCCGTCTAGTCAAGGCTATGGTTTTTCCTGTGATCATGTATGGATGTGAGAGTTGGACTGTAAAGAAAGCTGAGCACCGAAGACTTGATGCTTTTGAACTGTGGTGTTGGAGAAGACTCTTGAGAGTCCCTTGGACTGCAAGGCGATCCAACCAGTCCATCCTAAAAGAGATCAGTCCTGGGTGTTCTTTGGAAGGAATGATGCTAAAGCTGAAACTCCAGTACTTTGGCCACCTCATGTGAAGAGTTGACTCATTGGAAAAGACCCTGATGCTGGGAGGGATTGGGGGCAGGAGGAGAAGAGGACGACAGAGGATGAGATGGCTGGATGGCATCACCAACTCGATGGACGTGAGTTTGAGTGAACTCCGGGACTTGGTGATGGACAGGGAGGCCTGGCATGCTGCGATTCATGGGGTTGCAAAGAGTTGGACATGACTGAGCGACTGGACTGAACTGAACTGAACCTGGGGCCAGGATCTTTCTGTTTAGATCTGGCCACTATTTTCCTTGAAGGAAAAAAAGATAAGTAGAAGCTTGGGATTCCCTGAACCAGGTACTTATGCTCCTGAGCCACATCTAAAATGTGATATCAGTACAGAAGCCTTAGAAATAAGTACAGACTGTGTTTTAACTGATGTCATTTAAAATGTGTGAAAAATCAGCTCAATGAGTTGGAAGAATGAGAATTTGCTATTAAAATAAAGTTTGACCATGTTAGGGCTCAAAATTTGGTTTTGTAAACAACAGTATAGAAATGTGACTAAGTTCTCCAGGTGAGCAGCTAGGGAGACCTCAATTGGAATCTAAACTCTAGCACTTTCAAATGGCATGTTTTGGTCAAGTGACTTGAGCTCTCTTAGCTTCTATTTCCTGCTGTATGAAAAAGGGGTGCTTGACATGATTGTTATAAGGATTAAGTGAGTTATTAATGAGTAGTTGTGTAAATGGACAATAAATATGAGCTGTTATTATGTTAATATTAAAGCACAAAGTTGTTTAAACAGTAACTTGCTGATAAGGAAGAAGTACATGTTTTTTAGGCAAACCATATAAGAATTCAAACTTACCTGTTTATACAAAGGGTAGCAAATGCCATGGATATGATGTGATAGTCCTTTCTAATTACTGCAATGGCTGATGTGAAGACCCTTGGTGTTTCTACATCTTCAAGTACAATAATGACGAATTATGAATAGCTTACAGTGAAATAGCCTCATTGCTTAAAAGACTGCTCACTGTGAGGGCAGAGCTACTTTTTTGGGTTAGGGTGGGCTGTGGTTCATCACAGTGTTCTTTATTGATTCTTTTGCTCTCTGGGCAGTTTTCTCTTCTAGGTACCTGCATGTGTATGTTAGAGGAAATAGGATATGGTTAGTGACTTATTTTTAGATTTCGTATAACTCTTAGCTTTTCCTCTGTTATTACCATTCCAGACATCATAGCTTCCTTGGTTACCCCTGCTTTGCTAGTGCCTTTTCCATTTTGTGGTAAACCAGTTGATCACTGAGTCTGAAGAAAATAAAGCCTGCAGAGCTAAAGGCTGAGAACTCACAAGCCCTAAAGAAGAGGAGTGACTCAGACACGGGTGAGCACAATGTTACCCGGGCCCTCTTAAAATAGGAATGTTCTTCCCCTGAAGCTGTCAGGATTAGTGCTGTGGGCCTGAGAGTTCCTGAAACAAGTGCTTCCCAGGGCACAGCGTGGGCCCCTGCACCTTCCTGGAGGAGGGTGGGGACCCTCGATTCCCATAGACACACTTCCTGCCACCTGCCATACTTGAGCTTCCCAGAAAGGAGGGAAAGACAGGTCCTGGAGGAGGCAGAATAAAACAGGGTTCCCAGGCAACAAAGCACGCAGAGTAGCCTTTGGCAGGTTCATGGAGCTCCAGGGGAATTAACTATAGCAGGAGGAAACGTCCTCTCTATAGTCCCAGGCATGGACACCCTTCTACAAGCCCATTGAATCCTTTCTGAGGAAGAGCCTGCCTGGGATGTTCTGTTACTTTCTCCAGAATACTGTTTGACATTAAGAGTCTGAAATCGTAAATAATTTTCCTTCTTGCTTTCTCTTTCCAGAGTGGAAAATCTTACCAAGTTTTTTTGTTTTGTTTTGGTAAAATTGTTTACAGACGTTTTGGGGCTATTTCCAAACCAGGATGATAACAAAGACATATCTTTTCTGGGAATGCTGACCAGTGGCCTATTCATGTTTGAAGGAACATAGTCTGAAATCCGTACACCTGGTGGGGAGAAGAAACCTGGAAAGCAGTAATGCCAAAGTGGAGCTAGGGTGATAGTGGCCATGCCCGAGCAGCCAGACTGCAATGAGAGAAGGCAGCACGAAAGGCCAGACCTATTCTGGGACACGTACCCTGAGTCACGGAGTAACAGAGACCAGAGGTGACAGCTGGTCTCTTGGCTCCTCGGTGAGCAAGCATCTGGAATATCACTTGGATCTTTATAAAGCTCAGGTTAGGGGCATAGGACCTTAGGGAATTTGGAGAAGGGCAAGGAGAAGGAATAGTTTGAAGGTGAGGAGGTCTCAGGGATTCTGATTAGAGGAAAGCTTAAAAGAGCTAAATATGGGTAGCTAATGGGGGGATGGTAACATCTGCTAATTTGTGACACCCTAGAAGGCAAGAATTATTATAATAGGAGATGGCATAATTGGAAGATAAGAGATGGGAATTGAAAGGCTGAAGAGTGTAAGAAAATACCATAAAGTGAAAGTGAAGTTGTTCAGTCGTGTCTGACTCTTTGCGACCCCATGGACTGTAGCCTACCAGGCTCCTCCATCCATGGGATTTTCCAGGCAAGAGTCCTGGAATGGGTTGCCATTTCCTTCTCCAGGGGATCTTCCCAACCCAGGGATCGAACCGGGTGCCTCGCATTGCAGGCAGATGCTTTTACTGTCTGAGCCACCGATTGTATTATCTTACACAGCAGGACTACCATTTCCGTAGGTAATTCAGAGTATGTGTTTATCTTCAAGGCCTCCATTACTTGAGATGTTTTCAAGTAGAATTTCAGTGCAATGGTACAGTAAGCTTCTCCGGTACAGTAAGCTTCTGTGGATCAGAGACTTTTGCAGCACAATGTTCTAATCAACAAAGCTTCAAGAGCAGAGCCCTCTGTGCATATTTTATAATTCCACTGCTTGATCAAAGTGAATTATACCCAGAATCACCTGGCCTCTAAACTTGGCAATAAGTATCTGAATGCAGCTTCTAGAACCCAAACCCTTAGCAAAGTAACCTCAAAATGCTTCTCTAAAAGGTAGACTTATTTCAGAAGATTTTGATTTGAGTCTTACAATCTGCCCTATGATAAGCAAAGAAATTCCATGAAGGCTGAGAAGCAGAGGGCTTTGACTTCACATGGAGGAAGCATGGTCATTCCATGGAGGATGCAGGACACCCAAAGAGGGAAATAGACGGCAAGGACCACATCTGGACAAGAACCCACCAATAAGGCTGATAGATGAATCCTAGAGAATGCTGTGTGTGACATAGGTGGTTCCTGTTACAGGACTGGAGATCTGGTTAAGTGTGGCTAAGTGTTTGGAGATCCATAGAAGACAACACACTGCCTGTACTAGCAGGAATTTTAATTTGGACTGAAACAAACCATCTTTTTGTTAATTACAGTTTCAAACACAAAATTTGCTGCTAGGTTTGGAGGACAGCTGGGAAAAGCCTCTGGACTTGGATCCGTACAGCCTTCTCAGACATCAGGGGCCTATAAGGGGCCAGACATTTTTGGTGTCTATTTTTATTTATAAATAAGTCCTACCTCCCAGGTGCTGGAAAGATAATCTAGGCTGACAGATTTCCTTACTTGACTGCTTTGGCTTTCAATGGCCTGTGTCACTGCTATGAATAGTAAACTCTATATTCTTAAGAGCTTTTCTGTCTGCTCTGCCAGTCCTAGGGCAGACCTTGGTAAGAAAGATCAAGCTGGGGTTAGGCTGGAGGAAGACAGAAGCAATTAAGTGGAGGGACAGGGAGGCACCAAAAGAAGAAAAGCCAGGAATTTCTTACGGGAAATTAACCTTAAGAGGACTTTAAAACTTCCCTTGATACATTCTTCTAGCAATTGGTTTTAAGGTTTACATAATACAAGAATTAAGGCGCTCAGCAGGACCCAAGGGTAAAGGGAGAGTGTTTCCGATTACCAGATTAGTTAGCTTCTACAGGAAGGGGACTCAAGAGATGATCTTTGTTGAGGAAGCTTCTTTTCTGGCTCCCTTTTTCTTAAGCAATGTTTGGCTTAAAACAGAGCAATATGTATCTGTTTGCTAGTCTCTTCTTTTGGTTTACAAGTACATTGCATATTTGGGGAGAAATTCCAGTCAATTTTGCTATTTTTATGTTTTGCTTGTTTATCCTGCTATGGCGCAAGGTCTTACAGATTGCACAGTGCCCCCAAACACTTTAGAAGCAAAACTTTTATTAATGGAATTCTCAGGAAATAGAATTTATGCTTAACTCCTAGTTAAACATAAAACCCCTTTTGCTTTAATCCTTAAAGTTGAAATCCTTTCTAAAATGTTTACATTTGCTTTTATGTCTGTGCGCAGTACATGGACATGATCTAATCTCTCTCTGATGACTCAGCATCTTGCAGCCCCTCAGTTCTAACAATGTTTTATGGTTGGAGGAAAGGGTACAGAAGATTGGAATGAGTCTAAGCCTTGGCTGAAAAGGCTCTTTTATCTGATTGCATTTGAATCCTGGAGCCGACTGGCATTCAGTTCTGAAAGCCTGCAGACTCCAGTCTCAAATGCTGCCTCTCCTTTAGCAGGACCAGAATAAACTGTCTGCTTCTGACTTATCTCCTCTCAGGAAAATTATGAAGCCCAGATAATGAAGATCAGCTCAAGAGCTGTGTCTATAAGCAAGACAAAACCCTTATAAGAACATTCCGCTGGGGCATGTCTGGGTGCTCCTCACTTTTAGGCCTGAGAACACGAGCTCCTAAGGAGCTCTCTTGCAAGGCTCCTCTTGCCTTGTAAGAGACCTGGACGGACCCATGAGGCACAAGGAGAATCCTAGCTGTTTCCCAACACAAACAGTTGAGGAAGTGTAAATGTATTCATTTACGTGGGGTGGAGAAGTCACACTACAGGCTGTCTTGGTGTTCTTTTAAGTTCAAGGAAATGTACCAGGTTGGAAGACATAAATAGCCCATCCTGAGACAATTTTGAAAATCCCCCTTCTCTCACCCTTTCCATCCCAGCTGCCAGAGTGATGGCATCATGAGTCACATGAGAAGGGCAAGAACGTGATAGGAGGTTAGGATTCCTATTCGCCTCTGTTTTCTTTTGCTTATTGTATCAATGAAGAGAGACCCCAATGCACTAAAACTTCTGCACCACCTTTTTCAGCTATAGGATTTACAACATTTATAAAGTAAATGTCTAGATAAATGAGAGCTGGGTCAAAGACAACAGGAGTTAGCCAAGGGAGCCCCATGGTGACTTGCTTGTCGTGAATGATGTATAGAATGAGGTAATGCAACCCAAATTAAGTGAGAGCAGCAGAGTCTCTTTCTACACAGCTGGGAGTGAGGCTTTTTGATGACTTTATGGTTTTTAAAAATGTCCTGGAATGTCAGAAAAGCCTGGATGCTAGAATTGCATTGCTTTGCAACCTTATGTCACAGGTATATCTGGCTTTCAGGGAAGTAGGCTGTCTCCATGGAGAAATGCCACAGATACTGACAATGGGAAAGCCTTTCACTGCCATTGTTTCTTGCTCTCCATTTGAAGGGTGAGCCTCCCAGCCTGGAGAATCAGCACAATAGCTATTGGAAACCTGGGAGATGGGAAGGTGGGGTTGGAGAGGATAAAAAGTGGAAATCTGAAATGGGGCAGAGGGAACTAATTGGGAACTAATTGGCTAATGCAGAGTTTATAGAAAGAGTAGACTCCATGATCCACTAGAACTTTAAAAAGATTTATAAGAGCTTTGTTCATAGTTGACAAAAACCGGAAGCCACCAAGATGCCCCTTCATAGGGTATAACTTGAGATAAACAGACTGTGCTGCATCCATACAAAGAACTATTATTCAGAAGTAAAAGGAAATGAGTTGTCAAGCCACCAACAGACACAAAGGAACAACAAATACATATTGCTAAGTGAAAGAAGCTAGTCTGAAAAGCTACTTCTGTATGATTCCAACAGCATGACAGTTTTGGAAAATGCAGAACTGTAGGGACAGTAAAAAGATCAGTGGTTGCTAGGGTTTCAGAGGAGAGGGATTAGTGTCAAACAGGTGGAGCACAGTGGACCTTTAGGTTAGGGGAACGATCCTGTATGATACTATAATGGTGGGTACATAATATTATGTATTTGTCAAGACCCATCTAACTGTACAACCCCAAGAGTGAGCCATAATGTAAACTATGGACTCAACACAGGTTCATAAATGGTAACATATGCACCACATAATGCAAGATATAAGATAAAATAGTGTGCAGAGAGAAGGGATAAATGAGAATTCTTGGTACTATCTATTCATTTTTTAAAATGAGCTAAAACTGGTCTAAAAAGCAAAATCTCAGTTTTGAAAATCTTTTTTTTTTTTTTTTTTACTATTTATTCATATTCTTATCTCACTTATGTAGAATTCTGGTTTACATTGGAAATGACGGCCTAGTGGGAGTACACAGTATCTTGTGTCCTTATTAACACAGCTTTTAATACATGCAAAATGAGAAACAGAAGTTTTACCTGCTTTGAGATTTCCTTTGCTTGAGGCTGTATTTCTGATGTTTCCCATTAGCTGCTTTTTGGGCTCATGGAGTTTCATTCTGAGGAAGGGAGTCAGGGATACGTGGGCTAGCCCCTGTTTTGCTGTGTAGCCTCGGGTCTCATCTGCAAATGGAGAGGGAACCTCTGCCACAAAACGTTGTCTTGAAAACTGATGTAATGTTAGCGGTGAAAAAATATCAGTTCTTTCTTCCTCTATTTTCCCTTTCTCTTTTTCCACTTCCTGTTGACTTTTCTTAGTAATATTCTAATAGCTGCTCACCTCGAAGCTCATAAAGCTTCTGCTTGTAAAGTGGGCTCTGGATCTGCTCCTTTTAGAAATTCTGCTGTAGCCATTTAGTTCCCTTTGGAGGAATATGCTTGCAGGATTATGGGCGTGGTGGAGAGAGAGAGAAACCACTACTTAGGGAGTCATTTTGAGTGTATATAAAGATTAAGAAAGGAGTAAGAAAAAGGGCATTTTACTCACCATCGATTAAAAAGGAACACAATTTTCATAATCCATTTGTTTTCTACAGTGTCCTGAGCATTAGAAAGATACCGTTTGAAAAATAAGAAAAATGATCTTCTATGGACTTGTTTGACATTTGATTTTGTTCTGCTTATGTTATTTGGGATACTCCCAAGCTGATGCTGGGAGGGACTGGGGGCAGGAGGAAAAGGGGACGACAGAGGATGAGATGGCTGGATGGCATCACTGACTCGATGGACGTGAGTGTGAGTGAACTCTGGGAGTTGGTGATGGACAGGGAGGCCTGGTGTGCTGCGATTCATGGGGTTGCAAAGAATTGGATACAACTGAGTGACTGAACTGAACTGAACTGAAGATGAGAAATGTTTATAAGAAAGCTATCCCCTGCAGTTTCTGCAGAAGCAAATACAAAACAGACATAGTGGGATGAACTCTTAATCTGGGTCTCTTAGGATTCCCACAGATATATGCCTGCTGAGCATGAGCTCTTGATAAAGCATAGTTGTGTCAGGTCAGTTTATTTCTCTTTCTCGGTTCTTGTCTCATCACAACAAATATTTGGAGCAGTGGACTAAGGTTTAAAACAGCAGATAAATTACATCTCAGTTTAGCTCAAACAGAAAGATCTACATTAGACACTCGCAAGACATGAGAGCAGGCTGATCTCAAAGGAATCCTCTCTTTTCACCATTTTTATGCTTCCAGTCTCCTCTTGTTGGTTATGCCCTATTCAAAATAGGCTTGCTTGTACTCTTCACCAGTCAGTGAAGGGGAATGCAAATGGGCATATGCTCAAGGCCCATTGACAATTGCAAGTTATATAAGAACAGGCTGTATTGCTTATGTCTTCCCATAATTCAGTCTGTTATAATCAGATGTAGAATATTTATGAACTCTTAATAGGCTTTCCGCTGCATAAGGTTACTCGAAGCTCCTGTGGTCATTTTGTATCCACTGTGTGCCTAGGGTGCATGTGCAGGAGTTAAAGAAGTCTCTGGGGTTATTTTGTGGTATATCTGTGAGTTCTTCTGGGTGTGTATGGGATGGGTTTTAGGGATCAGTTTGCATTCCTTTCAGCCAGGCCACCCCTTGTTGCTCGTGCTTAACTTCCTACCCAACAGTTGTAAAATACATAAGACAGACTACAGAGAATGTGCATTAGTAGATATTTTTTAAAAGCACATTAAAATTAGACAGTTTTCAATAATTTTAGATAGTGGAGTCATTGGGTAGAAGTTATAAAACTAATGTTTTAAGTGATTAAAGACGTAAAATAGGGAATTTAAAATATGAGAGAAGAACAAGCTATTATAAAAATAATTTTAAAAAGACAAGGCAAATTTTAAAAGAACTTACTAGAACTTCTAGAAGGGAATGTAACTGAATGAAATTGAAAAGAGAATTAGTAAGTAGAAAGTAGATCTAATAAAATTACCCAGAAATTAGCACTGAGAGATAGAGCAATGGAAATATATGATAGGTAAAAACACACGTAGAATAGGATTAAAAGATTTATATATGTTAATCATAGTTCCTGAAGGAAATAAAGAGAGTAGGGGAAAAGCAATTCTTGAAGAAATAATGATTAAGAGTTTTCCAGACTTAAAAGTCCTCTTTCAGTTCTAATGAGGTGGATGACGCTGGAGCTGATTATACAGAGTGAAGTAAGCCAGAAAGAAAAACACCAATACAGTACACTTACACATATATATATATGGAATTTGAATGAGGGTAATGATAAACCTGTACGCAAGACAGCAAAGAGACACAGATGTATAGAACGGCCTTTTGGACTCTGTGGGAGAGGGAGAGGGTGGGATGGGTTGGCAGAGTGGCAGTGTAACATGTATGATATCATAAGTGAAATGAATCACCAGTCCAGGTTTGATAAGGATGCAGGATGCTTGGGATGGATGCACGGGGATAATCCAGAGAGAGGGTGCGGGGCGGGAGGGGGGAGGTGTGGGGCGGGATTGGGAGTTCATATACACTTGTGGCTGATTCATGTCGATGTGTAGCAAAACGAATACAGTATTGTAAAGCAAAACAAACTAAAAAATAAAAATTAATTAAAGAAAAAAAAAGTCCTCTTATCTGGGAACTACAATAGAGCACAATCAGTTTTAGTAAAAAGAAATATACTGGTCTTATTGAAATGAAATTTAAGAACTCAAAAGACAAAGACAAAGTTTTAGAAACAATAAAAGGAAACACTATATTATTTACAACAACTGACAACAGATGTTTCAAGAGCAAAAGAATAATATTTTCAACAGGCATAGGTCTATGGAAAATCTATTTCCTTGTTTCTCAAGCAGTATCTGGCTAATGCTCAGGACAATGTATAAAACTAGTGGATTATAAGAATTTTGCTCCTTTTTTTTTAAATCCTTGGTGGATAAAATACCCTCTTTATTACACCCTTTTCAATCTTCATACGTACCCAAAATGATTTCCTAAATAGTATTCACCTCCCCAACCCTGATAACTCTCAGAATATCTTCTTCCACAGGGAATTGGCTAAAGTGCAAAGGTAAAATTTTGTTATTATACTCCCATTTTGGAATGATCATTTGGCTGAACACAGAATTATTCAATAACATTAAATTCAGAAATTAGGAGTGAAAAGGAAAAAGGAATGATGAACACATAAATTAGTAAGCATGAGATAAATCTAAATTAGTATTGACTCTACAAAATAACAATGTCAACAGTAGCATGATTTAGAGGTAAAAAGACAAGAAATTAAAAGCTGTACACAAGTAATGTGCAAGATGGCAAGGCCTGATTGGTTTTAAAGTATTCTAAATTCTTGTGTTATTTTGGAGGAAGATAGAGATATAGATTAAATATGAACTTTGTTAAGGTGGTATGCACATTAAAACTTCACAATAACCACTTTAAAAAAGAAATATGTAACTTCCAAACAAGGGGAGAAGGGGCAAAAAAAAAACCAACAAAATTCATTGAATGCATTAGAATCCAACATAAGACATAAATATACATTAAAGTAAATAGGAAACACAAAATGGTAGGGATCTATTCAAATATGTCAGTAATTACAGCACACGTACATGGACTAGCTCCTGTTAAAAGATCAAGATTATCATATAGAATTGAAAAGTAAAGCAAAACAAAACCCAGACATATCTGTAACATAGAGACCCAAAGTTAAAAGTAAAAACATGACAGAGGATATAGCGGACATATTTTAACCAAAAGAAAGGTAATACAGCTAAATTAAAATCATACAAAATAGTTTTTATTTATTAGAGGTAAAGACGACCCTTGAGAAAAATTCAGCAGTATGCTAGGAAGATACAAATTCCTTTCAAGGACTCATGGGACATTTAGAAAAACTCATCATGTACCATTACAGAGAGAGTCTTAATAAATACTTGAAGACCAAAATAGCGTATATCAACAAGCTCAGTGACTACAATGGGATTAAATGAGAAAACAATAAGTAGAAATGGAAAAGGCCCAGTGTTTTTTGGAAGTTAAAAATAACTTTATTACTAGATAAATAATAACAATGGAGATAAAATTTATAATGTAGTAATAATGAAAATGTCATAGATAAAGTAGTGTGGTAGAGCTAAAATGCTACTTAGAGTGTAACTGATACACTTAGGTGCACACACCCAGTCCTCTCTGGCTCTTTGCAACCCCATGGGCTTCTGCCAGGCTTCTCTGTCCTTGGGATTTTGCTGGAGTGGGTCGCCATTCCCTTCTCCAGGGGTTCTTCCCAACCCAGAGATTGAATCTGCATCTCCTGCACTGCGGGAGGATTCTTTACTGTCTGACCACCAGGCAAGACTCTTTCTCTTTCTAAGCTGAGCTTACTGAACTCAGCTCTTCCCTTTCAGGGAAAATCCATCTGGAGAAAGAATATGTTTCCCTCTGCTCCCCCATGCCTTAGACTTTACCCAGGCAGCACTTTCAGGGTGTTCTTACTCAGTCAAATTCTGGCTCTCATATTAAGACACAACCTCCAACCTAACCTTATCAGTAATAAAGTTACTCCTTTATTGGATTTCTCAATTTGTTCATAACCTGGGCAGGAAAGAGGTAAGGCACAAATAAATCTTTTTAGGAACAAATAAGGAAACATGGTAAAATTTAGTAAACATTAAAAAATGAAAAGAATATCCTATGGCAAGCCAAATACCCATAAAATTTAAAACTTTGATAAAATAGGTGTTTCATAGAAAAATAGAAATTCACCAAAACAGACTCAGGAAGAAACAGATAAGTAGTTACAGTTATCAACAAAATTCAGCCTTTTGAAAAAAAAAATCTATGCATATATGTGCACAAGGATACACACACACATATTTCAAATTTCTCATTTACAATTGTGTTCTATCAAACACCCAATCTTATTTACATATTTCAGATAATAAAAAGAGTGAATGCTGTTTATCTTATGACTAGTATAACTTTGATAAGAAATCAAAGTTTGGTCAATACTAAAAACAGGAAAAATTAGTATAAAAAAGGAAATTTGTAGGCCAGTAATCTCTAATGAATATAGGACCAAATATCATATAGAAAATATTTACAAGTCAGCATCCAACTGTATCTCTTTGTGAGTTTTATATATATTTGTGTGCGTGCGTGTGTGTGTATGTGTGGGGCTTACTAAGTACTAATGTAAAGAAGGTTTAACAATAGAACCCGTTTAATGCAATTGCTAAAGAAGAAATATAATCATTTAAACTGAAGCAGAAAAGGCACTTGAAAATTCAATATATTTTTATGATAACAAATTTTTAGTAAAATAGAAAAGGAGCATTTGATAAAGGATATCTACCAAAATGTTACACAAATATCACACTCTATGTTATTAACTTCAGAGAGGCAAAAGACAAGCATGCTTGTCATCACAGCAGCTGTTTATCAATGTACTGTAAGCTCTCATCAATGATGGCAGAAAGAAAAAGAAAGCCATAAGGACTGGAAAGAATAAAAATCTTTTCTACTTCATTTTCTTTATAAGTGTTAATCTTTGTTTTTTTCTTTTAAAAATTTATATTAGAATATAGTTGATTAATGATGTTGTGTTAGTTTCAGGTGTACAGGTTTTCTCATTTTTTAGACAATCTATTTATATATTCATAACAAGCTGTCAAGTAATTCAAGGATTGGATAAAAGGTTGTTGGAGGTTGATGCCCAGTGGAGATTAATCTGCGGAGAGGTTTTTAGGTTGAGCTCTTGATCTCAACACCTGTGGAAAGGGCGTGATTGTGCAAAGGGAGAAGCTGAGCTGCAGTGTGGTCCTAAGGAAGGGCGGGGACAACCCCATGGGAAGATCTGAAGCTGGCAAGCACTTTCAGAATCGTCCCAAGTTGGGATGAGGCGGCACCTCCTTTCCGTCCCCAAGTTGACCACTTCCGGGGGTGGGGGTGGGGGGGCAGGATGCCCCAGAAGGGGCGTGGTTCTGGGCTTGCCATCTGCTTTCCACCAAGACTCTTGAAGAGAGTTGGTAGATGGGATCTGACTGTTGGCATTACTTCCTGCACCTGAGGGATAAATTCTTTAGTTCCGAAAGGGATGTGGTTGGCACTGGAATCTACC
>SJXQ01010957.1:285085-318009 GCA_006408695.1 Aepyceros melampus | reverse complement strand
CCATCCCTTCAGGATTCCAGGGCAGGGGTGGGGGGGATGGTGGGGGGGCGGTTCTTTGCCTTGCTGGACCTGTGTTAGAGGAAGATGAGTGGAATGAACGATAACTCCTATTGTTGAAGCTAGCCTTGGGGCCATAGGTGATACTCATTGATCCTGCTTTACTTGACATACCAGATCTGCCTCCTCCTCTTAACTAACACCTGTACTAGTCTCATTGGCTTATCTGGTGGGTGACCCATATCCTCACTGCTGAGTGGTCTGACACCCTGGTCACCGATGCCCTTCTTAAGCCAAAGTTGCTGCAACTGTCCAGGTACCATCAAAATGGGGGCAAGATACTACCAAGAAGAGCCCAGGTACATCACTTAAATGCCAAATATATTCTTCCCTGCCTACATTATGAAACAGCAACCCTATCTTCTCCTGATACGTAATAATCAACATTAATACCTCGGCCACCCTGAACCTATCACTTACTATAATAATTGCATCTCTTTGGCTTTTAACAATTAAGGGCTGCTCTTTGGCCTCTGCTATTTCAGGGTTCTCCGTTGCTCTCAGTTAGCCCAGCTCTGTAAGGGCCTCTGACTCTCATTCCAGGTCTGCAGACAGGAGGCACTAAGTGAACTTAAGGAGGCTGCTGCCCCTCCTCACCAGCACATTCTTTATTGCTTTGGGCCCTACTGTGGAGTATTATCATCCTGTGGATTTTTCAGCTTGACAGGGTAAGTCCGCTCTTATAGGCCTATTTATCTGAGTCTTTTTTTTTTTTTAACACCAAAAACATTTTATATTGGGTCTTCATTTCTTCTGCTTTCTGTCTGGGTAATTCAAGCATTCTCCCTTCACTTAGTGCGGGCTAGGGTCAAAACAAACTTTTTCTATAAAGGGCCAGAAAGTAAATATTTTAGGCTTTGTGGGCCACAAACAGCCTTGTTTGCATATCTTTGTTTATTTTTTATAGCCTTTTAAAAATGGAAAAGACATTCTTAGCTTGCGGGCTGCACAAAAATAAGGCGCAGGCTGGATTTGGCCACAAAGTTTGCAACCCCTGGGGCATCACTTTTCTGTGCTTCTGGGAGCTGTGCTATCAGGATTGCACAATCTCCCAAGGTCCTCGACTGGACCCCTGTTAAATCCCATGTCCTGTCACAGTTCCCTAAACACTCTCTCCTTCAGTTTTATCTTCTGCCTCCCTTGAGTCAGAGTCCACAGGCTCCAGTCCAGTGCATACTCTCTTGGCTCTCGCTGGGACGTGTTTTCTAGGCCCTGCAGCTCTGTTTTGGCATGCTCTCTTTTCTTCTTTATCAGTATCAGCATGTCCTGGGCTGGGTTAACCTTCATTATTGTCTTTCTTGCCAGCAGGGGAGGGGGAAGCAAGTCCCAAGGGGGAGGCATGTTGTCCTGCAGGAGAGAGCCCTCTTCAATACTTGCAAATAAGAGAAAAAAGAACTGGAAGTGAGCAGGGAGGCCACTTCTGCAGGCTCAGAGCATTCCAGGAAATTAAACAGTTTCAGGGGTATAAACCCCAACATCCACATTGCTGCAATAGGGTTCATTCTTTCCCAGCCCGGCTCTGAACTGCAGTAGAGCTTCATCTTCTTTGGAACTCTGCTTCTTTGTGGTTAAGTCCTGGGCCTGGTCCTTAGCATTTCTTCTTCACTGTTCCCTCAGGCTGTAAGATGTGAGAGCCACTTTATATATATGATGCTATGAAGACTCTTTGACTTTCACATTTAGTTTTTAATTGACAATTAATTTCTGTTAGTCTTTATCTTTTTCAAAGGATTAATGATTCAACTATAGCCACTCATTTCCACTGTTTTTATTGTTATTATTTGACCCATGTTTCTCAAATGCCTGATAAATTACATTCTTTTGTGTACTCTTCTTCACCAGAATACCCTCTCAGTTTACCACTGATGGAAGTTTTAAACAATTATCCCTCTACCTTTTGCCAATGATGGGTCCTTATTGTCAGCTATGTGGAGGACAATCCAATTCCTAAATCTCACCTTAGCATTTGCTCTCATGGCCTGTCTCAGGTTGGGCTGTCCAGAAGCAGACACTGAGATAGAGATTAATCTGCAGGAAGCATGCTCTCGAGTAGATACCTGTGGACAGGATGGGAAAGAAGCAAGACTGAATGGAGGGGAAGATGAGCTGGGATATACTCTCAATGAAGACCTTGGTAGGAAAGCTCTAGAACTGGGATGGCCATTCCACTTTGTCCCAGCTGTTAAGAGGGGTATGAGCTCTTATTCCCTGTCAATCAGTCTTTGCATGTGGGAGTCCACAGAAAAGGGATGTGACTTTAGGTAAGGTACTTTTTTGAGAGTTGCAATAGCTGGAGGATATTTGCTAGTAGCATATCCCACTGAAGGCAAATAAGCCCTTCAGTTTTAAAGCGAGATCTAGACAGTACATCACAGTGTTTACTATAAAGATCCCTAAACGTTGGCCACAAAAGTAGAGAATTTTCAGATTTAGAAAATATAATTTAAGTAATGACAGCGTTTAAAAGAATAACAAAAATTCTTAGGTGTCTGATAATCTAATAAGTGTTTATGACATCTTAAGAAAAAATGATAACTTTATTGAAAGACATTAAAGTAGACTTGAATAGATATATCATGTTTATAAATGGCAAGATTCAGTATTCTAAAGCTGTTAATGCTCAAATTAATATAAAATTCAAAATCCCAATAGCTTTTAAAAACTTGACAATAATATTCTAAAATTGACTATTGTTCTAAAATATGAAAAGAACAAAGGGTCAGCAATAGTCAAAGCAAGTTCAAAGTCAGAATGAGGCAGGAGGACTTTCCCTACTGGAAGTGCATGCCTGCTCAGTCGCTCAGTCACGTCTGACTCTTTGCAACCCTGTGGACCAACCATAGCCCACCAGGCTCCTCTGTCTATGGGTTTTTTTCAGGCAAGAATACTGGAGTGGTTTTCTCCTCCAGGGGCTCTTCCTGACTCAGGGATCAAACCCACATCTCTTGCACCTCCTGCATGGGCAGATCCTTTACCACTGAGCCACCTGGGAAGCACTGGATAATCAGATTTATTAAAAATTAGTGTTTATCTGGCCTTGGCTTGCAGTGGGGATGTTCCTCTGCTAGCGGTTCGGATGGCTCGGGGCGTCCTGCAGCCAGCCCTCTGAGGGCCCGGGCGCTGGGCAGGACCCTGCGGCCTCCCTGAGTCTTGGGAGGCCGCTGCCGCAACCGGGCCGGGCAAGATGCTCCCGGCACCTGGAGGGCAGAGGCCTACTTTGGCCTCCGCCACGTTGTCGTTGAGACCTCAGGAGGCTCCAAGCGGCCCCGAGTCTGCTTTTCCGTGCCAGGAGACGGGGCATTGGGGGTGGGGGCTTTTGAGTTCATCCACTGTGTGTCAGGCAATTTCTAATGAGGGGATTTTGTGCATGTGAAAGGGAAAGGCTACACCGTGTAACAGCATATATGCCGACCATGTGGTGTGAAATCAGGGCAACACGAGAGTGCCATTTCAGGTATAGACCTTGATGACTATGTCATGGTGCAGAATTTGGCGGAAATGAGTTTCACCATCCTTGCACGTGAAAGATGGACGCTGGAAGCATAGACTGCTACCAACTGAATACTTAACTATCTGGAAGCGTGAAGATGACCTAAGGCTGTCCTTGGTGAGGAATTTGACAACTTGATCTTCAGGAGCTGCTTAGAGTATTTAAAATTTCCAGGATTGCTTAAAAGAAAAGTGCTTTTGGACAGCCCATAAATGTACATATAAAACAGTGGGACTGTAAATAAAATAATGTACTTCTTGAAAAAAAATTAAGATAGTCAAAATAGGAGGTTAGTGCTTTGGGATATAGTCTAGCACAACTTAATAGGGATTTTACCTTTTTTGAATAAATACTTAATGTAAGATGGTAGTAGCTTTAAATGGTGCTGAAGCAACTGATTATTTCTATAGTGAAAAATAGCATTATAACTATTTTATTCCATATATAAAATTTGATTCTAAGCAGACTGAATGTGAATAAATTGTAAAACTTTAATAAAAGTTTTACTATAAAACATACAGAAAAATCTTTATGATTTGAGGTAGTAAAAGATTTTTAACCAAGGTATGAAAACCATGTCATGAAGGAAAATACTGATAACTTTGATGCCTTTAAAAGTTTACACAGAAAATACAACTTAAATGACAATTCATGACATGAGGAAAGATATTTGCAATACATGTTACTGGAATAATATCTGGAATACTTAACTCCCCCAAACAAAAAGGAAAAGACACATCAAATCAACATATAAATAGGCAAAGGATAAGAACAAGCAGTTCAGAGAAGATGAATGATGAATGGGCAATATACTTTTGAAAAGCTGTTCACTTTCCTCAGCAACCTGGGTAAAGTTCATTGAAACTATAGTGAAATATTTTTCACATCCACCAGGTTTGCAAAGATTGAGAAATTTACCAGTTCCAAGAGTCAGTGAGGATGTGGAGCAAGAAGATATTCATACTCTTCTAGTGAAGTATAGAGAAGGAGTGTAGATTGGAACAACCACTTTGGAAAGTGATTTAGAATATCAGATAAAATTTAGAATGGACTTAATTTTCACTCCAGCAATCTTCTACTATGCTAGGAAATTTTTTTCACGTGTGGATAAGAATGCTCAATTTAGTACCATTTGTAATGGATGGAAATTGGAGATAGCTTTCATTTCCATTCACTGGTGAATGGATATGTTGAAGTATCTTCAAACCAAAGACATATTGTAGAAGTTAAAGTAATCTAGAATCACATGTCTCAGTGTGGAAGGACCTTAAAAGTAAAATATTGAACCAAAAAAACCAAACTCCAAACTGAGTTACAAAATATATACAAAAGTATAATGTTGTATGTGGTTTTTGAATTTATACACGTTACATGCATGCAGTTCATATATGTAATTGCACATATTGCACATATCACATATATGTGATGATACATATTACACAGTGTAGTACATGTATTATACCTATATTACATATATTTTATAATATTTTACTAAATATTATAAAACATGAACAGGAGTGAAAAACACCAAATAAAGATACTCATTCCTTCTGTAGAAAGGAGTATGAAAAGGAGAAATTGGGATTGAGGAGAGGGCTTTCATCCTATCTGCAGTAATTTTTTCCCCTTAAAGACCCTAAAGCACTCAAATTATAAGGCAAAATTTTAGACTTTGACAAAGCTGAGTGGTGGGTACACGAATGTCTGTGATTTCATTTTCTACTTTTTGGTATGTTTGAACTACTTCAGAATTTAAGGAAAAAATTAAATTTAAATAAATGAATTATCTAAGGGAAATATATTATTGTGATCTGATTAAAATTAAATTTATAAATCCTAGTTTTTGACCAGTGAAACTCAACTTTCATAGATCATGGAGTTTAGTCTGATAAACTCTATCTCCAACTCCTCAGGGACTCTGAAAGAAGATAGCTAGATTAACCCAAATAAATCAAGCGTCCTGAGGGTAATCAGAAAGGATTTCTTTAGCTGTCTTCTCTGGGGACTTTGAGGATGGGCTGGGGAGAAGAATGTTGGCTCAGGGAAAGCCTCAGAGATCGGAAACTTCTGAGACGATTCAGCAACTCCTATAGAACCCTGTCCAAGGCATCTCTGTTTCTGCTGTCAGGATCGTTTCCTGCCCTTCATGTGACCTCCCACCCCTGCATTCCTGCATCTCTGTGGGCTCATTAACAGATTGCTCTAGGTGTCCTGGTCACAGCCATGACACTGTGACGTTGCCCACCTTCCTGTTAGAGGAGGATGGAGGCTGCACAGCTGATAACATCCTCTGTCTGTGCAGTGGAAATGGAAAGATTGTGCTGTGCAGGGAGGATTGGCAATCACAGACATGGGGAGGGAAATCTTGGCAAGTCAGGGTTGGAAGGGATGTTAGAGATCATTGACTTATTATCTTGTGTGTGTGTGTTCAAATGTTTTGTTGCAACATAATATGTAAAGCAGGTGACCACAGAGCTGCTCTGGTTAGAGAAAATGTGTGTGTGTTCTCAGTCTTTCAGTTGTGTCCACTCTTTGCAACCCCATGGACTGTAGCCTGCCTGGTTTCTCTGTCCAGGGGATTTCCCAGGCAACAATATTGAGTAGGTTGCCATTTCCTCCTCCAAGGCATCTTCCTGACCCAGGAATTGAATCTGATTCTCTTGCATTGGCAGGTGGATTCTTTACTGCTGAGCCACTGGGAGGGGACCCCAAAGACCCCATTAAGGGGACCCCATTAAGCTCCTGTTTCCCCCTTCATCCTTCTCTCACTCACACCTGTGCCAGTCCCTGACTAGGCTCTAGGAAGCACATGGTGTAAAACACTGGTTCATGCCCAAGCCCTTCATTTAACAGATGGGGATCTTGACGTCTGGTGGGATTTGCTCAAGGTTACCCTCGGCTGGTGGGGATAGATCCCCTTGGCTCCTGCTAGGATGCTGTCTCCCTCACCCTTCAAGTAGTTTTCTTGTAATTGAGCCACTATATGCAGGCTATATTGATTTGTTTTAAATTACATTTAATAATACATTTAAAAATAATATTAAATAAAATAAATAATAAAATAATAAATTCCATTTATTTAAAAATTCATTCTCTGTATTCTAGATTAAAAAAAGACAAAATTTGAGTGTTTCTATAACAATCCATGATATTAGCATCCTGCTATGTTACAACTTTTTATTTCACTGACCTCCTTGTGAAGGAATCCAAGTTAATTTCTAAGTGTTATGATGATAGAAGAGGAAAGAGGGACCTAGACTAATTCCATGTGAGGAGATAGGAGATCAGTGTTAAGTAGGAGAGGAATATCTCACTCTGCCTGTTCTCCCAGTTTTCTCGTAAACCTCACTCTTAGATAAAAATTTGGTTCATGAAGCTGCACTTTTTAAAGACCCATATCTTCCCTCCAGGTAAACTCCACTGATCACTTGCACCACAAACTGGATATTAATGATGTTTCTAGAGCACTTTCTACATGCTGGCACTGTGCTCAGTGCTCTTATAAAATCCCCATCACAGCGGTATGATGGAGAAGGAAATGACAACCCGCTCCACTATTCTTGCCTGGAGAACTCCTTGGACAGAGGAGCCTGGCGGGCTACAGTCCATCAGGCTACAGTCATGGGGTTGCAAGAGTCGGACACGACTTAGCGACTAAACCACCACCACCACCACCACGGTATGAAATAAATACAACTATTATTTTCATTTACAGAAGATAAATAGAAGTTTATAGAGATTAAGTATTTCACTCAAAAGCACACGGCTAATAACTAGCAGAATCAAGATTTGAGTTCATGCTCTTAGGGGCTTTGCTATCCTGCAATGGACAGTCAGCTTCATAACCAATACTTAGAGAATGGGTATTTCACTGGTGGAAGAAGGGGTAAATGCTCTAAATGCTCTCAGTTCTGATTTCCTGTTGCCTTTGTAGACTTTAGATTCTTTAAATCAGCTTGATAGTGAGAAAAAACTGTTAGGGATATTTAACTAATATAAAAGTTAATTACCAATTATCTATGTCAAAGAGAGGTGAACTGGGTATTTGAAATATACTTTAAAAAAAATCTCTTTTTGCAAATGGTGTCAGTCTTCACATCATTCAAATTCATTTGCAAGAAACAGATGACCAAACACAAATGAGCTTAAACAACAAGGCTATTTATTAGGTCTTATGCTGTGCTGTGCTTAATTGCTCAGTCGTGTCTGATTCTTTGTGATCTCATGGGCTGTAGCCTGCCAGGCTTCTCTGTCCATTGGGGTTCTCCAGGTAAGAATAGTGGAGTGGGTTGCCATGCCGTCCTCCAGGGAATCTTCCCAACCCAGGGATCGAACCCAGGTCTGCACTGCTGGCAGATTCTTTACCATCTGAGCCACCAGGGAATGGGTTTTATGTTTGATTGATTCAGTGACTCAAAAAAATGTCATCAAAGAGGCAGGTTCTTTCCATCTCTTTATTCTATTGTGAAGATTTGCTTTCACTCATGAGTTGGTTTTCCTTGTGTTAACAAACTGGTTGATAGCAGCATTTGGTGGTAGAATCCCCTTCTTCACATACAGTGAGGAAGAGAAAACCAGCTTCCTGTTGCTCTGTCAAGAACAAAGAAGAACTTTCCCAGAAACCTCCTTTCCTTCTTGCTGGCAGAATCAAGGGACACCAGACCATTTCTTAGCCTATCTCTGGAAAATGGGTTGAAATTACCCATAGGCAGTTAGGTCTGTCTCTTTAAATGAGGTCATTCCCTCAGACATCATTGCTTTTTCTCCATAAGAGGAAAGTGGGATGTATGTTACAGAGGCAACCACAGTCTCCAGTGTAGAATTTGCTTGCACCAGATGGGTACCATGATTCATTGACATATTCAAGAGACATGTATTAAATATCTGCCATCTGCTCAGAATCAAGTGATTCTAAAGAAAAGTTACACATGAATACATTTTCCTATTAGGTGGCAAAAATGGCAAACTGTGGCTCATGCCCCTTTTGCTTTCTCCTTCCTACCCTTCTGTGTAAGAACTCAACAAAAATCCCAACACAGCCAAAGGTGGAAACTGATCCCAAATTGACAGCTCCAAAACAAGGAAACTGGCCAAACTCAATCAGCCACTTAGTTACTAACTAATTGTTTTATTAAATGCCATCTTTGAGAAGAATTAATCTTTCTTTTTGTACAGATGAACTTACCTTTATCAGGTGATAGATTACTCTGACTTAAGCTGTAACTCTTGAGAACATTGGGTATGCATTTCTGTAACCCATAACTCATCAGTTTGACAGCTGGTAACTTTACTCTTGGGCTTATTTACATCTTCTATATTGAGAGGTGGGAATGCCTCTTTTATATCAAGAGGGGTAGGAAGTGAAGTGAAGTGAAAGTCGCTCAGTTGTGTCTAACTCTTTGCGACCTCATGGACTATAGAGTCCATGGAATTCTCCAGGCCAGAATACTGCAGTGGGTAGCCTTTCCCTTCTCCAGGGGATCTTCCCAACCCAGGGATTGAACCCAGGTCTCCCACAGTGCAGGCAGGTTCTTTACCAGCTGAGTCACAAGGGAAGCCCAAGAATACTAGAGTGGGTAGCCTATCCCTTCTCCAGAGGATCTTTCCAACCTAGGAATTGAACCGAGGTCTCCCGCATTGCAGGCGGATTCTTAATCAACCGAGCATGAGGCAAGCCCTAAGAGGGGTAGAAGAAAGGCTCAAAATTTCTTATATGCACAGCTTAGAGTGCTCTGTGTTGGAAAATAATTTCATTTGTAAGTGTGAAATACCTTTAGAAGCACTTCCTTTGAAATCAATTGAGATACGGGAGCTGAGAACAAGTTATGAGTTGTCTTATACTGTGGTTTAGCAAGATTTGAAGTTGGTCAAATAAACAACCTTAACTCCCACCACCCCCTGCCCCGCCTCTCTTTTTTTAACAGCCTGGCTGACTGCACCTGCCTCTTTAATAACCGCAGAACAGTGAAAACCTAGCAACATGAAATTAAATCTTTTTCTGCTTTGGCACCAGTATGCCCATGGAGAGTGCTAAAGACATTGGAAGATTTAATGCTTAGGGAGAGCAAAAGATTCTGCCCCAGCAACAGAGCTATGATTGCTCTGTTCTGATTGCTTAAGAAAGGCACGGCACAGGCATGGCCTCCCTTTCTGTCTCTTTGGACTTTTAAATTCTTGTTGGTTTATTTATTTGTCAAAGGGATTACAGCATAGAGCAGTGGTTTTTGAATTTGTTCTTCTAGGTGACTCCCAGACTGATCACTAATAGTATTCGTGTTTATAAAGAGATAATAATCTGCATTTTTGCTTTTGGCATCATTTTATCATTGAACTATTGGTTCATAAAACCCAAGAAGCATTTAATTCTAATTCTAGCAAGTGTTCTGATGGTGGAAGTGAATAGAGAGAGGTGAGGGGGAGAGAGGCGTGAAAATAGGTGACCCGAGGATTATTTTGCTGTGCCAAAATGGAAACACGGGGCTTTGAATTGCTGCAGTCCTAAATTCCTGTGACTTGTCGGAGCTCAGTCTCTCACCTTCAAATAACTTTATTTTTTATCACTTTTGTTTCTTACAGCTATTAGCTACCAACTCCCCAAACTCTTCTGTACTGCTCCATGTGTCTTTTCCCATGCAAACCTTTATCCCAGTCTATGGATCCTGCCCGGAGAAGGCAATGGCACCCCACCCAGTACTCTTGCCTGGAAACTCCCATGGATGGAGGAGCCTGCTGGGCTGCAGTCCATGGGGTCGCTAAGGGTCGGGCACGACTGAGCGACTTTCACTTTCACTTTTCACTCTCATGCATTGGAGAAGGAAATGGCAACCCACTCCAGTGTTCTTGCCTGAAGAATCCCAGGGACGGGGGAGCCTGATAGGCTGCCGTCTATGGGGTCACACAGAGTCGGACACGACTGAAGTGACTTAGTAGTAGTAGTAGTATGGATCCTGCCTGTGTCAGAACATTTTATCAGTTTAGTCAGTTCTGTCGCTCAGTCGTGTCCGACTCTTTACGACCCCATGAATCGCAGCACGCCAGGCCTCCCTGTCCATCACCAGCTCCCGGAGTTCACTCAGACTCACGTCCATCGAGTCCGTGATGCCATCCAGCCATCTCATCCTCTGTTGTCCCCTTCTCCTCCTTCCCCCAATCCCTCCCAGCATCAGAGTCTTTTCCAATGAGTCAACTCTTCGCATGAGGTGGCCAAAGTACTGGAGTTTCAGCTTTAGCATCATTCCTTCCAAAGAAATCCCAGGGTTGATCTCCTTCAGAATGGATTGGTTGGATCTCCTTGCAGTCCAAGGGACTCTCAAGAGTCTTCTCCAACACCACAGTTCAAAGGCATCAATTCTTCAGCGCTCAGCCTTCTTCACAGTCCAACTCTCATATCCATACATGACTACTGGAAAAACCATAGCCTTGACTAGCTGGACCTTAGTCAGCAAAGTAATGTCTCTGCTTTTATACATAGAGTTTAATTCCTACTGCCCCAGAACCACAAGAATACTGTGAGTATGCTGAAGAATGACAGTAGTGGTCAATTGGGAGAACAAAACATGAGACTTTGAGTTGGTTGAGTCCACTTCCAGCCTATCTGCATAACTGTTTTGTTTTGTTTTTAAACATTGAGGACTTGGTCAGTTGTTTTGGTGAGTCATACATTCACTGAATGTCCTCTCCACTGTTTCTCAACCCAGTAAATGAAATATCCATCGACCCTTTGTTTAGATTAGAAACATAGGAACAATCCCTAATGCTTCCTTTTCTTGTTATTCTTCACATCTACCTCATTCTGAAATCCTGTGGTTCTCCCTACAAAATACACATAGAATGTATCAACTTCATCTCTGTATTCAAAGCTCTTGCCCAAACCAGCCTCATCTCTAATCCTCAAGAATGTTCTATCTTGTTTCCTTGGCTTAATCCTTGCTTATCTGCAATTCATTCTCCACCTTGAAGCAAGATTTTTTTTTTTTTTTTCCTTTCTTTTTGGCTGCACTGCATGACTTGCAGGCTCTTAGTTCCCTGATCAGGGATCAAACCTAGGCCCTTGGCAGTAAAAGCTTGGAGTCCTAACCACTAGACCACTTAGGGAATTTCCCCCTTTAAACATTTTTTATTTAAGTATAGTTGGTTTATAATGTTGTGTTAATTTCTGGTGTACAGTGCAGTGATTAAGTTGTACATATATGTATTCCTCTTCATATTCTTTTCCATTATGGTTTATCATAGGATGTTGAGTATAGTTCCCCATGCTGTACAGTAGGACCTTGTTGGGTATCCATCCTACATATAATAGTTTGCATCTGCCATCCCCAAACTCCCAGTGCACCCCTAACCCCCACCCCAGCAATCACAAGTTTGTTCTCTATGTCTGTGACCCTGTTTAAGTTCTGTAGATAAGTTCATTTGGGTCATATTTTAGATACCGTGTGTGAATGATATCATATGTCTTTCTCTGTCTGACCTACTTACTTAAGATGATGACCTCTAGGTCCATTCATATTGCTGCAAATGGCATTCTTGTATTCTTCCAGAATTTTCTTTTAAAACTACAAATCAGAGTAAGGTGACCCCCCTTGATAAGACTCTGTATGGTTTTCCAGTACTCTGAATAAAATCTGAGTCTTTACTGTGACCTCCTAAGCCTTGCTTCATCTAGCTTCTCCTAACTCCTCCAAGTTGTCTATTGCTCTCAATCACTATGCCAAGAGTTGTTACCTTTGTGTTTTTTTTTTTTCCCCTATCCCTATAAAGTTTCTTCCTCAGTTCTCTACGTGGTCTTAACTTAAATGCCACCTCCCCCAAAGACATTCCTTGATTATCCTTCCAAAGAGGTATGATCAGTTCAGTTCAGTTCAGTTGCTCAGTCACATCCGACTCTTTGTGACTCCATGAATTACAGCACGCCAGGCCTCCCTGTCCATCACCATCTCCTGTTGTTCACTCAGACTCACGTCCATCGAGTCTGTGATGCCATCCAGCCATCTCATCCTCGGTCGTCCCCTTCTCCTCCTGCCCCCAATCCCTCCCAGCATCAGGGTCTTTTCCAGTGAGTCAACTCTTCGCATGAGGTGGTCAAAGTACTGGAGCTTCAGCTTTAGCATCATTCCTTCCAAAGAAATCCCAGGGCTGATCTCCTTTAGAATGGACTGGTTGGATCTCCTTGCAGTCCAAGGGATTCTCAAGAGTCTTCTCCAACACCACAGTTCAAAAGCATTAATTCTTCGGTGCTCAGCCTTCTTCACAGTCCAACTCTCACATCCATACATGACCACAGGAAAAACCATAGCCTTGACTAGACGGACCTTAGTTGGCAAAGTAATGTCTCTGCTTTTGAATATACTATCTAGGTTGGTCATAACTTTTCTTCCAAGGAGTAAGCGTCTTTTAATTTCATGGTTGCAATCACCATCTGCAGTGATTTGGGAGCCCCCCAAAATAAAGTCTGACACTGTTTCCACTGTTTCCCCATCTATTTCCCATGAAGTGATGGGGCCAGATGCCATGATCTTCGTTTTCTGAATGTTGAGCTTTAAGCCAACTTTTCCACTCTCCTCTTTCACTTTCAACAAGAGGCTTTTTAGCTCCTCCTCACTTTCTGCCATAAGGGTGGTGTCATCTGCATATCTGAGGTTATTGATATTTCTCCCAGCAATCTTGATTCCAGCTTGTGTTTCTTCCAGTCCAGCATTTCTCATGATGTACTCTGCATATAAGTTAAATAAGCAGGGTGACAATATACAGCCTTGACGTACTCCTTTTCCTATTTGGAACCAGTCTGTTGTTCACTTTAGTTCCTCTTCACTTTCTGCCATAAGGGTGGTGTCATCTGCATATCTGAGGTTATTGATATTTCTCCCAGCAATCTTGATTCCAGCTTGTGTTTCTTCCAGCCCAGCGTTTCTCATGATGTACTCTGCATATAAGTTAAATAAGCTGGGTGACAATATACAGCCTTGACGTACTCCTTTTCCTATTTGGAACCATTCTGTTGTTATGATAGTTACTATGAATTGAGTAGTTTAACCTCCATTCAAAATTTATTCCTATGCCAAGAGTGCAAAACTGAACTTCACATTTCCCAAACTATCTTGGAGCTTAGATCCTGGAAATGATTTTCTTTCCAGGAACAAAGTGCAGGGCACTCATTTTGTGGTTTGCGAGGTCTCCGTTTTGAGGGGACCAAGCATCATTTTGCTGAAATGTGGCAGCTGTGGTGTGGATTTTGGAGAAAGTTGTTGTAACTATGGCTACAGTGTGTTGCAACAAAGAACAACTTTTGGATTCTGCGGCTCTGTAGCAGTTTTAATTGCATTGGGGCATAGAATGGTTCTGTAGTGAGCAGGGGTGTAGCACCTTCCTAGTACCACAGCTTCTTATGATAGATTATGCAGAAATTGGGGATTGTTCTTGAGAGAACTGTCTAGAGCCTGCTTTTCCAACCCTTTGAACAATTTTATAATCACTAATTTCCCTGTATACAATCCCTTTCTGTTTAAGCTAGTAAGAGTGGATTCTGTTGTCTGTGATCAAATCTGGACCAATACAAGTACTGCTATAAGTTACTCTTTAGCTCATCTTTTAATTTTTGTTCTTCACCCTTATAATTTCGACTGTTTGTGTATTTTCTTTCTCCACTAAAAGCTTCATGAGAATGGGGGCTCATCTGTCTGGTTCACTGCTCTGTCCCCAGCACCTAGGACAGCTCTTGAAGCATGGGAGGTGTTCCACAACCATTTGTGGCATGAATGAATGGGCCCTAGGCATTTGCAGAGGTGCTCAACACTATTCCCCAGCAATCTTAGCACCCGGGCATTTGCTCCACAGTTACAGCTCTCATTTGACTCACCATTTGTTTCTGGGCCAGCTCCAATTTAGTTCTTCTGACTCAGCAATGGAAACATGTACTTCTGATGATGATGACAGAGTGAGTCCTTGAATTCTCTGAAGATTCTGCATCAGGAAGCTTCTGTTAAACGGTGCCTTGCAGCACTATCAGGAGATCAGGGGTCAACTGGATTTCACTATCAGTGGTGTCAGGCAACTGAGCAGAATCGTCAAGAAGGGCACATCTAGCTTGGCCATCGGAGGCCCTTCTTGCTTGAAAGACTTCCACAAGCAACAGCAAGTCAGGACATTCTCCTTCTGAAGGCCATCCCGATCTGTCTGAGATCATCCCTTCCATTCTGGTTGCTTGCAGTCTGTTTGCTCTTTTAAGCCCTGCCTTTCCTTGTGCCCATTTCCAAATGATGCCAAGGTCCAGAAATGCATGTTGTCATTTTGCTTTGTTTTTAGCAGACCAGTAAGTTGGGTTCTCAGCACAAAATCTTGAATAATAATTTGCCTAAAGTAATCTTTGTCTCATTTCATATTTAATCCTAGCACTCAATACAGGGTCTGGTACATGATGAGTGCTTGATAAATGTTTGAAGAATGATTGGATGGGTGAACATCCTAGTTTTGTGCTTTTTTAAAAAAAAAAAACAGGCAAAAGGTTTATATGCAGAAAATACTTAGTATAAGAGAAAAAAGATCTCACGTATGACTTTGATTCTATTCAAATGTGTTCCTGCAGTTAGGCAAGATTTCATTAACATTTTCTGCACATCATGCCTGCTGAATATCATTGCAAGGTTTCATTGACAAGTGCCATTCACGAACCACATCCCTGAACCTAAGAGGGTATCCTGCCACATGGGGCTCCCTTCTCTCAGTCCTGACACAAATAAGACAGCAAATGTCAAATGTTCTTTTTTAGAACTCATATATAGAATGATGTGCTTCTTCAAGGTCGGGGCAAGCACCCACTTTACTTTGCATTCACAAGCAAGATGCTGGCTGGCGACAGGTAACCTTCAGAGAGAGTTTGTCATTAGCAGAAGGGCGCAGTCTGAGGATTGAATCTTCCTAAAAAAGTCACATCTGCTGGCTGGCAGGAGAAAGAACTCATGTCAGGGCAGGCGACTAACTGGCAGGGGAGGGAGGCTGGTTACTGATTAAGCTGGGCAAAGCATTTTAAAAGCAAAGAGCCCTCCTGGAGTTGAGATTAGGCAGGCTCTTGCAGGCTCTCATAGCCGGGAGCGGGTGGGGCGGGGGTGGGTGGAAAGGGAGGTCAGGAAAAGGACACGGAGCGGGTATGCCCTTGGCTTGGTGGGAGGGAAAAATCTCACGGGGGTGGCCAGGCCCTCTGTTCTGTCTCTGGGTAGACAGGTCAGGTCTATCTCTAGGGCAGAAATTCCTGTCCTTGAGGTTGAGATACTTCATGGGTTTGCCAGCTGTCTCAAAGGGCAATGTGAAACTCCCAAACCCAAATGGTTTCCAAGTCTCTTGGCTAATATGTAGATAACACAGCTACCTTCCAGTACCTTTTGAAGGCTGAATATTTCTTCTTCTTTTTTCCCCTGAGATTAAAAAAAAAAAAATTTTTTTTTCCTTTGGTTGTGCTATATAGCATGTGGATCTTAGTTCCCTGACCAGGAAATGAACCCATGTCCCATGCAGTGGAAGGGCAGAGTCTTAACCACTGGACTGCCAGGGAGTCCTGATGGCTGAATACTTCCACTCTCAAAAATGCTTGGGAGTAGTTGTTGTACTTGCTACTTTTTTCACATGTTTCATATGTAACAAGCCCTGAGTTATGTGCTTGCAGATATTATATAACTATTACATTGAATCCTTACAACCTGATGAGCTAGGTGTATTTAACCCCATTTAATAGATGAGTACCTGAGGCTCAGAGTGGTTGAACTTCTTGTGTGATATTACAGAACTGGAAATTGACAGGCTCCCCAAATAGAAGCATTTTAGCCCCTGTCTAGGGAAGTGAGTGAGCTCCTAATGGTTCCTTGCCAACTCAGAAAAGTTAAAAGATATTTGGCCCTCAGGCATGCTATTTACCATAATTGGGAACTAACTCTACATTATTGCTCTTGTGTCCTTCAAACACTTAATTTTATTAACTATACATCAATCTAAGGTTCTCCCCACCAGATTCAATTGAATGAAGTAAATGTGGACTGGCTACAGGATGGGCAGTGAGCACACGAGGAGAGGGCAGCTGGCCTATGAAATGTCAGAGTCAAAGCTGCAGTCTCTCCCTGTGTTCCGCTCACCCAGCCTGCTGTTCCCAGGTCAGCCTGCCGGATGCCTAAAATTTTCCAAAACCACCACTGGTTTAGATGAGAGTTCTTTCAGTCCTACCTGAAATGTCAGTTTATTACCTGCAAGGGCACCTGTATATATTGATTTTTCTCATCTGAGTTTCTCAAAAAACCATAAGTCATGTGTTTTCTTTTGACTTAGGTGAATGTGTCAGAACAGACAGCACTGAGCAAAGTCCTCAGGGAATGGAGCACAGGACAGGTGCATTTTGATGGTAAGAAAGATGATCAGGAGAGGTGTTGGCAAAGGCCAGGAGCATTAGGCCCTGTCCCTTGGGGTGAATCCTGATAGAATTGAAAGCATCCAGAGACCAGCATCAAACGTTGGGTATCCCAGGAAATGGCGCTGAGACCACAGCGTCTGTATACACAGGGGAACCCATAGGCGACTTAAATATTTAAATTTCTTTCTCATATTTTTAGGTAAGGTTTACCACTCAGTAGTTATATTTTAATCAAAGAAGTAGATGGCATTTCTTCACAATGTTGTCCTGGTAGTACTAGAATCCTTCTAGTGGCTGCAGGAGATGTGGGGAGAGGGGATGAGAAGAGTGAAAAGGATCATGTGGCTGATGAACACGTTTCCACACCAGTATCAGGGCAGGAGCATGGTATTGCTAGCTCACTCTTTCCGAGGGAAACAGAGATCCTAGATGGGCTCCGGAGTCACTCCCAGATGCCTGGCTGTGGGGTGAACTGTGGCGGCTTGCCCACCTCCCAGGAGATGGGCCCAGGCACGGTTCAGTGAGTCAGTCAGTTCAGTTGCTCAGTCGTGTCCGACTCTTTGCGACCCCATGAATCGCAGCACGCCAGGCCTCCCTGTCCATCACCAGCTCCCGGAGTTCACTCAGACTCATGGCCATCAAGTTGGTGATGCCATCCAGCCATCTCATCCTCGGTCGTCCCCTTCTCCTCCTGCCCCCAATCCCCCCAGCATCAGGGTCTTTTCCAATGAGTCAACTCTTCGCCTGAGGTGGCCGAAGTACAGGCATGGTTAGCCAGTGGGAAATTCCAGGGCTCTGACCCACTCCACTCTTCCAAACCTGAAGAACCTCCGACACTCTCCTACATCTTTCCCCTGCTCCTGCTCTGCTCCTGACACTCCACCCAGTCTCACAGTTCTGTGAGAGGTTATTTATTTCCTGAGGATGCCAAGGAAGGCAGGGTATAAAGACCAGTCACATCCTCCATCCCTGGGATCTCCTCCTTGTGTGCTAGTAAGCGCAGTGCTGGCCCAGGCAGATTTGTCAACTCAGCCGTCTGGTTTCCATTTCCTCTGCTCCTCCTGCCGCGTTTCACACCAGCCAAGTGTCTAGTGCCCTCATTTCCTCTCCCACCCCCTTCGCTTTACCCCTTCCTACTGTGTCCTGTATTCTGGTCCTAGACCACTCCCTCCTGAGGATCATCCTCCTCTTCCTTTTTAGCTTCCTTTTCCAAACTTGTCTGTCCTGGATCTCATCATTTCAGGACCTGTTCTCATGTGGGTGATACTAGGTTATTCAGAAGCTTGAACATTTACTTCTTCCTGATAAGCAATATCTTAAAACACTTCAAGATAGACTTTTGTCTAAGAAGCCTTCCAAGCAGTAACTCTAATGGGAAATGAAATATCACCAACCCAAAAGGAAGACCTTGCAGTCACTGGTCCCCTTCCCGGGGGAATCAGCTTCCCCTTCTTTGTATGGAATGGGCTCCAGGGTGAAGGTCTAGAATTCTAGACTTGAACTTTATTTATGATCCAAAAAGAACTTGGCCACCAGCTGTAAACCTCCCTAGAGACTCCAGGGTCTCCCTCTATAAAGTAAAAGTTGGTAGTGTGTGGTCAATCTCCTTTCTCTAGGTGTGTCTTGAGTGAAGGCTACTATTATTGCAAAGTACTCTGCAAACCCTGAGCATTTGGGACAAGCTTAATAAAAGATTTGGATGAAATTTCTCTAGAAGTTGAATGGGAGGTTGAGATGGGTTCCCTGGCAGAGTTCAGTGCTAGAGCGTGAACTTCTTGCAATGCATTAGGAAAACACTAAATGAAGTACTCATGGCCATTAGATGCTTTCCACCCTAAAAAATATACTAAGTCTGGCAAGTCTGAGAGATGATTGCTGCCAGCTATTGTCCAATTTTGTGATGCTATCTTAAAACTTACTAGAAACAGATTGTATCATGAAGGTTTTTAGGCTGGTAGAGGAGGGGCGGGCGGAGATGGGGGTGGGGTGGGAAGAAAGCAGTCCCTGGATATGACTGTGCTTTTTCACAGAGTTAACTAGAATATGCATGTTTCCAGATGTTGGCCTGAATAAATCTTGACCACTTGCCTTGTTCCAGAAGCCACCTAGAAATGACTTTGGGCATATCTACAGGCAGTAGANAGGGGCGGGTGGAGATGGGGGTGGGGTGGGAAGAAAGCAGTCCCTGGATATGACTGTGCTTTTTCACAGAGTTAACTAGAATATGCATGTTTCCAGATGTTGGCCTGAATAAATCTTGACCACTTGCCTTGTTCCAGAAGCCACCTAGAAATGACTTTGGGCATATCTACAGGCAGTAGAGTGTCCCAGGAGAAATTCAGTAATACCAAATGGCTCACGAGGGAGTTTTGACTTTTCCATTTTATCATAGATTAGGGTTGTGAGTGCCTCACATCTGGTGGCCACTTTGGTTTATATGGAAACGTACCATTTTGAAGACCTAAAATTCCACCTCTGCAGAGGGAAAGACACCTGAAGTGAAGACCCTTGGACCCCATAATCCCATAGTGTATGCTGAGCATAATTCACTTCTTTTTTACGTTTATGTGATTTCTCATGTCTGCACATCATGACAAGACAGAACAAGAGGACCCAGAGCATTTGACTAAATATTTGTCTCTCCTTTATTCCTCTTGATTGCGTTACTCTGTGGGACCCTGCTGTGGGCTCTGTGTGTCTGTGCGTCATGCACTGCAAGGAGCAGAGCAAGGCCAGCTGGCTCAGCTTCTTTCTGCTTTGGTGATGTTTCCTCAAGCGACTGTTTTTGGGAAAACCATGAATGCTAACTTCCCTGGGGAAATGTAGAAGAATTGGTACCTTCCATCAGCTGTGGGATAGACTTTCCAAGCCAGAGAGTTCAGTTCAGTTCAGTCGCTCAGTCATGTCCGACTCTTTGCGACCCCATGAACCGCAGCACGCCAGGCCTCCCTGTCCGTCACCAACTCCCAGAGTTCACTCAGACTCACGTCCATCGAGTCTGTGATGCAATCCAGCCATCTCATCCTCGGTCGTCCCCTTCTCCTCCTGCCCCCAATCCCTCCCAGCATCAGAGTCTTTTCCAATGAGTCAACTCTTCACATGAGGTGGCCAAAGTACTGGAGTTTCAGCTTTAGCATCATTCCTTCCAAAGAAATCCCAGGGCTGTCCCCTTCAGAATGGACTGGTTGGATCTCCTTGCAGTCCAAGGGACTCTCAAGAGTCTTCTCCAACACCACAGTTCAAAAGCATCAATTCTTCGGCGCTCAGCCTTCTTCACAGTCCAACTCTCACATCCATACATGACCACAGGAAAAAAACCATAGCCTTGACTAGCTGGACCTTAGTCGGCAAAGTAATGTCTCTGCTTTTGAATATGCTATCTAGGTTGGTCATAAGTTTTCTTCCAAGGAGTAAGCGTCTTTTAATTTCATGGCTGCAGTCACCATCTGCAGTGATTTTGGAGCCCCAAAAAATAAAGTCTGACACTGCTTCTACTGTTTCCCCATCTATTTCCCATGAAGTGATGGGGCCAGAGGCAACTCCATATTTGGGAAATTCTCTGCCCTTTTATGTCAATGTTGATGAGTCTGACAATTATCTATTTACGGTAAAGAATCTGTCTGCAACTCAGGAGCCATTGGTTCAATCCGTGAGTCATGAGGTCCCGTAGTGAAGGAAATGGCAACCCATTCCAGTATTCTTGCCTGGAGAATCCCATGGGCAGAGGAGCCTGGCAGGCCACAGTACATGGGGTCGCAAAGAGTTGGACGCGACTGAGTGACTAACACTTTCACTTTCTTTCCTTTACCATGTTTTTGTAAACTGGTGGTCTTTTGGTCCTATCAGCCTGTTTAGGGAGGAGATCTAGGCACCTTTGTCACCTGGTCTTTTTAATCAGGAGGAAGTGACTCATGAAGAGCAGGTTTTTCTCTAGGAACAGAAGGAGCAAATGTTGTAAGAAGAGGAGGGATATTGGAGCTGATGGTTTGTTGATAAAATTGGATTGAAAGAGAGGCCACTGATGGTTGAAGGTAAGAGTGAATATTTGAAACCAAAACCTCTGGATCTGTGAATTGGGATGGTGTCTTTTCATAGAGACAGTTGTCACTCTGGTGTGGTTATAATATGCATCTTTGACTGTTGTTCATTAGCTGGTAATGTATCTGTTCTATGCTGAGCCAAGCTCCAACTTCTGTTCCTCTTTTTGTTCCTTTTTCATTTTATTCATGTTCATGCTCATAAAGGTTTGGTTGGATAAGAGCTCGGGAGACACAGGAGTCACCATCATTTGTGAATTTTTTGGAGGTAGTGATCTTTTTCATGAAGTCAGGGGTACTAAGCCCCTATCACCCCATTCTCAGAGCTTACTAGAACAATAGTTTATGGATACCTCTTGCTGTGGGCAGGAAGGAAGCTCTTCAAGGAAAGGAGTAGAAATTCTAGTTTCTTTCATGGAGGGTTGATGGCTCAGATATGGAGAAGGAGGCTTTCTTGAACTCTGTCCAATGGAGACCAGATTTTGTCAGCCTGGTCTGATGTGGCTGGAAGGATCGAAGTGAAGCCTTAGTCAAAAAGGCTTACCTACTTCCCTGCAACTCTTGGTCCCCCAGCCTGGCCTCTGCCCATTAGAAAGAAATGAAATTATAATAAAAGTTATAGCATAAAAAGATGTTCAACAGTGTAGGCTTATATTACTTAATGCCTTGGGTCTTGGGTTCTTTTTAATTGCAAAGTTAATTTGATACTGAATTGGAACTATTATTCATAGAGTCTCATATATTCTTTGTGGTGCTTTTATGTATTTTGTAAAGTTTTTATAGTCAATATGTATTACTTTGAAAAAAAAAGTAATATTAAGACTGCAAAAATAAATTACATATAATCCTTCAGGCTACTATATCTATTTCCATTTTGAAGTGTTCTCTCTTTCAGTGTTTGTCAATTTTGTGTGATTTTGGAAAGCTTTAAAAAAGTAATTTATTGAGATGAAATTTACATAACATAAAATCAACCATTTTAAAAGTGAACAATTCAGTGTTATTAGTACATTCTTGGTGTTGTGCAATCATGTTCATCTAGTTCCAAAATATTTCTGTCTTAATTAAGGAGATGTTAATCTGTATTAATCAGTAAAATCTCTTACCCAATAAACAGTTTTCCTGCATTTCTCTGCATTTCTCTCTTTTTCCAGCATCTAGAAACAACTAATCACATTCTGTTTTTGTGGGTTTATTTATTCTAGAATTTTATATAAACAAAGTCATGTATGACATGTATTACATTACTTTGTTTTGCATACTGTTCTTGTAGGTTTACGCATACTGTAGCATGCATGTATCAATACTTTTCACTGTTTATGGCTGCATAATATTCCATTGTAAGGATATAACACCTTTTATTTGTCCATGGATATTTTGGTTATTTCAACATTTTGGGGTTGTGAGTAGCATTGATATGAATATATACGTCTATGTTCTTGTTTCTCTGTTTTTCAATTCTTTTGGTTCTATGCCTAGTTTATATTAGTATTAACATAATTCCTGGGTTATAGGGTGACTCTATGTTTAAGTGTTTGAGGAACAGCCAAACTGATTTCTATTGTGGCTGAACCATTATGCCTTCTAGCCAATAGTGTGCATGGGATTCAATTTCTTCACACCCGTGGCAACACTTGTAATTTCTGTTTGACATACTTTTAACCATTGTGAACATGTCATTTTATGCAATCAACTAAAGGCTGAGTTTTAAAATTTGTATTAACGTCTAGCATTCATGTGTATTGGTACATTTGATATTACCTGGATTGCCACTTCAGAGCAATTTTGTCCCATTATCCTACTTTTTCTCAGATCCTATAATTCATCCCTGTGACTACATTTGACCATTTTGAACCCAGGGCTTATTGTTGGAGCAAATTCTCTTGCACTCGAGAGTGACCTCTGTATTAGACCTAAGAATTCATACATGTTGGCCCCTGCTCTGCATTTTGGCCGGCTGAACTTTCTTGAAGCATGAGTTTATAAACAAGCTCTGTCCTGAAAGCCAAGTAGCAGCAATCACATTTGACTTCTACTGAAGCTCTGCTGAAAATTGGCATGTGTGTATGAGGCAAAAGAGGGAACGAAGGGGGCAACATCTTGGAGTGTGTGCTCTTCTTCAGCCTCACCCACATGCCCACATTTCAAGCTCCCACTGGTCACAGGGGTGAGAAGAAATAAGACTGTTCAGTTGGCCAACAGAGTTTGGGGGCAGAGGGGAAGGCAAAGATGGACTTGTACCTATAGGAATAGACAGGATGTAAGGTGACAATGATTACTTTAAGCTGGATTTGCCTGCTGTAACTCAACTGGTGAATTAACTGATCAGGGAAAACTGAGAGAAGGCCAAATTCTCAACCTCAGTGTCATTGCACTTTGTGCCGGATAGCTGTGTGTTGTGGGAAGGCTGCCCTGGGCATCAGGACGTTTAGCAGGGCCTCTGTATACTAGGTGCCAGTAGCACCCACATGCTCCTCTCCCTGCCCATCCAGACATTGCCAGTCTTCCCTGGGGTGAGGCGGGGTGGGGGGCAAAATGACTTCTAGTTGAGAACCTTGGGGCAAAGTGAATATTAATTTTTTCACTTATCAGTTGGCATTATCAGTGGGTTATTATTGAAAAGCTGGTATTGAGGTCCTAGGACACGCCAGGCACTGTGCTCAGCATTTACACTCATTTATTCCTCAGCGTATGCTTGGGTGTGTATTCTGCTAGGAATTGAATCTGTTCTATGGGCTAAACAACTGGAAAGCTCCTGCCCCTGTGGAGCTTCCATTGTGGCAGAGAGATGGGCAGATAGAAATAATCACACAAACATAAAGTCGCCACTCTAACAAGTGACAAAATAGGGAAGGCTTTGAAGATTCTGGCAAAAGCAGAGCTCCCCATATCCAAGCTGTGTGCTGAGACTGTCACACGTATTTATTCTTGTGCCCCTTCCAACAACTGTATAAGGCCCACCTCTGCTGGCATTCGTACCTGTTTTGAAGTAAAGAAGTTGACTCTTAGATGGGTGACAGTCACACAGATAGTAAATGGTGGAATTGGGATTTTGAACGTAATGCTGCTACTGCTGCTATGTTGCTTCAGTCATGTCCGACTTTTTGTGACCCCATAGACGGCAGCCCACTAGGCTCCTCTGTCTCTGGGATTCTCCAGGCAAGAATACTGGAGTGGGTTGCCATTTCCTTCTCCAATGGATGAAAGTGAAAAGTGAAGTGAAGTTGCTCAGTCGTGTTGGACTCTTAGTGACCCCATGGACTGTAGCCTACCAGGCTCCTCTGTCCATGGGATTTTCCAGGCAAGGGTACTGGAGTGGGGTGCCATTGCCTTCTCCATTGAATGTAATGAGTTGTTCTCAAAGCCTGAGCTTCTAACTACCACCCAAGATACCATGAGTTGAGATCTGCAGAATGAATAGATGTTGAATGCTTAAGGTGGAGGCAGGAGGGAAATTGTTCCGAGGCAAAGACAAAAGTGAATGGGTGTGCAGAAGCTTTTAATTTTAATTAGATCCCATTTGTTTATTTTTGCTTTTATTTCCAGTATTCTGGGAGGTGGATCATAGAGGATCCTGCTGTGATTTATGTTGGAGAGTGTTTTGCCTATGTTCTCCTCTAGGAGTTTTATAGTTTCTGGTCTTACATTTATATCTTTAATCCATTTTGAGTTTATTTTTGTGTGTGGTGTTAGAAAGTGATCTAGTTTCATTCTTTTACAAGTGGTTGACCAGTTTTCCCAGCACCACTTGTTAAAGAGATTGTCTTTACTCCATTGTATATTCTTACCTCCTTTGTCGAAGATAAGGTGTCCATAGGTGTATGGATTTATCGCTGGGCTTTCTTTTTGGTTCCATTGATCTATATTTCTGTCTTTGTGCCAGTACCATACTGTTTTTATGACTGTGGCTTTGTAGTAGAGCCTGAAGTCAGGCAGGTTGATTCCTCCAGTTCTATTCTTCTTTCTCAAGATGGCTTTGGCTATTCAAGGTTTTTTGTGTTTCCATACAAATCTTGAAGTTATTTGTCCTAGTTCTGTGAAAAATACTGCTAGTAGCTTGATAGGGATTGCACTGAATCTGTGGATTGCTTTGGGTAGTATACTCATTTTCACTATATTGATTCTTCTGATCCATGAACATGGTATATTTCTCCATCTATTAGTGTCCTCTTTGATTTCTTTCAAAGGCAAGTTGATCCCTCCAGTTCCATTCTTCTTTCTCAAGATTGCTTTGGCTATTCAAGGTTTTTTGTATTTCCATACAAATCTTGAAATTATTTGTTCTAGTTCTGTGAAAAATACCACTGGTAACTTGATAGGGATTGCATTGAATCTGTAGATTGCTTTGGGTAGTATACTCATTTTCACTATATTGATTCTTCTGATCCATGAACATGGTATATTTCTCCATCTATTAGTGTCCTCTTTGATTTCTTTCATCAATGTTTTATAGTTTTCTATATATAGGTCTTTAGTTTCTTTAGGTAGATATATTCCTAAGTATTTTATTCTTTTCGTTGCAATGGTGAATGGAATTGTTTCCTTAATTTCTTTTTCTACTTTCTCGTTATTAGTGTATAGGAATGCAAAGGATTTCTGTGTGTTGATTTTGTATCCTGCAAGTTTACTGTATTCATTGATTAGCTCTAGTAATTTTTTGGTGTAGTCTTTAGGATTTTCTATGTAGAGGATCATGTCATCTGCAAACAGTGACAGTTTTACTTCTTCTTTTCCAATTTGGATTCCTTTTATTTCTTTTTCTGCTCTAATTGCTGTGGCCAAAACTTCCAGAACTATGTTGAATAGTACTTTAGGGGAAATTCTTTCAATTTTTGACCATTGAGGATAATGTTTGCCAGGACATGGAAAAACTTAGATGTCCATCAGCAGATGAAGAGATAAGAAAGCTGTGGTACATATACACAATGGAGTATTACTCAGCCATTAAAAAAAATACATTTGAATCAGTTCTAATAAGATGGATGAAACTGGAGCCAATTATACAGAGTGAAGTAAGCCAGAAAGAAAAACACTAATACGGTATACTAACACATATATATGGAATTTAGAAACATGGTAATAACCCTGTATGAAGACAGCAAAATAGACACAGATGTATAGAACAGACTTTGGACTCTGAGGGAGAGGAAGAGGGTGGGATGATTTGGGAGAATGGCACTGAAACATGTATACTATCATGTAAGAAACGAATCTCCAGTCTATGTTCAATACAGGATATAGGATGCTCGGGGCTGGTGCACGGGGATGATCCAGAGAGATGATATGGGGTGGGAGGTGGAGGGGGGTGTTCAAGATTGGGAACTCATGTACACCAGAGACAGATTCATGTCAATGTATGGCAAAACCAATACAGTATTGTAAAGTAAAATAAAGTAAAAATAAAAATTAAAAAAAGAGTTTATCCCAGAGAACAACCAAAAATATGATCAAGACTGTACTTTCTTTTTGAAACATCTTACTAGCTAAATACCAGAAACCAGGTGGCTATCTCAACACAGAATAGTGGTTAAACTGTACACTCAGCAAAATATTATACTATAGCTAAAAATCGTATCTTGTAAGGAGTACTTGGTACCAGGGGATCCTCACAACAGAAATGTGTGACATGGTTTTGTTGTTGCTGCTGTTCAGCTGCCAAGTCAAGTCTGGCTCTCTGTGGCCCATGGACTGCAGCATGCCAGGCTTCCCTGTCCTTCGCCCTGATGCAGTGGGCCTGGCATTATGAAATGATGTTACAAGAGTCGGGCATGACTGAGCAACTGAACTGGACTGAACTGAACTGAATATGTAATATTACAGAATGATATTGCGTAGAGAAAATGTAGCAGGTGGCAGAAGGTACTGGAAGGTGGCGGAATCGTGAGTAACTTTCATTTGCTTCTTTGTATTTTGTATCAATATACTGTTTGCATCTTCCACTAGCTTCATGAACAGAAGAGCAGCGTGAGGTGTGAGCGTGTAAGTAGGGACAGGAGGGAGGAGGGAAATACCACGAACGCGTCTATTGGGAAGAAACCAGGGGCTGGAGATGGCACAACGGGATGCTGTCGGGGCGCAGCCAGGCGGGGTCTGGTGCCCCGATGTCTCTCAAGTGGGAACGGACACAGACTTCGTTGCAGAAGAAGCTGCTGTCTCAGGGTGGCTTTCCCAGGAGACAGTGTCTGGCTCTGTCTGCAGGTCTGTGGGACTGGTCCTCCTCACAAGGCCGCAGGTGCCATTTTGGAACCAGAAAGGGACAGGAGGGGGCTGAACTGAGGACCCTAATGCCCCACCCACCGATTCCTGGCTGTCTGGCCTGTCTCCCAGGGGAGAGGGGGTAACCAACATTGATCGCCAGACTGGTGAGTATTTGCTGGCCAAATATTGGCGAATTCTCATTTACTATTTGCTTAATCAATCGAGGCTATCCCAGTGCCTAGATATCATACAATGAAATGGTCTGTGGAAACTTAGCATTAAGATTTGGGTAAAGTTTCCCCTCCCCACCTGAAAAACAATTGGATTCCTTTTATTATCCATGGCGCCAGGCTACATCACCAGGAGCAGAGCCGACCCGCTGAAGGGAGCAGTTTGTTTCCGCTGACAGCTCTCCCAAGCTCACAGTCCCACGACCGTGGACACCTTTGGTGCCGTATCTCCTCTCTGCTTGTCCCCCTCTGAGGTGTTCTCTCCTTTTAATCCCAGAAGCTGGCTCTGTAACTCTTACTTCTTATAAGAATGTATAGGCTAATTAAAAAAGCAAGATGTGATGGTAGACAGAGGACCATGTGAAAGAAAGCCAGTCAGGTGCTTAGGAAAACCTCTCCTTTTACAGAAAGCATGTTCCGGAAACCTTTGCTGATGCCGTGAATGAAAGCTGTACCAGTGCCAGTGACACAGAACGGGTTTTTATGTCATGAACTAAGAAGAGGCACAGGCTAGAGGCTGAAGGAGCAATGGAAGGCTGGTGTAAGTGAGCGCTTACGAAGGTGAGAGGTGACAGGGTGGCAAAGCTGTGCTGAGCTGGCCTGGGCAGAGGGCCATGACGGGCCCAGGAACCGTGGACAAAGGAGTCAGCTCCTCAAAGGTGCGCCGCTGGACTGGGAAGCTGGGACTTCAGGCTTGAGAAGTGAGTGATCGGAAAGCCATTGACTAAAGTTCTCTAGCTAGGGGTAAGATGTTTAAGGTCACTCTCTGGAGAACGGAGGATGAATTGGGGCCAGAAGAGGCGTTGGATGGGGGGAGAGTGTTGCTGCTGTTCAGCCGCTCTGTCGTGTCTGACTCTGCCACCCATGGCCTGCAGCACACCAGGCCTCCCTGCCCTTCACCATCTCTCAGAGCTTGCTCAAACTCATGTCCATTGAGTTGGTGATGCCATCCAACCATCTCATCCTCTGTCGTCCCCTTCTCCTCCTGCCCTCCATCTTTCCCAGCATCAGGGTCTTTTCCACTGGGTTGACTCTTCACATCAGGTGGCCAAACTATTGGAGTTTCAGCTTCAGCCATCGGTCCTTCCAACGAATATTCAGGATTGATGTCATTTAGAATTGACTGGTTTGATATCCTTGCAGTCTAAGGGACTCTGAAGAGTATTCCCCAACACCACAGTTCAAAAGCATCAGTTCTTTGATGCCAGCCTTCTTTATGGTCCAATTCTCACATCCATATGTGACTACTAGAAAAACCATAGCTTTGACTATATGGATGTCTGTTGACTTTTGTTGGAGAGACAGTGAGAAGCCCAAAATCCCCCGTGAGGTTGGAATGAGGAGAGCGTAGTCTGGGGTGGTGTACATGGCAGCAGAAATGGGAGACAGTCCACCTCTGCTCTGATGATGCTGCTCCCTCTCCAAGGCTGAGGCCATGACCTTGTTTCCTATTTCCCTGGGAAGATAGAGGAGCCAGACACCATGGAGCTGCTCCTTCTGGACGAGGTCTTCCTTCATGCCCCTACCCTGCCCCCCAGGCCATCCTGGGATCCCTCTGGCTTCAATCTTCCCCCCCACCCTCTGCACAGACTCGGCTTGTTCAGGTGGCAAGTTCCGTCCTGGCCCAACACCCACTGGGGCACAGACCAGGGGAAGTGGGCCCTTGTGTGCTTGTGGGCGCAGCCTCGGAGCCTGGGTGCTTTTGTGCAGCATGCTGTCATTCCCCGCACGTGGACCCGGGGCGGGTGGACAGACGCCCAGAGCCCGCACAGACATGCTGCTGTCCTCATCTCGTCACCAGTCAGAACCCCCGTTTCTAAAAAACTGTTTATTCAGTAAGTTTAAAGAGAGACCTCAAATTTCCTAACTTGCTTTTCTTTAAAAATGACCAGTTACTTCATAAACTTGCTCAGTGTTTGCGGTGCCTGTCTGGGGCTGAGATTTCAGAGACGGTTGGACTGTTTTCCCTCTGCGTGCTGTGACCTCACCAGGGCTGAGGGGCCAAGGGGAGGCGGTGATGCTGACGGGAGAGCCTTGCTCACCCCAAGGTCCCGCCGCTGACGTCCCCGAGTGGCGCACAGCGTCCGCAAACCCTGAAATTACAGCGTGATTGTCAGCTGACTGAAGGCAGCCTCGAATTCGTTTTCAAAACTAAAGGGCAGAAAGTAAACACTGTTGAAAATGCAGGGATTCCTTGTGGGAAGCGCCATGTCCATGCTGGTCCCAACCGACATCTGTGGGAAATGTAAAGCACTCACCAAATAGTGATGCCTTAGTGTGAGGAAGTGTGATGCTAATGTAGATAGAGCCATACACCTCATATGCATAAACATGTGATTAGGGTTCATTTCAGCTGTTTCTTTACACTTTTAGTGGCAGCTAGATCTTCACATTTGCATATGTGGACAGTGCTGGTTTAAGTTCAAAAAAACTGAAGAGGCGTAACAGAACGCGATGTGTGACCCTACATTGAATCCTTGCTTATAAACAGTAAAAGCAACTATACAGCCTTCCTTCAAATAATCAGAGAAATCTGAACGTGGCCTGGATACTAGATATGGAATTGTTGATTTCCTTAGTGGTAACGTCATAGTCACAAGGAGATTGTTTTTACTTTTACCACAAACATCCTAAAATATTTAGGGGTGACATGTTAATATTATTTTCAAATACTTAGGGATATATACACTTATAATTTAATATTTTATAGTCATAGCACTTACATTTTATTCAATTATTTATCTACATTAATGTAAATCTGTTTACATAAACAGGACCAGCAGGAGAGATGGTGGCAGCCCCTTCCTCTCTGCCCCAAATCTAACCCGACTGACACCCTATATCTTAGGTTGTTTTATTCCTCCCTGAAATGTCACTATTAAAATGCAATTGCCTCTGGAAAGGGCAGAACTCTAAGGACACCAAGAAGTCAGTGACGGTCAGGGGTTGGGTTGAGGGGCTGATGGGGGAGGGCAGAGGGATTTTAGGGCAGTGATGCCAGCCTGTGTGACCCTATGAGGATGGCTACTTGTCCCTACAATTGTCCAAACCCACGAATGTACAGCCTCTGGAGTGTATTGATAAAAATAAAAGCACTCGGTTATTGCTCTGCTTTCTCCCCTATTTTGACTTGGGAAACATCTTAAACACAGAAAAGTACACCAGAGCAACAGAGAACAGACAATTGTGTCCACTGAGAATGAACAGAAGCTGACATTTACTGTATTGATGCTGACCTTTAAAAAAAAGGCATCACAAACACAGGAAAACACAGACACGCCCTCTGTTTCCCTCCTCTTATCAAGTTGGCGTGTGTTGCTCCACGCGTTTCAGGTCTCTCCTGCACGCGCGTGTATTTAAAGCAGCATGTGCTCTTCTCCTGCGTGTTCAGTATCACATGAACTAAAGCGCACGGTGGGCAGCGCCCCGTAGCAGCTTTCAGCACGTAACACTCTAGGTTTACCCTCGCTCATGCGTGGGGATTAGTTCATTCACTTTACTGCGGGTTTCCTCAAAACTACAGTTTACCGCCCCTCCAGGAATCTGCCTGTGATGCAGGAGACCAGGGTTCCATCCCTGGGTCGGGAAGATCCTCTGGAGAAGGGAATGGCAGTCCCCTCCAGTGGTCTTGCTTAGAGAATCCCATGGACAGAGGAGCTTGGCGGGCTACAGTCCACGGGGCCGCAAAGAGTCAGAAACGACTGAGCGACTAACACACACACACGCCACCAAGACACAGGGGTTTGCACACCTGGACTCACCTTGGGAGCAGGGGAGTGAGGCTTTCCTCAGAGCGTGACTCCCTCTGACCCCTGATGCCATGGGACGAAGGAGATGGCCGTTTGCTCAGTGCCTCAGGAGCACCATCTCTGGGGGTCTCGGCCACGGTCACTCACACTGTCTATATTCTCTTCTCCAAATTCACCTCTTTCACCTTTCGTTCCTAAACATCACTTTTATTTTAAAATAGTTTAAGATTTATGGGAAAACTGAGCAGAGTCCATGGAGTTCTCTCTGAGCTCTTGCTTTGGAGAGCTACCTTGTTGCCGTTGATGAGCCGACGCAGATAGCCCGCTCCAGTCCAGGGGCCTTTCCCCGCCCCAGGCCCCGCCAGTGCCGCCCTCCTTCAGGCCCCAGGCCCCTGGTCCTCTGGGCTGTGACGCTTCCCCAGACCTCCCGGGCTGGTGGCCCTGACAGTTCTCAGGAGGCAGCTCAGGCACTTTCCTGAATGTTGCTCGAGGGCTTGTCGTGTTTTCCTGTCTTGATTAGACTGGAGTTTTTGGGAGAAGACCCTGGAGACAAGGACTGCTCAGCTTCACAGCACAGGCACGTGGTCTCAGCACAGGTTGTCCCTGGCGGTGTTTCCCAGGTCACCTGAGGCAGTTTCTTTGCTTTCATTTCACTTTTTAAGGTAGTCTTGCTCTGGCCTTTCCTCCACCAGCAAAAGGGGAAAGTTCTTGACAGTCGAGAGTGTGCTGATTCTTTACAACCAGCTCAGAGCCAGCTTGGTCTGGGGCTCCTCCAGCAACTCTCTTTACAGTGACTCTGAGAGCAGGCGATGACTCTGTCCTACAGAGGAGGCGGGTGGGCTGCACCAGACCCTCCTGGAGACCTGCAGGCAGAGTGCCGCCCACCCCTACCCTGCCCCAGGAGCCAGAGAGAGTCGACCAAGCTGAGCTCTCCTACCCTCGGGGTCTGAGACAGGACTGGCTAGTGCACTCAGCTTAGCATACGACCTGGTCTGACTGCAGGCAGCCTCTGCGGGTCTGCAGGAAGGAGGGAGAGGTGAAATGACAGGGGCTCTGGAATGCCTGCAGCATCATGCTGGGTACGGGGCATTGCTGAGGCAAATACTGCCTGCTAGTATTTGGAATTTCTGTAATTCTATCTTGAAAGTACTCCTCTATTTGCTGTTTTTTCCCCAACTCATCATCTCTTAATGGGCTCTCAAAATAGCCTAAAATGTCTGCTTCTCCTTGACCTTCATATGAGGGAAATTAGAACTGGAAACAATTATTAAATACCTGGAAACTTTCCACTGGGATTTATGTCCTTAAAGCAACTGATCCCATCTAAATAGCCTCATCACAGTGAAATTTTGCTTCATGATCATGCATTTTAAAAAGTCCAGCCAGAGGCCCTGAAAGTCATTCTGTAACCACATGATGGTTCTCTGTCCATTAAGTCACAAAAACGTGTTACAAAAAATGTCAAGATTCCGTGTTGACTGAAAACTCATGCACAAAGGAATCCATGTCTTCAGTATTTTCACCGTTTTTTTGTTCTTCTATTGTCTTTGTAAATTACTCTAAATGCTGTTATTTAGAAAAGGCTTCCGGATTATTTCTACTCACTGGCTATTTCTGTCCTCGTTCTTACAAAATAGCCCCACGTGGCCACCCTGAGGGGCAGGAGGCCGGGCAAGAGCAGGTTGGGGATCGAGCTTGCGTGAGGCCCTTCTCAGCAGCGTCCACTACGTCCTTAGTGTGAAGAGGAGCACAGGAGCCCGCGGTCTGTAGGCCTGA
>SJXQ01010957.1:234654-271549 GCA_006408695.1 Aepyceros melampus | reverse complement strand
TCACGTGCGTCTGACATCCCCCTGAGCCAGCTGAGCAGCTCCGGGTAGGACGGCAGTGACCACCGGACACGTTTGGTCCAACAGTCTCGTCTCTGAAGCTCTCCACCTGCGTGCACTGCACGCTCAAAGAAGCAGGAAGCGCCTCGGCGCGGGGCTGGGGTCTCTTCTCCACGGCTGACTGCGTCCTGCCCAGCCCGCACCTGTGGGCGTGTGGTCGGGGACGCTGGCTTCAGGCTGGCTGGAGGGGCCCGTCCACAGCTGCGGCTAAGGGGCAGGTTTGGGCCAGGGCCTCGGGGCCACACAGGGGTGCAGGGGGCTGGGCTGGGCTGTGCTGCAGGCGTGGAACCGCGGCCCGTCTGGAACATGCCGCCTCCTCCCTGCAACTGGCTCCTCTGGCTCCCGCGGCTCGGCGGCCACCCCATCCAGCGAGGGGATTGTCAGACGGTCTGAGAGCGCCCCATCCACACCGGGAGATGAGGCAGGGAGGAGCCGCTGCCTGAGGCAGGTTCCTGTGAAAACATCACGAGCTTTTCATAGCTTTTCTTTCCTATGAAATTTCTTTCTTCTCATTTCTGTTAACTTTGCTAGTAAAACTGTCAGGCCAGTTTTGAAAGGGAATAAAATCTTTGTCCCTCCTCCCATCCTGAAGCCAAAATCTATTTTGGTTCATATAAAAATGATCAAATTACAGCTTTTGGCATGTTCCTTAACGAGGGAAAAAATAACTTGGATTAACTGGTGGCAATAAACTAAGTATTTCAATTAAATTCTAACATAAGTAAAAATATCAATCATACCAGCCTACGTCTCAATCAGCCTTAATCCTTCAAACAGTGTGTGCGACCCTCGGAGCAGCTGCTGCAGTTTCTGTTACGAAAATGAGACTTGAGGCAATAAAGGAAGTTGCTGGAGGGACCCCGAGAAACAGCATGCGTCTTGGTCAAACCAGCCCCAGGCAAGGCTGGACTTGCTGTAACCAGCCACTTCTACCGAGGGGAAGAGAAGGGTGTCCTTCCCCAGGTCTGACCCTCAGATCCAGTCCCAAAGGGCTCCTGGGCACCGGGGGTGGGGAGCCATTTGGGTGGACACTGAAAATGCCCCCCTGGAGCCCCCGGTCCACGAGACGAGAGGCTGACCCACAGCATTCTGGCTGCGGCAACGCCCCCCGCCAGCGGCCCGCATGTCCAGTCCCCACACAGGGGCTTTTGCACTCACAGGCCAGGGTCTGCCACCGGGGCATCCTCGTCCTCCCACCTTGCGGCCTCAGCCCCCTGGGACCAGGTGTGCTGTCGCTCACGGCCCATCAACACACACTCAGGAGAGGGGGACCCTCCCCCAAGTCCGGCGCTTCAGCCACAAACCTCCAGGGGGCTTCAGAGGGCCCACAGTCTGCAAGGACAACTGAGGTCCACTCTGACCTCAGGATGTTCATTGGTTCTGATGGGTCATCCCAGCGCCGCCTGGCCGCAGCCCCTGCTGACCGGTGCCCAGGGCCATGAGCAGGCGGCCGTGTAGGTGCAGGGAGGGGCACCTCCACACAGCGCAGAATAAGCGCCAGAACCAGTGACGCCATCTGTTTAATCTGCGGGATAAAGGGTCTGGCTGATGCTAAGACCGTGTTTCTTTACAGAGACCGTTCATTTCAGATTACTGCCATTAAAACTGATTTTGGTTTTCAAACCCCAAAAGGGGGGAGGAATTTTGACGTATCTACTTGATGCTGAAGACGCTTCCTTCAAGTAATTTCATAATAAACTCAGTTTGCTCCCAGTTCCCATTCCCAGCCAAGGGTGTTTTCTCCTCTGACACAGAAAACTAACTTCCCCATGAGTGTCCATGGAGCGGCAATCACGGGCCTTCAGAGCTAAGTTCAAGTTCCTTCCAACCTGGGAAGAGTCCTGTGGGCTGAATTGGCAGGAAATTTCACCCAAGTTCCTGGTCCATGAGGTGTATCTTTAAAAATACACGTTTCTGGCAAACTTTCCCTAAGGCAGTCCGCACTGAAGTTTCTTCTGGAGGATCTTTCAGGGGCATCAGGGGGGCCACCTGGACCAGGGACTGCAGGGCACGAACTGCCTGGAGCCCGTTTCTCAGATGGACGTCCTGTGCACGTCCAGGACGAGCGGCCTCGCCCTCTGCACCTCACAGCCCCTGGCCTCCAGGTCCAGGCCTGAGGAATCGACAGCAGGTGCATGGGGCTGCAGGGGTCGAGCAGACGACCATGACCGTCCCCGAGCTTGTGGAGGAGATGCTGCCCGTTTCAGCCCTGCTGCTCCTGTCAGCACGCAAGCTCCCTGCTCCCTGGTGTAGCCAGCCACACACTCTCTGAGGCAAAGAAAAAAGATGACCAGCAGGGACACCCTGGGCTCGGGGGCTTGCAAAGATGCCCAGAGCTGCTACAAGCACGTTGCTGCTGCCTGTGCCCAACCCGGAGGTGGCCCAGGTGTGCGTGTGTGCAGGCGTGTGTGTTGCATGCGTGTGCGTGTGAGAGAGAGCGCTGCGTTCACAGGCACCGCATGCGCACACACAGATGTCACCCAGCGGGACAGAACCTGTCGGTGCAGGATGGAGACCAGAGCAAGGTCAAGGCAGCCTCCTCCTGAGGGCGTGGGCACAAAGTCGCAGTAATTCTACCCTCCTCCCCCACAACCCAGGAGAGGCTCTGACTCCCCAGCAGGAAACCTGTCTGTCCGTCCGTCCATCCGTTCAGGACAGAACAGGGCCTGGCCCTGCGATGGCGCCCCTTCCCGCCTGTCCAGGGCGTGGGAGGTGTGACGTGAGGACCGCCACAAGGAGGACAAAGGCGACGCGCTGTCCCGGCATGGACTTGGCAGGGCTCTGACTGGACTTGCCCCATCTGCCTCCTGCTCCCGCTGCTCCTGTCCCAGCAGGGCCCACGTCCACCGAGCCCGTGGGGCTGGTGCTGGGGGTGTCCTCCACTGAGGAGCTGCTGAAGATTCCCTCGGGCTGCCTCCAGGTTAGGAGACAGTCCCCAGCCTCGGGGCTTTGAACCTGAGTCCCTGAAGTAGAAGGCCCGGAGCCAACTGGCCGTCCCTTCACCAGCCCCCAGGCCTCCGAAGCTCGGCTCCCCGTGCGGCCGCCTGCCTGCTGCCTGAGTGTCCTGAGTCTCCGCTCTGTCCTCGGCAGCCCAGACCTGGTCAAGTGACTAGACGGCCACGGAGGCCCCTGAAGGAAGCGAGCTGGGCCGCCAGGCGGGACAGTGTCACAGCCCACATGTGTGCACTCTGGTCGGTGACGATCGTCTGCCCCGGGCCCGGCTCTCGGTCTGAGTGAGAATGAGGCAGGACCTTCCTCTCACACTGGCTGCGTCTGGTGGCAAGGTTACTCTCCTCTCATATCTCTGTGATTTCTAAAATAAGCGCTCCAGAATCCCCATAAGAGGCTATTGTTCTTCAGTTACTCAGCCATGTCTGATTCTTCGTGACCCCATGGACTACAGCACGCCAGGCCTCCCTGTCCATCAGCAACTCCCGAAGTTCACTCAAACTCATGTCCATTGAGTCAGTGATGCCATCCAGCCATCTCATCCTCGATTGTCCCCTTCTCCTCCTGCCCCCAATCTTTCCTAGCATCAGGGTCTTTTCCAATGAGTCAGCTCTTTGCATGAGGTGGCCAAAGTATTGGAGTTTCAGCTTCAGCATCAGTCCTTCCAATGAACACCCAGGGTTGATCTCCTTTAGGATGGACTGGTTCAATCTCCTTGTAGTCCAAGGGACTCTCAAGAGTCTTCTCCAACACCACAGTTCAAAAGCATCAATTCTTCAGTGCTCAGCCTTCTTCACAGTCCAACTCTCACATCCATACATGACCACAGGAAAAACCATAGCCTTGACTAGACGGACCTTTGTTGGCAAAGTAATGTCTCTGCTTTTGAATATGCTATTTGAGTTGGTCATAACTTTCCTTCCAGGAGTAGGTGTCTTTTAATTTCATGGCTGCAACCACCATCTACAGTGATTTTGGAGCCCAGAAAAATAAAGTCTGACACTGTTTCCACTGTTTCCCCATCTATTTGCCATGAAGTGATGGGACCGAATGCCATGATCTTCATTTTTTAAATGTTGAGTTTAAACCAACTTTTTCACTCTCCTCTTTCACCTTCATCTTTAACAGAATCTTGCCTATTCCTTAACATCCATCTTGTATTGAGCTTCTCCATGAAATCTTAACAGCCATGTTCCTGCTAGAATTCCAGAAGCACCTCTATGTTCACAGGAGGAGGACAAGGTTCTTGCCCGCCTTCCTGACAGTGGGTGGGAGACATGCTATCACAGGAGCCAGAATCGCATCTCTGAGCTTTGATCCCTTGCCAGGCTGGGTAGATGATGCTGTCCTTGATTTTATTTGGCAAAATAAATCCCTCTCCTCTGTATACAGACAGTTCAAAAGCAAACAAACAAGCAACAATGAGTGGGTGAGTTTGCTGAGGCCACTTGTTTAAGGAGGTCGTGTGTGACAAAAACAAGCCTGGGGAGACAGCCCTTTCTCAGGGGCCGGGCTCAGGCCTGAGTGCTCCACTGGCCGGGGAACCTGGCATCAAGTGAAATGTCCAGGGCAGGAAGGAGGGGAGGGAAGGAGGGGGCACGGAGGGAGAAGAAAGGAGGCCCCTAAAGGTAAGTACACTGGCCTAAAACTGGTAGACATGCTCATGTTCTGGCCCCAGGCTTCTCAGAGACGCTCCTGCCTTCTGCAGATTTTCTATAGGGATTCTAACCCAGTACCTTCCTTTCTTGATCTGAAGCCTTACAGGAAGAAGAGTAATGTCCTCTTAGGGTGACCAGCTCAGCCCAGACCACCCAGGACAGTCCCTGACTTAGTACCAGAAGCCCCTCATTCCCGCAGACCCCTCAGGCTTGGGCAGGGAGCCGTTGGTCAGCCTGTGTGTCCAGGGATGTCCTTGGCAGGAGACGATGCTTCAAGGACCCAGGCCAGGGCATGTCTGTGTCCAAGAACCTGTGATCACCCACAGCGGACTCAGGGCATGATCCTGGCTAGCTCCGGTCGCCTCTCAGCAACACAGGCCATCTGACCACACATGGCACGCTCAGGGGCTGGAGGTGGGCACCTGGGGTGCCCGTGCCTCTCCTGGCTCGTTCAACTGTGATGCACCCCATCACCCAACTAGTCACTCTGCCCCCTATTTTTATCTATGTAGATGCTTCTCTTTTTTATTTTGTTGGAGTATAGCTGATTCAATGCTATGTTAGTTTCAGCTGCACAGCAAAGTGACTCAGTTATGCATATACATATATTCATTCTTTGTCAGATTCTCTTCCTTTTTGGACTTCTACAGAGTCCTGAATAGAGTTCCCTCTGCTGGGTGGTAGATGCTCGGCGTTTATCTATTTTATGTAAAGTAGTGTGTACACGCTGTGGTTCATGGGGTCGCAAAGAGTCGGACACGACTGAGCAGCTGAACTGAACTGAAGTGTGTACATGTTGATCCCGAGCGCCTGACTCATCCCCACCACAGCACTCCCCCTGTGCTCATCACAGTCTGGTTTCAAAGCCTGTGAGTCTGTCTGTGTATCGCAGGGATTTACTCAGAGACACCTTTCCAGCAGGAACCTTTCTGGGCCCGTCCCTGCCTGCCACCGCGCTGGCAGCTGACTGCACCTGTCACACCATTGGTTTCACAGGTGATAAAGCTGCTCATGACCCTCCGTGATTTTCTACCCAATGACAGGGGAGCTGTAAATTCAGTTTAAACCAAAAATGAGTTAGAAGGATCAGGCCTCCTGGCCTGTGGCCGACCAGGTAATCTGCTTGAGCAAACTTTGCCTCGAACATGTGGCTCAGCAGCGATGTGACCGTTGGAGGCCAGGCTCCTGCAGGCGGGCAGGGGCGGCGGGCCTCTCCTCCAGTCTCCCCATGGCCGCAGAGCCTTCGGGCCGGAGAAGAATCTTGCTTGGCAGCAGGTAGATCTTCCGTTTCTTAGGATGCCATCTGTGTGAGCGAAGTGAGGTCTTCAGAGAGAGGACTTTCTCTGGAGGCCAGGCTCCTGTCCCAGGGCCCCTCCTTCCTGGACTGGGCGTCCTCGCCAGCAGCGAAAGGACGACTGCTGTTCCAACCGGAGCTCCATCTCCTGTGCTCTGATCATTTTAGTAAACAGACTCTGTCAATTGAAGGGCATCTCTTTCCGCCCCGTGGGATGAGGCACAGGCAGGAGAGCCTCAATCCAGACCCATCCCCCCAGGACATCCGGGGCACCGAGGAGCGGGGCTGCGAGTCTGCAGGAGGAGGAGTGGGAGCTCCTCGCAGGAGCAGGCTCTGTGCAAAGACCCTGCTTCCACAGAGAGGACAGCAGGAGGGTCAGGAGGAGGGAAGAGCATCAAAGACACCAGCTGAAGATCTGGGTGAGCGGTCCTCCCGCCGTTGGCCCCCAGCCAAGTCGTGAGAACTGGCTCCACGGTCCCACTTCCTGTCCCTCCTGCGCTTTTCTCACGAGAATCTGGCATCAGACCGTGGGTTCCTCGCAGCGTCCAGGGGCCGGGGGCCACGCAGGGCACCGAGGGCACGGTGCTGGCAACGCACAGTGAGCAGCAATGCCGAGCACCAGCCCTGGGCACACGCGGGCTGGCACACCCAGGCTGGCACACACAGGCTGGACACACTTGGGCTGGCACACGTGGGCTGGTACACCGGGGCTGGACACAGGCGGGCTGGCACACCGGACTGGCACACACGGGTGGGCACACGCAGGTGGGCACACGTGGGCTGGACACACATGGACTGGCACACGTGGGCTGGACACACGCAGACTGGCACACGCGGGCTGGCACACCTGGGCTGGCACACGCGTCCAGGGCACCCGGCAGAGCGCCACGAAACACAGGAGCCCCGGGTGTGCTCCAGGGAGGCCCTCGGCCAGCTCACGGCCAGCGGGAAGCTGAGAGACAGACGTGGTGAGTCCCACCCTCAGCGCTGGGGACACCCTCCTCCTGGAAACGGGGGGCAGCTGCTCTCACGCCCCGCAGGGAGCCTGCAGTCCCTCTTTCTTTCTGCCGTCTCAGGTCCAGGAGGACAGGAGGCACCAGGCCCCATGGGGGGCTCTGAGTCCTGTCGGGGTCACGGCAGGGGGTCTCACAGCATGTTGTCCCACTAGATTGTAGGGGCGAGAGACAGCCCTGCTTCCTGGTTTCCATTCAAATTCATATAGATGAGAGAGGCATAGGGGGTAATAGACGGATAGACAGAGATGCTAGATTGGCGATAGCTGCGTAGGTAGATGGAGCTAGCAGAGAGGGCGTGGGTAGATGGATGATGGGTGGATAGACAGAGGTGTAACAGACGACGAACAGAAAGACAGACAGGCAGATGCGGCACACGAGAGAGGCGGGAAGGGGAAAGTGAAGAAGCACCAGCAGCTGCAGAGTCGCCTATTCTGCTCTTTGGAGCTTTTGTTCTTTGGTTGCTTTGTGTTTGTTTCTATTTAAAATGGAGAAGAGAGAGGAGTCTGCGGGCGAGTGAAAAGCCCTCAGCTACTCTCCTCACTAGGCTGCCCGGAGATGCCCATCAGGATGCAGACAAAGGGACGTGACAGACCACGTCGGTCTGGTCCCATCTTCCCGGCGGTGTCAAGGTCGCCTTCTCCATCAGAGGCCGCAGGGGAGCCGCTGGGCCTCCCGGCGATGTCACCGACCGTGACCAGAGGCCACGCAGAGCCCAGCCCGGCCGCCACCCCGCCGCCTGCGCTCTCAGGGCCCCTGAAAACAACAGCAGCGCCTTCCTTCCAGCTGCAGGCTCAGGACAGGGACTTGCTTAAGAAAACAACCGCCTCTTCCTGCTTCGCTAGCCTGGACACAGATGGCCAGAGGCGCCCTGCGGACGCTCTCAGCTCACGTCCAGGGTGACAGTTCTCACTGCTGGAGACCAGGGCTGGGGGTGGGGCTGCAGGGAAGCTGCCCCACAGCTGGACCCCATCCTCCTGGCAAAGGGGCTCTGTCCGGGTATCGGGTGCTGCTCCAGGCAGGTGCTGGCCCTCGGTGGGCAGGTCTTGACAAGAAAGCAGCAGCTGCTGCGGACCCTCCAGCTGCCCTGAAAACAAAGGACGCCTGAGGCTTCTCTCAACCAATGGGTTTCAGCCAGAGACCCACACACCCCAGCTGTGCCCAGGGTCCCCCAGCCAGCACACCCGGCTCCCCACGGCCCTGGGAGGCAGAGTCCCAGGCAGACATCAGACGACCGCCACCCGGAGCCCCTCCTGAGGTCCCTCCACCCGTGGCCTTGGGCAAAGCTCTGGAAGCCGGGACACCACCTGTCCCCACCCGCGGCCTTGGGCAAAGCTCTGGAAGCCGGGACACCACCTGCCCCCACCCGCGGCCTTGGGCAAAGCTCTGGAAGCCGGGACACCGCCTGTCCCCACAAACCTGCAGCCTCACCCCATTTTGCACGTGCAGTCCTCTCCTGGGTGACGTTAAAAATGAAGTGAGGTTTTAGTGGAGCAGGTACCAGTGCAGGGCTTAAACCAGCCCTGAGCACATGTGCTGTCTGTTCTTTGAGCAATCATCTCAGAACTCAGCACTGGGTCCATATTCTCACCTCCATTATGACGTAAATCACGTAAAGTTTTTATGCATGGAATATAAGCTGGGGGGACTGACATCATTTCAAATCCCAGTGCTTTTCCCAGAAGCAACCAGCCTGCTGCCAGGAACACAGCCTTCGCCCGTGGACGAGGGGCTCAGGGCTCCAGACGGGGGCTGCCCTTTCTCTGCTGCTCACCAGCTGGATTTCTTAGGGCAAGTCTCCGCTTCTTCAGTGTGAAGTGTGGCTGGTAATACTCGGGACCTCACATGCTTGCTTTAGCGATCAGTGATGAAGATTGGAACAGAAGTGCTTTCTGAATGCTTTGCAGAGCTCAGCTGGGAAAATACACACCTGCCTGAAGCACCAGTAACAGGCGCAGGAGAGAATGTGTGTCCTCCTGTTACATTTCCCCAGTTTCTAAGGGGAAAGAATGGACCTTTTACAGAAGTTAGTTTGCTCTGGCTGCTGCAGCAGGTGCCACGGGTGGGGCGGCATACACGCAGAAATGTACACAGTCCTGGGGGCCGGGAGCCGAGATCGAGGTGTTGGCAGAGTGTTCCCTCCTGAGGTCTCATCTTCACGTGGTCGTTCTCCATGCCCGCCTGTGTCCCAGTTCCTCTTCCTGTGAGGACCCCGGCAGGCTAAATTGGGCCCCAGTGGCCTCATTTAACTTAATTACCTCTTTAAAGCCTCATCTCCAAACAGACTGCCTTCTGAAGACGCAGGGGTTCGGCTTCAACACGTGAGTTTGGAGGGGACGCCGTTCAGCCCAAACAGGTGGGTGGGACAGAAGCGTCACCTGTGGATTTGAATTTGCTCTTTATTTGTCCTTTTTTAACAACCAAGTGCATTGAAAACCTAAGGATACTAATGAATCTTGGGACTCTGGCTTGGCCTAGTTTGTTCTACAGTTTGATCCATGTCCACAGGCACCGAAACTCAGCATCTCTGGTCTGGCCAAGGAGGAGGAAGGGTCACCCCCACCAGTTCTGGGCACGGCTGAGGCCCCGGCCTTGGGAAGGGTGGGGGCCAGGGGTAGGCCTGTTTCCCTGGCTCTGCCGGTGAGTGCTTGGCCGTCCTCTTCCCCGAGAAGAGTCTCCAACTTTTGCTTTAGCTTGTCCACTGGTCAGTTCAGAAAAGCAAAGCCGACTTCATCAGCGCTCCTTACAAACAGCCGCCAAACAGCCCCGGAAGCTTTCCTCTGGCTCACAGAGCCAGCCCCTGTCCAGGGTCAGACATGGAGCAAAGTGAACAGAGAGAAACCGTAACTCCACCAATGAGGTGCAGTGAAGCCGCTGTCTCCAGAGCGGTGAGATGGCAGGAAAGCTCTAACACACACACGTACACGCTGCCCGAGAGGGTCTTTATAAGAGATCCTGCCAGGTAAGTCTGACATTTAATAGAAACAGAGCTATCATACTGTGTCAATAATACAGTTTCAAATAACCACAAGCTTCCACCTCTAAACTAAAAAACTTAAAAAGTGCTTTATATTCAACATCACATTCAAAAACATCTATCATCTCTCTAAAGAAAACTGGCATTCAAAAATGTTTATTTGTTTAAGATCAAGAATTTGCAAGTTGAAGTACCAAAGAGAAAATGGGTAAATTAGACTTGATTAAAATTTAAACCTTTTGTGTTTCAAAAGACACCCACAGAATCAGTTCGTTCAGTTCAATCACTTAGTCGTGTCCGACTCTTTGCGACCCCATGAATCGCAGCATGCTAGCCCTCCCTGTCTGTCACCAACTCCCGAAGTTCACTCAAACTCATGTCCATCAAGTCAGTGATGCCATCCAGCCATCTCATCCTCGGTCGTCCCCTTCTCCTCCTGCCCCTAATCCCTCCCAGCATCAAGGTCTTTTCCAATGAGTCAACTCTTCGCATGAGGTGGCCAAAGTATTAGAGTTTCAGCTTCAACATCAGTCCTTCCAAAGAAATCCCAGGACTGATTTCCTTCAGAATGGACTGGTTGGATCTCCTTGCAGTCCAAGGGACTCTCAGGAGTCTTCTCCAACACCACAGTTCAAAAGCATCAATTCTTCAGCACTCAGCCTTCTTCACAGTCCAACTCTCACATCCATACATGACCACTGGAAAAACCATAGCTTTGACTCAACGGACCTTTGTTGGCAAAGTAATATCTCTGCTTTTCAATATGCTGTCTAGCTTGGTCATACCTTTCCTTCCAAGGAGTAAGTGTTTTTTCATTTCATGGCTGCAATCACCATCTGCAGTGATTTTGGAGCCCCCAAAAATAAAGTCTGACACTGTTTCCACTGTTTCCCCATCTATTACCCATGAAGTGATGGGACCAGATGCCATGATCTTCATTTTCTGAATGTTGAGCTTTAAGCCAGCTTTTTTGCTCTCCTCTTTCACTTTCATCAAGAGGCTTTTTAGCTCCTCCTCACTTTCTGCCATAAGGGTGGTGTCATCTGCATATCTGAGGTTATTGATATTTCTCCCGGCAATCTTGATTCCAGCTTGTGTTTCTTCCAGCCCAGTGTTTCTCATGATGTACTCTGCATACAAGTTAAATAAGCAGGGTGACAATATACAGCCTTGACGTACTCCTTTTCCTATTTGGAACCAGTCTGTTGTTCCATGTCCAGTTCTAACTGTTGCTTCCTGACCTGCATATAGGTTTCTCAAGAGGCAGGTCAGGTCGTCTGGTATTCCTATCTCTCAAGAATTTTCCACAGCCACAGAATAGAAGAAAGTATTTGCAAAGCATGTGTCTGATGAAGGTTTTGCATCTAGAACATATAAAGAAAATTTGCAACTCAGTAGTAAAATGGTAAACAACTTGATTTATAAATGGACAACACACGTGGCTGGATATTTCCCCAAAGGCCCACAGACGCGTGACAAGGTGAGCCCCACCGCCTGTCGGACGGCTGTGACCACAGAGACGGGAGAGCAGGTGCTGGGAGGTGCGGACACGGAGAGGCGGGGACCCTGCACTTTGCTGGTGGGAATGTGGAATGTGCATTTGCTTTGAAAAGCAGCCTGCAAGTTCGGCTAGGAGGGCAGGCAGACCGTGGGGCCCAGACAGTCCAGTCCTAGGTCCATGCCCGGCAGAAATGGAAATCCGTGTCCACAGAGGCCACAGACGGACGTTCTCAGTAGCGCTGCTCACAGGTCAGTCAGAGAGGAACCAGCCCAGCGCCCATCGGCCGGTGAGTGGGCAAGGGCGTGGCCCACCCAACAGTGAGCCAATATTCGGCCGTAAGGAGGAGAAACGTGCCGACACGCCTTGAGAAGACTCACAAAAGACGGCTTGTGTGACTCCAGCCACATGAGGTGTCCAGAGCAGCAGCTCTGTGCAGGCAGGAAGTAGGCTGGTGGTTGCCCAGGGCAGGCGGTGGGCGGGAGGAAACGAGAGTGGAGGCCACGGGCTTGGGGCGCTGACCACGTCCCAAAACCCAGTGTGTGGACAGGCGCATGACGTGAAAGGGCTGGAAACGTCGAGTCGCGCGCTCTGCATGGATGCTGTGCAGGGCTCGTGAGTTGTGTCCCGACAGAACTGTCATTAAGGAAATGCTCGCCCGCCACGCCTAACGTAAGGGCAGTTTAACCTGCCCCTGCACCTATCCCACAGCCACTGGAAAACAATGACAATATGTACTTTAGTCCTGCCCATGAGAAAACGAGGCTGCTGATGCTTTTATAAACTCAACTGGAAATAGGACACTGCTCCAGCAACCGACAAGAAAAGCATTTAGCATTTCAGGTGTGATCAGCCATTCGCCCCATCCTCAGGAGCAAGGAGCATGGGCTCGGCCCCAGCAAAGTCCACAGTAAACACAGAAACACCCAGCACTGTGCCCTGGGCACCGCCGGCCACGTGGTCCGGGGGGACATCCCCCAGGGGGTGGGCACACTGCAAAGACGAGGCGTCTGTGGCCTTCCAGGGAGCGGCCCTGGCTGTTTTGTTTATCGCTGCATTTCCTGGCATCAAGAATGAATGGAGAAACCCTCAGCACCTTCCATTCACCCTGACATGCGGGACGTGGCCCCGTGCTGGCCTGGTGACGGTCTGTCCCGGCTTCCTCTCCGCACATTAGGCATTTGAACTCAGAACAAGAGGAGGTTCGTCACCAAACGGATGTTGGCCTTCATCTCCAGTCACAAACTGCTGTAAGAAACCACTGTCTTGTGCTGAACGTGAGCTGACATTGTTGGGGGCCCTGTCCCTGAGGGATGCGGACCACTGGACTGGCTCGAGGTGACCCCAGAGCCGCACAGGAGGCAGGGGAGTGGCCGTGGGATGCGGCGCCGGGCCCACCGGTGCTCAGCCCTGACTTCTGGCCCCCGGTCTGGCGGGGTCACCCTGGGCCCTGAAGGTGACCTCCTCACTCCTGTCCTCTGGGCCATGCCCACGTCACCTCCAGGGGCCCACGTCCCCTGGCTCCGGACCAGACACTTCTGAGAGCTCTCGCTGCCCCTCTTCCAGCCTGGGGGCACTGAGGCTCTTTCCCGTGACTTTCTCCACAACCACCCACACCACCAGCAGCCCGGGAGTGAGGGGCAGAGCAGAGGCCCCAGGAGGGTCCATCCGTGCGGGCCACCTGCCGTCATCACCCCATCAGCCGTGTGTCATGGTCAAGCTCAGCAAGGGCCCATCATAAGCCCAGGCTTCTGAAACTCAGAGCCCAGAAGTGCCCTCACTTGCTGACTGTGTGTGCAGTGGGAGAAGCAGGCAGAGGGGTCGGGGGTCTCCTGGAGGGGAGCAGAAGTCCCTGGAAAGCCAAGGAGAACCATCCTCTGGCTCAAGTCCTGAGGATCCTACTGTCGAATTTATTGAAGTGGGGGCCTCAGGGCTGGCGGAGGGCCTGGGGTCTACAACTTGTGCCCCGGCTCCAGGCAACTGGGGTCACAGGTGAGAGGGTGCAGGGTGGGGAGGACAGCCAGGCAGCCTCCCCTGGAGTCTCTGCCCTCACACCCCCATCCATGGCCAGACGGCAGAATTCAGTCCCGGTGGGGGCGGGTCCTGACAGCGGAGTTCAGTCCCGGGCTTGGGGGGCCCTGCTTTGCTCTTCCTGGGTCAGACTTCTCCAGAGGCCTCCACCTTCAGGGTCTCCCCAGCCTCTGGGAAAGAGTCTGAGGACAGCGGACGCACAAACAGCCGAATATCTCAGGTGGCCAAAGGTACATTGTGAAAATGCCAGGCCAACTGGCGATGACCCCAAACGTGCAAGCTGTGCAGAGCTGAGGAGGGAAAAGCGGAAAGTGGGGTTAGTTCAAATAAGGAAGGTCTGCTCCTTCCTTAATGAGAGTCCAAGGGAGGCGGGAAGAGCCCAGCAGAGTCCTGGTTGAGGTGAAGTTCGGTCCAACAGCCCTGAAGTCACAGCTGGCCACGAAGAGCCTGTGGTTTCAGGGTTAAGGTCAAGGTTGGCTGATGTCATTGACTTGGGAGGAAATGTGAAACCAGAGACCCAGCCCATCCATCTTCAAGACAGACTGCAACCCTAAAACTCAGTGCTCTTCTGCAAAATGTCATTTCCTTTAATGGTCAGAGTTCAAGGTCCACGAGATGCCCAGCTGTTGACCCGTCGCACCTGGGCTCGACTTCCAGACCTGTGCGTCCCGCGGAGCCAGGGGCTTCCGCGACGTCCGAGGCGGGCTGCAGCGCGACCGGAGCGACCAGAGCGATGCTCACGCAGGGGACGTCTGCTGTGACTGATGGTCACGTGAACGCTCTGTATCTCAGCAGAGGTCAATTCGCCTAAAATGGGCAGATCTGCAAATTTCTATTTTCTGTGTGTGCCACATACTTTGAAATTATAATGACCAAGAACCCTTCCTGAGAGTCGTGCTGGCGTGCTGGGGAGTGAACACAGAGCATCTCTCAGGTCACACTGGTCTACGGTTCTAACCCTGCTCCCCATGAGGAGGCGGCTTCAAAGGCTATCAGCACTTCTTCTGTTTTTCTTAAATTTAAATGCCAAGTGATGGCCTGTTGACTGATTTGCTGGTACAAACTGGTCTATTTATCTGTGGTCTCCAGCGATAAGTCATCTAGAGTAAGTCAAGTCTGAGTTTAAACTTTCACCTCGTCTCTCCCACCCTCATCACACTTCCTTCAGGCAACTTACCTTTATTTGAGGCACCAGAGGAGGAAAAAAAAAAAATCACATGCACAAATAAGCCTGCCCTTTATTCCTTTTTAGGGAAGAGATCTGCCATATTTGATATTTTCAACGTAGATGGTTCTTTGGGGGAATAAACTACAGTAATTTCAGGAAGTACAGCCTGACACTGACGACCTCCAGCTGAAAGGCCCCAGCCTCCCTCAGCTGCCTCAGGTCTGCAACGGAGAGAGCGTCCAGCCCAAGGGTGGGCATTGCCAGGACAAGCCAAGGACGCCTCCGTCCCCTCTGGCCAAAGGAAGGAGATGAGGCGGGAGCAAAAAGGAGATGAGGTGGGAGGATGATGACTGCTTTCTTCCCTTGGGTTTCACTCCATCCCACTTGCTTGGCTGCTCCTTCTCCCCAGTCTCCTCTCTCGTCCTGGCCTCGGGCTTGTTCTGACCAGTGAACCCTTATCTTAGGTAACTGCTCACATCATTGTTTATGCTTCCAAATGCCAGTATTGAAACAGGAGCTGATAAGTGGACCCATTCAACATTAGTGCCATTTTTCTTTCAGGAAAAAGGTGTGAATTTGTGAGGGAGCCAGTCAGTGTCTGTTGTCTTTATTGGGGTCACAGAAAGGGTCACAGAAGGGGTGCACTCCACTCACAGTCAGCATAAGAAGCCCCACAGAGACTGGTCTTGGAAACTGTGAATTAACTACAAAAACATCGTCTGAAACAGTCGTCCACACGCCCGTGAGGCCTGCTGTCTCCAGGGCAGGGCAGCGGGAGGAGGGGCCCTGGGATGACTGACCTGCCTTCCTGGCCACACTTGGACCCTTTCCAGACGACTTCACAGGGACCAAGGGTCCCCGGGCCCCGGGTGCTGGGCCAGGCGTAGCCCCAGCGGGCCCAGCACTGCCATCTAGGAGTCTCCGCCTGGCGTCCACTCTGGGCCTTGCTGGACATGGCGCCTCTAGCAGGGAGCCCCGCCAGGTGTGAAAGGCTCTGGGCCGGACCCCATCCCACAGGATGAGGGCCCTCAGGCGGCCGGGAGCCTCGGGGTCAGTGGGACCCCTGGCTCAGAGTCTGGCCCATAGGTACAAGCCACTCACCTCACTGTCCCCAACGTTGCCATCAACCTGAAAGTTGGAGCGAAGCACTGAGGAGGCAGCCACCGCAGGGGCCTCTCAGGGCTTCTGCTGGACTCACCGAGCCTCAGAGGCCCATTTCCTGTGCTGCGACCTCTGTGCCCCGGGGCGGCACCACAGGCTGCATCAGGATGTGCTCAGCTCTGGGACAGGACAGCTATCCTCCCCGGGGCCTTCTCTCTGGCCCTGCTGCCCCACAGCCCCCAACTGTGTTCCAGAGCACAGGCCACAGATATGAGTCTGCAATTCACACACATCCCAGACCCTGTGGTTAAATGTCCGGAAAACACCACATCTCCTGACGGTTCAAGGCCCATCGCTACTGAATCTTATCAAAGCCCAGAGGAAGGGTTTCCTCCAAACTCCCCTCCAGCTTAGCACCCGTGGGACCCTGGTGCCACCACGAGCGTGAGGCCTCTGCTGTTTCCTCCCAGTGGATGGGTGGATGGGGGGCTGTGGGTGGCTGGATGGATGGATAGGTAGATGAGAGGATGGATGGACAGATGGGTGGATGGTTGGATGGTTGGATGGATGGATAGATGGCTGGCTGGCTGGATGGGTGATGGATAGCGGGTGGATGAGTGGACGGATGGACAGATGGCTGGCTGGATGGATGGGTGATGGATAGACGGGTGGATGAGTGGACGGATGGGTGAGTAGGTGGGTAGATGGATGGATAGATGGATAGGTGGACGGCAGTGATGTGGATTTCCCATTGAGCTGAAGTTCTTTCTCATCAGCACATTTCATGGTCAACATTATCAGATCTCCCAGCATATTGAATTCTGAGGTTTAAGCTTTGCTAGGACATTAGAATATTTTAATTTCTCATTCTCATCTGAAGGAACCAACCTGTGGGAAGTTGCAGAAGTGGTGAGACAAACTTGAACATCTGGCTGCGTTTTGACACGACCGATGGAGGGCGGCTGGGACGCCCTCAGCAGAATGTGTGCCCTCTGCTGCGGTGGTGTCATCGTTCCTGTAAGGATCGTGTGAGTGTTCTCACTCATGCAAATACACCATCTTTTTTTTAAATGTGAGAAAAAAAGCTACAACGGACTTTGTTTTCCCAGACGATGAGCAAGCTTCCTGTTTTGTCCCCGCTTTTCTGCAGCTGAAGGATTTTGGAACGTCGGACTCCAGGGACCACCGACATCTTGGCATTCCCATCTTTAGTGCTAAATATACTACAGCACTTTCTGTTTTCCAAGGGATTGGAAAACCAGACATCTGCTACTCGACAAGCGGGGCGGCGAGCAAGGCTGCCACACATTGTCCACGGACGCCCAGGTGCCCACGAGCTGGTGTCCTCAGTGAGTGGAGAGGAAGGGCACTCTCCTGCCGGCTCCCACCACCAGCGGGCAAACTCCAGTGGTCTTGGGACTCGGCTCGAGAGATGCTTGACTGGTGAGTCAGACCACCAGTGGAAGGAAAATGATTCCTGATCCTGTCCCAGGAGGTAGACTCAGCTCGAGCTCCGTCCTGTGAAACGCTGTGGATGCAGAAGCGGGAAGGCCCGAGTCGGCTTTCCTCTCCGTGAAGAGCACAGCCTCTGGACCCCGCAGGCCCAGCCTCACCCACCCTGGGGTCGCTGCTAGGTGGCTTCCTCCCATCACTCGCCTCCCCCGCGCCTGGCTTCCTCATCCAGAAATGAGGGTCGACTGACTGACAGACGTGGTTTGTGTGTCTCGTCTGCAGACTCTGAAGCTGTGAACTCTGCACAGTGGACGGAGCCTTCTGGGAGAGGGGGGCTGTTCTCAGCTTGGGGGCTACACCTGTGGTGCTGCTGGAGGCCCACACACAGACCTCCCCGTCCTGCTGGGAGATCGTGTCAGTAGCTGCGGGACACAGAGCGTCAGATGTCCTGCCCATCTCGTCACTGATGGACAGAGGGCTTCAGTCTGGCACTCACATGCCTCTGTCCTGGTCAGGAAGGCATTAACTCGCCAAGGACCAGACCTTCCCTGTTCTCCTCTTTGATGGTTTCAAGAGGGAACACACTTAAAATAGAGCAGGGATGTTTGAGTTCACATGATGATTTTGGATTAAATTTTCTTTACTCAAAAGAAAAAAAAACTCTCAACAAAATCAAGCATAGTATTAAGGCTTTAATTCAAAGGAGCAAAACCTTTCTGTTCTGCATTATGGGATTACACTCTTAGAAGGAGAACTGGAGTCAGGCTGCAGTGTGTCCCGGCCGCCGGGCTCGCGATGGCCCAGAGAGCTCTGGGTGTCTGCTCATCTTACAGCCAACCCTCCCATCAAGGAGCACAGCAGCTGCTCGCAGGAAAGCAGAAACCAGATCCCGAACGCTGGAAATGTTTCTGTTCAAGCGGGGGTGAGGCGAGTGGTTGGACGGGGTGTCTGTGTGTGAGTGTATGTGAGTGTGTGTGCGTGTGAGTGTGTGTGAGTGTGTGTGTGTGAGAGTGTGTGTGAGTGTGTGTGAGTGTGTGTGTGTGAGTGTGTGTGTGTGTGTGTGTGTGTACACTAATGTGTTCTTCTGTACATACAGTTTACTCTTAGTTTAAAAAAGCTACAGGTCACTAGGAACTGCTTAGACTCCGAGAACTCCCGCAGTCCCCCGGCCCCTCCCCGCCAGACCTCCCACAGGGGCGGGAGGTCTGGGCGGATTCCTTTCCTGCCTGTCTCAGGAAGCGCGAAGATGCCGCACAGATGACAGCTCTGCAGCACTGGAGCCGTGATCGCGCCTGGCACGGGGCCCATCAGCCGCACTCGCCACACAGGTCGCCCACGCGCCTCGTGCTTCAGAGCGCGCACACCCCGGGAGGAGGCAGGGCAGGCCTCGGCGTCGGGGGCCACCCCAGGCGGGGCCAGGCGGGCATCCACACTCCACACCTCCCTCCCTCCGCCAGAACCGGGCTGACGCGCCCTCCTGGTGGGTCCAGACTCCAGGTGCCCCAACGGCCCTGGTCTCCAGTCTCCCTCCTGGGCAACCAACAAACCAACCTCAGAGTCAGAACTGATGTGAGAACCCCGTCTTCTTCCCGTTCTCGCTGGATGGAGGGCCAACTGGACTCAGAGAGGGGAGGCCATGGGCAAACTGCAGGAGCATCTGGGAGAGCAGAAGCTCCCGTCCTCCTGCAGGAGCTCCAGCCTCAGCCAGACGCTCCCAGCTGAGCACCAGACCGGCAGGGGCAGGAGCAGACGCAAGACCGCTTTTGTACCTTTTTGTCAAATTACGAGCAAAAGAATTCAAAATAAAATAGACTGGACTGAACTGAACTGGTTCACTTTTCAACTCTGTGTCTTCCTGGCCTGGCGTGTAGGGTTATTATATTAGTCTCTCAGTCGTGTCTAACTCTTTTGTGACCCCATGGATAGCCTGCCAGGCTCCTCTGTCCATGGGATTCTGCAGGCAGGAAGACTGGAGTAGGTTGCCATTCTCTTCTCCAGGGATCTTCCCAACCCAGGGTCCGACCCGCGTCTCCTGCACTGCAGGCAGACTCCTCACCATCTGACCCCTGGGCTGGCAGGCACTTAAACACAATCGCCTTTAATGAAAACACAAATGGTATAAACTGATCGGGTTCAGGCGGGCTTGCACCAGCTGGTCTTCCTGCATCACAGTCTCTGAAATCTGGTGGTTTTCATCCTGGGCTGAGCTGCCATGACCACCCAACAGCCTCATTTTAAATCAGTCACCTCCTGAATTCCCATCTCTGAGGTGCTGGCGGTTAGGATGTTGACATATGAACCTGGTCACCGTGCAGCCCACAGCCCCACCAACACTCAGGACAGCCAAAGGCAGGACGCTGGGGACGGGAGAGGAGGCGGGCGAAGTCCAGTGCGGCCAGTCCACCCGCGGGGCACAGCCTCGCTCGCCAGCTCCCTGAGGCCCGCCCCGCAGCCGCTGCTGCTTGCGGCCTTTAAGCCCGTCTTTCGCGTCCCTCTTTGGAAAACTATGACTCATCAAAGTGGAGTCCGGGTCCGAGGACCCTGGGGACCCTGGGAGGCTTTCAACCTGGTGATCTTCTGGGAAACTGCAAAGCCCGTTTACACAGCAAGCGTCCATGATACTCCAGGCTAAGGTCAGTGTGAAGCGAGGGCCCGGGAGACACACCCGCCCAGCTACGCTCAGGGCCCCACGGGTTGGGCTTCCTTCCCTCTTTGATGATAAAACCGCACCTGAGGGCTAAACTCAGAGTGAGCCAGCCCTGAGAACGAGCTCATTTTGTTCAGAAGACAGTCATCTCCGAGGGCCTCCCTGCAGGCCTCGGTGCATCTCTGCCCCAGGCCCTCTTGGCAGGAGATTTGTGATGGGCGCGGGCACGGAATCTGATACCTTCTTCCCCTTTAAGTCTTTGAAAAACATCTCCCGCCCTGACAACCAAGCCTCCAAGTTGCCGAGCCAAACACAGAAGAGCCGGAGAGCGCCGTCTGTGCGCTCATCCCTCCAGCACGGTCTGAGCCGCTCGGGAGCTGCCGCCTCCGGGAAGCCGGGGCTCACTCGTGTGGACGAGAGGACCGTCCACTCGGCACATGATAAAAAATGCTGGAGTAAAACCAATGTTTCTTTTCTCTTAGAAGAACTATTTGTGTTTCAACCTCTGATAATCAATGGCCGGAGACGTCAAAAAGCCTGGATGTGTTTCCCTCCATGTGTTGTCCTTCAGAGCAGCACAGGAGGCTGATTCAGTAAACGGGATGAGAGCAGGGGTCTGTCTGTAATCGGAAAGCTCAGAGCTCACCCACAGAACACAGACCCGTGCTGTGCTCAAGTATTGAGAACATTCAGAAATCCGGAGCACACACTTTCAACAGCTGGATTCTGCCCATGCTTAACTTTTTAAAGAAGTTTTCCTCACTTAGAATTTCATACAGAAGGCCACCTTTTAAAAGTGAAAGTGGAAGTTGCTCAGTCATGTCCAAGTTGCTCTTTGTGACCCCATGGACTATACAGACCATGGAATTCTCTAGTCCAGAACACTGGAATGGATAGCCTTTCCCTTCTCCAGGGGATCTTTTCAACCCAGGGATCAAAGCCAGGTCTCCCACATTGCAGGTGGATTCTTTACCAGCTGAGCCACAAGGGAAGCCCAAGAATCCTGGGGTGGGTAGCCTGTCCCTTCTCCAGCAGATCTTCCTGACCCAGGAATTGAACTTGGGTCTCCTGCATTGCAGGCGGACTCTTTACCAGCTGAGCTATCAGGGAAGCCCATCATGGAGGCCACATTTTAACTATGAAAAAGCTGCGTCCTTCTAAAAGATCTCAGTGTCAGAGCTGGGACCACGTCAGGCTCATCAGTTTGTGAGGATGGGATCTAGCCTTCCACATCCAGGAGGACCCCGTGTCTTCATGAAAGTGAATGTCTACATACTCAAGGCTGATGTGACCTGTAAATTCATATTTTCCATTCAGTGCCCTTGGATAAACTTACAATAAGAAAATGGATATATAATCAAGGGTATTTTGTCAGCACGCAAACATAATAAACTGAAGAAGATACACACAAATGGAAAGCTAGCCATGCTCACAGATCGGACGAATTAATATTGTTAAAATGTCCATACTATCCAACACCATCAAGAGTGCAACACATTTTTAACAGAAGTAGAAGCAATGACCCTAAAATTTTCATGGAATCACCAAAGACCCCAAATGGTCACAGCAGTGCTAAGGAAGAAGGACCAAGTTGTAGGGATCACGCTTTCTGATTGCAGCTACCATCACCAAAATAGCGTGGTTCTGGCAACGAGACAAACACGAAAACCAAGCAACAGAACCAAGAGCACGACGAGGAAGCTGTGCAGATTCGGTCAGCGAGTGCTCGACAAAGGCGCCAAGATACTCGACAGGGAAAGTGCAGCCTCCTCGGTAAACACTGCTGGGGAAACGCATATTCACAGGCAAAAATGAAACTAGACTCCAACTTACACTACTCACAAAAATTCACTCAGAATGGTTAAAGGCTTAAGCATGAGACCTGAAACCACAAAACTCCTAGAAGAAAACACAGAGGTAAAGCTCCCTAACATGATCTTGGCAATAATTTACAGGATATGACTCCTAAAGCAGAAGCAACCGAATAAAAAACAAACCGGTGTGATGCCATCTAGCTAAGAAGCTGTGATTATCAACAAAAGAAAAAGACAACCTGCTGAATGGGATTAAAATGCTCACAAACCACACAGCTGACAACAGTGACTATTCAAAATATGCGAGGAACTCACACAAGAGCAAAAATAAAATAAAATAAAATAATCAAAAAAGGCAAAGGACCCAAATAGACATTCTTCCAAAAAATGTGGCCAATAGATATATGAAAAAATGCTCAATATCACTCATCACTGGAAAAGTGGAAATAAAACCACAATGAGGTATCACCTCACACAGCTCAGAATGACTATTTTACAAAAGGATAAGTGATAACAATCTCGGTGTTATCGCTGGTGAAGGAGTGGAGGAAAGGGAACCCTTGTGCACTTTTGGAGGGAACGTGAGTTGGTGCAGCCAATTACACGTGGAGATTTGTCAAAAATTTAAGATAACGATCAGATGATCCAGTGGTTATGTTTCCGGGTCTACGTCCCAAAAGGGAGTGAAATCACTCTCTTGAAGGAACATCTGTACCCTGGTGTTCAGCACAGCGCTATTCATGACAGCCAAGACACGGAGCAAACTAAAGCAGTGGCAGATGAATGGACAAAGCAAACGCAATATGTATATAATGAAATACTACTAGCCATGAAAAGGGGGAAATTTGGGACAACGTGGAGGGGCCAGAAGGGCATCACACTAAGCAACATAACCCAGAGAAAGACAAATACTGCGTGGTCTCCCTTATGCGTGCAATCTCAAAAAGCTGAGCTCTTAGGGATGAAGACAGACTGGTGGTTCCCAGAGCTGGGGCGGGCAAAGGGACCAAGGGCATCAGAAGGGGCAGACCCCCAGTCATCAGATAAACGAGTCCTGGGGACATGATGCCACAGGATGGCTACAGCTAACGGCACTGTACTTACTGCATAGTTGAGGTTGCTAAGGGAGTAGGTCTTACAAGCTCTCGTCACAAGGGAAAATGTAACTATGTACGCTAACGGCCGCCAGCTAGACGCCGTGGTGATCGTCTCACAATGTGTGCAGGTAGCCAGTCATTATGCCCTACACCCTAACCTTGTGCAAAGCTCTGTGCCAGCGACGTCTCAACAAAGCTGGAGCACAGTGAACACAAAGTGAACTGGGGACAGTTTCCATCAGACAGCAACACTTTGCGAGTGTTTCTGTGGGCAAACGGTTTCAGTGTTAGTATCTACCTAAGACTGGGACTGCTGGGTCATTCGGCAATTTTATGCCTAACTTTTTGAGAAACTGTCAAACTGCCTTTCAAAGTGGCAACAGCGCCTGCCACGTCCGAGTGTGCCCGCCCGCGCGCCCTCTCCGCGCCCGCCCTCACGCCCTCTCCGTGCCATCCTCACGCCCTCTCTGCACCCGCCCTCACGCCCTCTCTGCACCCGTCCACGCGCCCTCTCCGCGCCCGTCTGCGCGCCCTCTCCGTGCCCGCTGCGGTCCGTCTTGGTAGCTTGGCTACCCCGGTCGGGGGACGCGGTGTCTCACCGTGGCTTTGATTTGGGGCCCCGATGGCTCACCACCACCACCTTTTCATCGCGTGATTGATTTCAAAGTGGCAACAGCGCCTGCCACGTCCGAGTGTGCCCGCCCGCGCGCCCTCTCCGCGCCCGCCCTCACGCCCTCTCCGTGCCATCCTCACGCCCTCTCTGCACCCGCCCTCACGCCCTCTCTGCACCCGTCCACGCGCCCTCTCCGCGCCCGTCTGCGCGCCCTCTCCGTGCCCGCTGCGGTCCGTCTTGGTAGCTTGGCTACCCCGGTCGGGGGACGCGGTGTCTCACCGTGGCTTTGATTTGGGGCCCCGATGGCTCACCACCACCACCTTTTCATCGCGTGATTGTGTGTGGACTGCTCTTGAAGAGCATCCAGATTCTCCACCTGCTTCTGACTACATTATCTTCTCTTCATTGAGCTGTAAGATCTCTCAGTTCTAAGTCTAAATACCAGGAATTCTCATCTTCTAAACCCACGTCTCTTGTCAGATTATGATTCGCAAACATTTCACCCCAACTTGTGGGTTGTCTGTTCGTTTCTCTTTGTGACAGCGTCCTTGGCAAGCACAAAAGGTTACGGTTTCAATGAGTCTAGTTTACCCATTTTTTCTTTTATGGACTGCTCTTGAAGAGCATCCAGATTCTCCACCTGCTTCTGACTACATTATCTTCTCTTCATTGAGCTGTAAGATCTCTCAGTTCTAAGTCTAAATACCAGGAATTCTCATCTTCTAAACCCACGTCTCTTGTCAGATTATGATTCGCAAACATTTCACCCCAACTTGTGGGTTGTCTGTTCGTTTCTCTTTGTGACAGCGTCCTTGGCAAGCACAAAAGGTTACGGTTTCAATGAGTCTAGTTTACCCATTTTTTTCTTTTACTGCTTGTGTTTTTTAAAAAGTGAAGCTTGACTTTTCCTTGACTCTCCTTCTCCTCACATCTTTTCTTCTTTTCTCCCTGAACCTCACGTGTCGTGGCTGCCTACCGTTTCTGCCTGTCTTAATCATGGTGTCATTAGAACTGCAGATTCAGTGAAAACAAACCACTTGAGCTATTTCCTTCTTTGACGAGACTCAAAGTTCCCAGGCCGGGGATAGCACGGGTCCCTGTAGCCTGGAAGCTGCAACTGTGAGAACCTGTCCCCCGTCGCAGCGCTCCGGGAGGAGGGTGGGCTTCCTGTGACGCTCTTGTCAAGCCTCAGTCCAAACAGATCTGAAGGCGTCTGCAGGCCGGGAAGACAGAGGGCAGTGAGCTTCTGTGGGACCCCTGGTGCCTTTGTTTTCCTAGTGCTGGGCTTGCCAATCAACGGAATAAGTGAGCCCTGCCTGGCGCAGCACAGACTAAACAGCGGGGCCAGGCGGGAGCTTGCTTACCCTGGGATTTCCTGCGTGGCTGGGAGGTCAGTGGCGGTGGAAAAATGTCAGCTGAGGGGCTTGATCTGTGACTCAACATATGTTCCTGAACGTAAAGCCCCACATTTGCAGCCAAACACGGTGAGCAGGACGAGGAGAGGGGTGCCACTCAAGGCCACCTGCCAGAGGCAGGCCCCTGGCAACAGCCCCCTGAGGGGGGTACCTCAGGCTGGTCTCCTGCAGAGCAATGAAACTAGGGCACATTTTCCAAAATGGACTGACTCGCAGCAAAACTATTTAACTCGAATCTACCTCTTATGAGTATTCTGCCACTGAATAATCAGTGGCCCAAAATTCATTCTCCTAGTGCTAAACTGGACTGCCTGGATAATAGTCCACAATCACTGAGGCTTTCTCTATTAAAACACATGAAGCACGCTGGGGGTGGGGGGGTACACTGAAAAGTGGAGTTCTGACTCTGGAAGGTCTCTGCGTAGCCTCATCCAGCTCTCTGTGGCCCCAGGACCGCGGCCCGGCAGGCTCCGCTGTCCACGCGATTCTCCAGGCAAGAGCACTGGCGCGGGCTGCCGCCTCCTCCTCAGGGGATCTTCCCCACCCAGGATTGAATCTTAGTTTCTTGGTCTCTCACATCGCCTGCGCTGGCAGGCGGATTCTTTGCCACTAGCGCCACCTGTGAAGCCCTTTAATTTGCTGGCCTTTTTCAAATTCTAACTTTTGTGTGGAAATACCTTTTAGTTGGATATCTCACCAAAAATGTAACATGCCTTAACCAAAATAATCTTTATTCCAGAATAACATATGCCACATAAGATAAACAGAGACTTCCACAAGGGAAAATAAAATTTGGTTAAGTGGTAATAATAATGAATCCCAAAAGAAGTGAGGGAAAATGCCACATGGTGGGGGGCTGGCCAGCACCCCCAGCCTGGACTTCCAGCCCTCTTCCCCACCCCGAGGTTCAAGTTTTCCACCTGGTCAACTGACACGTCTTTAAAGCATCTTTGTCTAAAAAAAGTCCCCTGCCCCTTGCATTCCCAGTGGAGGGAATGATTTCCTCTGACCTCCTGAGATACCAGGGAATGACCGGGCATCATCCACCTCCCTGCTGGATGCGGAGCTCCTGGAAGGCAGGCTCAGCGACCTGCTGGTCTCTTTTCCAACCACCCAGCTAGGAACCTATTACATCATCGCTCCAGAATGAATAAATGCATAAACACACAGAACTGAAATACCCAAATATAGCTCCCACCGTGAGGATTATAATCACAGCCTACCCCAAGTAATTGAGAAAATCCAACACCCCATCTCACGTGACTGAAATATAGTTCACATAGGAAGCAACGTCTCTTACTTTAGAGGTTATAAAACTGTTTTATGTTGAACTAATCAGAGAGAAACAAACATAATGAGTTAAAGTGAATGCATCATAAAATGGGGCTTGTCTGGTGACTCCTTTTCTCAAAGAAGAAAAGAAAAGATATAGCCATCTGAATGCAGAGTTCCAAAGAATAGCAAGGAGAGATAAGGAAGCCTTCCTCAGTGATCAATGCAAAGAAATAGAGGAAAACAATAGAATGGGAAAGACTAGACATCTCTTCAAAAAAATTAGGGATACCAAGGGGATATTTCATACAAAGATGGGCACAATAAAGGACAGAAATGGTATGGACCTAACAGAAGCAGAAGATATTAAGAAGAGGTGGCAAGAATACACAGAAGTATTACACAAAAAAGATCTTCATGACCCAGATAACCACGATGGTGTGATCACTCACCTAGAGCCAGACATCCTGGAATGTGAAATCAAGTGGACCTTAGGATGTATCACTGCAAACAAAGCTACTGGAGGTGATGGAATTCCAGTGGAGCTATTTCAAATCCTGAAAGATGATGCTGTGAAAGTGCTGCACTCAATATCCCAGCAAATTTGGAAAACTCAGCAGTGGCCACAGGACTGGAAAAGGTCAGTTTTCATTCCAATCCCAAAGAAAGGCTATGCCAAAGAATGCTCAAACTACCACACAATTGCACTCATCTCACAGGCTAGTAAAGTAATGCTCAAAATTCTCCAAGCCAGGCTTCAAGAAATGGTATGGACCTAACAGAAGCAGAAGATATTAAGAAGAGGTGGCAAGAATACACAGAAGTATTACACAAAAAAGATCTTCATGACCCAGATAACCACGATGGTGTGATCACTCACCTAGAGCCAGACATCCTGGAATGTGAAATCAAGTGGACCTTAGGATGTATCACTGCAAACAAAGCTACTGGAGGTGATGGAATTCCAGTGGAGCTATTTCAAATCCTGAAAGATGATGCTGTGAAAGTGCTGCACTCAATATCCCAGCAAATTTGGAAAACTCAGCAGTGGCCACAGGACTGGAAAAGGTCAGTTTTCATTCCAATCCCAAAGAAAGGCTATGCCAAAGAATGCTCAAACTACCACACAATTGCACTCATCTCACAGGCTAGTAAAGTAATGCTCAAAATTCTCCAAGCCAGGCTTCAACAGTACATGAACCATGAATTTCCAGATGTTCAAGCTGGATTTAGAAAAGGCAGAGGAACCAGAGATCAAATTGCCAACATCTGCTGAATCATCAAAAAAGCAAGAGAGTTCCAGAAAAACATCTATTTCTGCTTTATTGACTATGCCAAAGCCTTTGACTGTGTGGATCACAACAAACTCTGGAAAATTCTGAGAGATGGGAATACCAGACCACCTGAACCGCCTCCTGAGAAATCTGTATGCAGGTCAGGAAGCAACAGTTAGAACTGGACACAGAACAACAGCCTTACTCAAAATCAGGAAGGAAGTATGTCAAGTCTGTATACTGTCACCCTGCTTATTTAACTTCTATGTAGAGTACATCATGAGAAATGCTGGGCTGGATGAAGCACAAGCTACAATCAAGATTGCTGGGAGAAATATCAATAACTTCAGACATGCAGATGACACCACCCTTATGGCAGAAAGTGAAGAGGAGCTAAAAAGCCTCTTGATGAAAGTGAAAGAGGAGAGTGAAAAAGTTGGCTAAAAATTCAACATTCAGAAAACTAAGATCATGGCATCCGGTCCCATCTCTTCAAGGGAAGGAGATGCACAAGCAATGGAAATAGTGAGAGACTTTATTTTTTTAGGCTCCAAAATCACTGCAGATGGTTTCTGCAGCCATGAAATTAAAAGACACTTGCTCCTTGGAAGAAAAGCTATGACCAATCTAGACAGCATATTAAAAAGCAGAGACATTACCTTGCCAACAAAGGTCCGTCTAGTCAAAGCTATGGTTTTTCCAGCAGTCATGTACGAATGTGACATTTGGACTATAAAGAAAGCTGAGTGCCAAAGAATTGATGCTTTTGAACTGTGGTGTTGGAGAAGACTCTTGAGAGTCCCTTGGACTGCAAGGAGATCCAACCAGTCCATCCTAAAGGAAATCAGTCCTGAATATTCACCGGAAGGACTGATGTTGAAGCCGAAACTCCAATACTTTGGGCACCTGATGCAAAGAACTGACTCACTGGAAAAGACCCTGATGCTGGGAAAGATTGGAGGTGGGAGGAGAAGGGGACAACAGAGGATGAGATGGTTGGATGGCATCACCGACTCGATGGACATGAGTTTGAGTGAGCTTCAGGAGTTGGGATGGACAGGGAGGCCTGGCGTGCTGCAGTCCATGGTGTCGCGAAATGTCGGGCATGACTGAGTGACTTTAGTGATGAAGCTGAAGTCAGAGCTGAACTAGTGATTCAGACGGTAAAGAATCTGCCTGCAATGCCAGAGACTTGGGTTTGATCCGTGGATCAGGAAGATGCCCTGGAGAAGGAATGGCAACCCATTTCAGTACTCTTGCCTGGAAAATTTCATGGACAGAGGAGCCTAGAGGGCTACATTCCATGGAGTCATGAAGAGTCAGACAGAACTGACCCACACTTGTTTACATCATAGAATGTAACGTAAAAATGGTAAAGAATTACTTTTTAAATTCTAGACGTTGACTTACTATATTGAAGTATAATAGCACTGGTTACTACATAGGTTCTGTATGGTCTGTGCTGAGTGATTTGTAATTAACTGCGTTTGTACAGAAGATTTTGAAAAATGCATTTTATTTTTTCTGGAGCTCCTTATGATACCAATCTGATAAGCAAACAGCTTTCTAGTGAGTAATTCAGGGTCAAATTTCAATCTGGTTCTTACAAAATTATGAATTAAGGTGAACTAAAATAACCAGTATTGTTTAGCAAATAGAGCTAGTTTGTAGGAAATAGCTAGTGAGAAAGTAATTGGATTGCCATAAAATAATTCTCTAGTCTACTTCTCTGTGTTGATTTGCTTTACTTATTTACTTTTGGTTTGTTTAATTTTAAAAAGACACAAACACATACCTTTAATTTTCATCATCTAACTTTTTAAACAATATATAGGCTTCTTTGCAAAAAAAAAAAAAAAGCTATTTTAACTTAGCTATCTCTGGACTCAAAAAGCTTCAGTTCCAACAAAGTGAACTTAGCTTGATTTGCTCTGAACAACTGTTTTTAATCACTACCACATTAAAACCTATGGCTATCCGAAGGAGTGTAACTTTGAAAAATGGAGTCCAGCAAAAACAGTTAATTTCTGAAGCCTTGATAAGTCACAACCAGATCTTATCATGTTTAAGTCTTCATTCAGACTATAATGTAAGGGAACCCAAAGCTTGATTTGAGGCCAGGCCATTCCGGTACTAACGGTGAGCTTTTACGCCAGCTTTCCTACCCACATCTTCGTCGCCACCAGCATCCCACGTGCCTGGCAGGCGCTGTAGGAGAAAGCGTTTGTTTGACGCCTAACATTCGTAATGTGCTTAGGACATGTGTTTCCCTCACCAGCCTCACCATAGAAATTGCTCAGAAATTTATTAAAAGCATGATAAAGAGCCCACAGCCCTCCCCTCCCCCTGGATCAGGATTTCCAGGGGCCAGCCCTTAAGTCTTTCTACTTATCAAGCCCCCCAAGTGGTCCCTATGGTGGGAGTTTGGGGAACGGCTCAAGGATCCAAACGTCACTTCCTTATGTTCACATAATGCTCATGAGCTGAGCAAGGCAGGAACGCAGACCCGAGAAGTGCAGAGAAGTGTGCAGAATCTCACAGACCAGAGTCTAACTTCACGGAGGTCCTTCCAGCGTGGGTCAAACCGCGAGGGCCAGAACGGTGACTCCCCGCTCTCACGCTCACTCACCCGGGGCGACGAGGGCAACCGCCGGAGGCCGCTGCCGCCCAGCACCCGGAGGAGCGGCTGCGGCTCAGCAAACGCTGCTTCTGCCCGAGGGGCTGCTGAGGCTGCGGGGCAGGACGTGCGCGGAGCAGACGCCTGGAGACAGCCGCCGGCCAAGCGGCCCAGCCCCGGGCAGCGGCGGCCGAGGCCCTGCCGCAGGACCGCTAGGGCAGCAGCTCACCGCGCGGAGCCTCCGTCCTGCAGCGGCTCCTCTCGCGACCAGGGACGCGCTCTCGCTGCTTCTCCAGAGGCCCGGGCGCCCTGCAGAGTGCCCCGCGAACGCCACCCCTGCGACAGGCGGCCCGACCCTCCCGCGCGCCGCGGCCTGACCGCGTGGTCGCCGCACCCTTTCTCTCCGCCCGCTGCTCTCGGGGGGCGGGGACCGGCCTTTCCGCGACGGTAGTGTTCCCCAGAGCTCCGGGCTCAGGTCGCAGGAGGCTGGGCCTGACCGGGGGTCGCGACTTGTCAGCATCTCGAGGCTCCTGGGATGGTCACAACGCTCTGCTAAATGGAAGGTCTGTGAACGTGTTGGGAGAAGGCGATGGCACCCACTCCAGTGTTCTTGCCTGGAGAATCCCAGGGTTGGCGGAGCCTGGTGGGCTTCCATCTATGGGATCGCACAGAGTTGGACACAACTGAGGCGACTTAGCAGCAGCAGCAGCAGTGAACATGTTGAAATGGGATTTGTCTCCGCGTAAAATGGGCTCCTTCCCCAAGCAACTGAGCTTCCAGAGTGAAGGTGCATCCCCTGCCTGACGCGGTTGCGGGTGCGGAGGAGCCGGAAACCTCCCCGGTGAAGCCGCCAGAAGCTGCAGGCCTCTGTGATTTTAGAACCTGCCGCAGAGGGGCAGGTCGAGACCTCGGGGCCGGACGGCATTCCTGAGCAAAACCGATGCCACTGACGGGGGGTTCAGGCAGCTGTGCTGCGGACACGGCTGAAGCTGGACTGCCTTCACTGCCCACAAAAATGGCAACACCACTGAAGTCTCGGGAGTATGAAAGTGTTAGTTAAATCCGCTAAAAAGCTGTGTTTTTTGTTTGTTGTTTCCACCCACCTTTGAAATGAAGCTGCAGTAGTCAAACCTGGTGTTTAGAACAAAACTTAAGTGCTGCTATTTTAAGATTTATAAACCACTCAGACCCTTCAATGCAGGACCAGATGCTCAGCAGTCAGCCTCCAGCTGCTCGGAGTCCACCAGCAGCCCTAGGATGGCCCTGGGCTGTGTGAACACTGAGTCTGCCCGGGGCCTCTGGGTGTCCCCTGTACGTGCCTGTCCCCTCTTCTGCACAATACTTCTGTCCCACCTCCTGGAAGTGCTCGTGAAATGAGGATTGCTGTTTGGGTCTGTCTATTAAAATGTCTAAGTCTTGCTGTGTCTTATTTGGCACAAGCATTGGGCAGTTATCTGTGCTGCTCTTGCCCTTTGTCTACGCTCCCACTCCTTTTTATGCTTGTGTGTGTACCTACAATGTTACTTTATGTAGCTTTGCTGTTTCCTTGCAGCTTTATGAGTGTTGATTAAATGTGAAATACACAGCTTTGGGGCTGGTGCAGACCCTCAAACACCTAGGCTGCGTGTACAGAGACCAGGGTACCAGCCACAAGGAGGTGATGGCCCCAGGTGAATCTAGATGTCCTCAGCTGGATCTGGATCCAAGAAAACAAAAAGCCAACCACAAGAGGTCATTTCTCCTGAATTCTTGCCTTAGCAGGGGCTCCTTCAGGTTTATTGGTCAGAAGCTTTCCTCCCTGTGAGAATCATCCTGGGACTATGCAATGAATGAAAGACTTTGTAAGTTTCATAACAGGCATAACCAAGAGCAACCGTAAAACTCTAGGATTAGGCAAGAATATCCACTGGAACATTGATCATGTGTATATACCCCCACAAAATCCTTCAAATGAAACTCTATACCCGCAGATTTCGAGGCAGTTAGTAAAGGGAGATTATTCCTGCCTTACGTGGTGGTGAGAACAGAGCTTAGCCCCTTTGATAAGGGTCTTATTCAGACCCCAGAGCACAAATGTCTGTCAGTAACAGAGTCTCTGGAGGGATGGGAGTGGGGGAAATGCAGAATGAATTCCATGTAAATCCCGATTAAAACCTCATCCTGCGCACCAGTGAACTTTGAGCTAATTCATTTAAAAATAATGGGAACCATGGAGATCAATTTCTCTGAAATCCCACGAAAACTAAAGACCTTCAAATCTGTCTAGTGTCGCTGCCTCTGATGCTGACAAACATCAGAACAGGTGTTGTCTGTCACTTGGCCTAAGGCCTCACTTGCCTGTGTGGCAAAGAGAGAGGAAGGAAGGATGAGACGGAGGGACGTAGGTTGAGAAGGTTTTCCAGCAACATGCAAAAAAAGAACAGCCCATCTTCGAACAACAATAAATTTTCAAACTCTACTCCAGGTCTTGCGTCTACCAGCCAGTAGGTGTCCATCCAGAAAAGCACCGTAAGGAATAACACTGCAGATGCTGAAAGCACAGGAGTCTGGCTACGTTCGTGAGCACAGTCCTCACAATCGTTCCTGGTAAGTTTTATTAGCATCCTCACTTTATTGAGATAAATGAGACAACTATGACTCAGAGACGCTTGGCAACTGACCCAGGCACACAGCTAGAAAGTAGCAAAGCTCGAGTAGCTCAGACGATGTGGTTCTGGAGCCCATATTCTGAAATACCACACAACCTTTGTGAGAAGTTACGTCACCTGCTGCACAAAAACAGGATGTGTGAGCAGGCGGGGGTGCCTGCTTGACTCCCCAAGCCCAGCATCTCTGAGTGGGGTTGGGGTGCCTGCTTGACTCCCCAAGTCCAGCATCTCTGGGTGGGGCGGGGGTGCCTGCTTGACTCCCCAAGCCCAGCATCTCTGGGTGGGGCGGGGGTGCCTGCTTGACTCCCCAAGTCCAGCATCTCTGGGTGGGGCGGGGGTGCCTGCTTGACTCCCCAAGTCCAGCATCTCTGGGTGGGGCGGGGGTGCCTGCTTGACTCCCCAAGTCCAGCATCTCTGGGTGGGGCGGGGGTGCCTGCTTGACTCCCCAAGTCCAGCATCTCTGGGTGGGGCGGGGGTGCCTGCTTGACTCCCCAAGTCCAGCATCTCTGGGTGGGGCGGGGGTGCCTGCTTGACTCCCCAAGTCCAGCATCTCTGGGTGGGGCGGGGGTGCCTGCTTGACTCCCCAAGTCCAGCATCTCTGGGTGGGGCGGGGGTGCCTGCTTGACTCCCCAAGTCCAGCATCTCTGGGTGGGGCGGGGGTGCCTGCTTGACTCCCCAAGTCCAGCATCTCTGGGTGGGGCGGGGGTGCCTGCTTGACTCCCCAAGTCCAGCATCTCTGGGTGGGGCGGGGGTGCCTGCTTGACTCCCCAAGTCCAGCATCTCTGGGTGGGGCGGGGGTGCCTGCTTGACTCCCCAAGTCCAGCATCTCTGGGTGGGGCGGGGGTGCCTGCTTGACTCCCCAAGTCCAGCATCTCTGGGTGGGGCGGGGGTGCCTGTTGACTCCCCAAGTCCAGCATCTCTGGGTGGGGCGGGGGTGCCTGCTTGACTCCCCAAGTCCAGCATCTCTGGGTGGGGCGGGGGTGCCTGCTTGACTCCCCAAGTCCAGCATCTCTGGGTGGGGCGGGGGTGCCTGCTTGACTCCCCAAGTCCAGCATCTCTGGGTGGGGCGGGGGTGCCTGCTTGACTCCCCAAGTCCAGCATCTCTGGGTGGGGCGGGGGTGCCTGCTTGACTCCCCAAGTCCAGCATCTCTGGGTGGGGCGGGGGTGCCTGCTTGACTCCCCAAGTCCAGCATCTCTGGGTGGGGCGGGGGTGCCTGCTTGACTCCCCAAGTCCAGCATCTCTGGGTGGGGCGGGGGTGCCTGCTTGACTCCCCAAGTCCAGCATCTCTGGGTGGGGCGGGGGTGCCTGCTTGACTCCCCAAGTCCAGCATCTCTGGGTGGGGCGGGGGTGCCTGCTTGACTCCCCAAGTCCAGCATCTCTGGGTGGGGCGGGGGTGCCTGCTTGACTCCCCAAGCCCAGCATCTCTGGGTGGGGCGGGGGTGCCTGCTTGACTCCCCAAGCCCAGCATCTCTGGGTGGGGCGGGGGTGCCTGCTTGACTCCCCAAGCCCAGCATCTCTGGGTGGGGCGGGGGTGCCTGCTTGATTCCCCAAGTCCAGCATCTCTGGGTGGGGTGGGGGTGCCTGCTTGACTCCCCAAGTCCAGCATCTCTGGGTGGCAGGCGGCAGAACCCACAGGCAGGTTCACATGACCAGTTCAGGCCAACAATGTAGAATTTTTTTTAAGTGGCTCAAAAGGACCTTGGAGAAGGCAATGGCCACCCACTCCAGTATTCTTGCCTGGAGATGTCCATGGACAGAGGAACCTGGTGAGCTATAGTCCATGGGGTCGCAAAGCGTCGGACTCGACTGAGTGACCAGCACACAAAAGGGCCTGGTCCTTCCCCATTACTGACGTAAATGTGGGCGCAGATCTGATCCGCAGGACTTCCACTATCATTATTTGTTTAAAATTAAGTAACTTCTGTTTATATTGACATTTCTACCCGAATTGTTTAATAGACGGTTTTAAAATTTTCATGCTTTAAAATTTGAAAGCGAATTTCTTCAAAGGACATTTTTGCTCTAGCCTTGGCTCGCCATTTTCAGCTTTACTGCATTGAACCCAGATAGCGCCGCTGGAAATATCACTGCTTCTAACCCTTGCCTTTGCGCGGTGACAGATGATCGGTTTTCACGCCTGCAGTAAGACGTAGCACTCACCCACGCTTGGCGCGAGCGGCTTCCTGGGAACAAGCTTCATTCACAGGACGAGTCGTTGTTTCCAGACTCCTACAAGCCTCAGAAGATGTCTGGGCTACAGAATTAAAGATGGAACTACCTCAGGCCGGGCGGCCACAGCGCCCAGACGTCACGGGCATCTGCTCTGTGGTGCAGCCGTGGCTGAAGGCGCCCACGCGTGGGAAGCGGCTCCCACACGTTCACATCGCTTCCCTCTGCTCGGCTTCCCGGGGCCCGGGGTCGGGCTGTCCTCACTGATCTGTGCCAGGAGCTTGGTCCCCATCAGACTGCGGGATTTGGTGGCCTGAGAGGTGACCTGAGAGAGTGTGTCCACTGAATGTCCACTGGCCGCGGCTGGACTCACACAGGCTCGGCCTCAGGGGCCCGCCGGGGCCACGCAGCCTCCGCTGGGACGCGCACGTCCAGCCTCCCTCCCCTCCAGGTCTCGCTTCTGCATGTCCGTGTTGTTTCCTGACGCTGCGTGCTCCCAGAGGAGACACAGATGTGGACGGGGCTCTCTTTCCACACCCCTGCAACGGGTTCCCCGTGCCCAGCTGGTGATAACCGTTGCTGGGGAGATCTAGAAACCAGGCTCCTCAGAACCCACGCCTGGGGCGGAGGTGCTCGGCTTCAGGCTGGGGGCCAGGAGAAGGGCTCTGCATCCCCTCCGAGCTGTGGCTCATGGACCCAGATGCCCAGACGGTTGTCCTGCAGCCTGAGGCGTCTGTCCCCAGCCAGACTGGGGCCTGGCTGGAATTCCACTGAGTCTTAATTTCCAGGACTTCTAGCATGATGGCCCTAAATGCACCCACATTCCTTCCAGGTACTTGGATGAATCCAAATAACACAAATGAAGCAGAGTCTACAGAAAAGGCAAACTTTAAGCCGGGAGAGAACGTGCGTGTAGCTCTGCCTGAGCCTTATCAAGTCACGTCTGTAGTTCACATCTTAATAATTGAGTTTCAGGTCCAGTCCTCTGCAGGTTCAGCTCATTCCTCCTTAAGTAGCTGATAACGAGCAATCTGGGGCACCTGCCGACTTGAACTAAGTGGTCTGCACTGTATGAAGCCTGAGCACTGAGGCCTGGAGAGGCGGGGTTCTGGGAGCTCGGCGATCCTAGGAAGGGCGTAGGCCGCGGGTGGGGGAGCTGGTCTCGAGCCCTGGAGCCCCAGTCCACACCTGGGTGTCTGCATTATCTTTATCACACTTGTCTCCTCAGCCTTGTAAACAGAAGTGATACCATTAACCTTTTCAGCACACGAAGCAGAAACACTCACTCCATATATAGAAGGAAAATGGAGCAAAGAGAAAATGAGCGATTATCCTGAGGTCGGGGAGAGTTTCACCTCTGATTTTAGAAAAAGGTTCTTCCTTTACAGTGGCCAGCGACGCCGGCAGGAGCAGAGTGATGTCACATGGCAGACGTGGGCAAGAAGAGAGGATCACGACGGGGGCACGTTGAGGCCGTCTTGCCGGGTCTTGGGGTCCACCTGGGGTCTTGGTCTGAAACATCAAATAGATGTTTCTTTCATTGGAAACCAGCCAAATGTCCTTTAATGGGTGTATTATTAGCCAAACGGTGGTACATACACAGCAGAGAACAGTCCTCAGCAGTAGTTACAGAGGTGAAGCGCAGGCCTGCAACCACAGAGGTCAGGTCAGGTGGCTGGGCCTCTGCTGCACGTCTGAGGCCCACAGAGGTCCCGGGGCCAACCCCAGCCACCCCGGCTCTGGGCTCTGACTGTGTCTCGGTGCCAACCCAGAACTGGGCAGCGCCAGAGAGAGTCTGGGGGTGGCACCCGAGCCCTTTTGCAGATGTCCCCCGCCACCCCAGGGGGAACGGGAGTGAGAGCGCGTGGCTCTTTCTGCATTATTTCTTACAACTGCATGTAAATCTACAACCATCTCAAAATAAAACCGCACTGATACAGTTAAGGAGAAGAGCTTAAGAGCACCGTGGAAGACAGCGGTACTGACGGAGATGGAGCCCCCAGCCGCTGGTCTCTCTGGGAGGCGCGGGCGGGGCTGCCCCTCAGCCCCACACCCCCTGCGAGAGTCCACGGCAGCCCCAGCCAGGCGCCGGGCTCTCGTGCCCGGGTCTCACCTGCGGAAGGGCCACTT
>SJXQ01010957.1:211424-234382 GCA_006408695.1 Aepyceros melampus | reverse complement strand
GGCTGCCACCCCGCCCGCCCGCCCCACCCTGCCTCCTTCACTCCTGGCACTGGTGCTCAGATCAGGGAGCCCGGGGACAGCTGAGCAGCAGAGAGAGAGCTAGGTCCACCATCCCCCAGCCGCCAGGTTCCCCTGAGCCTCCGGGGCCCGTGGCCGCCGTCCAGCCGCCCACACAGAGAAGGTCTCCCCTCTAGGCCGCGACGGCCACGCCGATGCCTGTGACCCGGCCCCCCATCAGCTGCACACCTAGAACTTTGATTTCCACCCCAGTGTCTTCTGGGCCTTATCTCACACTGTTCTGAACACAGAAGCCGGCGGGCAGGGAGTGCTAGTTTTTGGTCTTCTCCAAAACCTTAGTAGTTATAACCAAGTTAAGAAATCTCTTGGACTCCAAGGAGATCAAGCTAGTCAATCCTAAAGGAAATCAGTCCTGAATATTCATTGGAAGGGCTGATGCTGACGGAGAAATGCCAATACCTTGGCCACCCAATAGGAAGAGCTGACTCATTAAAAAAGACCCTGATGCTGGGAAAGACTGAGGGCAGGAGGAGAAGGGGACGACAGAGGATGAGATGGTTGGATGGCATCATGATGGTGATGGACATGAGTTTGAGTAAACTCCGCTAGTTGGTGATAGACAGGGAGGCCTGGTGTGTTGCAGTCCATGGGATGGCAGAGTCAGACACGACTGAGCGACCGAACTGAACTGAACTGCAAGTGAAATGAAAGAGATTAAGTTATTATGCCTAAATAACCCCAAGCCTGTTCCTATAATCCTCAGGCTCTGAGCGCCTCCAGCCCCTCCAGTGCCTCCAGTCCAGGGCCCTGAACTCTCCGTGGACTCAAGCAGCCAGAGACCGGGGCCACAGACACCTCTCTCCAGGCCCCCTTTCCAACTCCTTTTCCAGGCTCCCTTTTGTGACCTTGGCAGCATTACTTCCCTTTCCAGTTTTTAGTCTTTACTTCACCAGAAATCATTGTTCACATCACCATTGAGTAGATACAGCTCCTGAAGAACCTAAGTTGCTCCATGAAATATTAATACAAGGCACTTGGTTTCTGGCGTAGAGCATAGGTTCAAGGAACAGATGCCAAGTTAGCTCAGACAAATGCAATTTGTTTTGTGGACACAAATCCTGTAACATAAGGGGAGCAAGACTGAAGCCACAGGCCAGGAAGCCCCCAGGATCTCAGCCCATGGAGTTGGGGTTGGGCCATGAGACACATTTGCTCTGTAAGTCTTCATCAAGAAGTCAACACGTCCCCGGGTTCAGAACCAAGTGAGAGAGACACAGGCATAAATGATACTTCGTGTTCATAGAAGCTGGACCTCGAGGGGTCAAGCTGGCCTGCACACAGTAACCGTCAGTCATTAAGCAGTTTGCAGTTATGAACGTGCACTTTTGTCCCCACTGAGTCCTACAATGTCCACCTACAACGCACATAAGAATAAGAATATTATTATGCTCCAAGTCTCATCTTTAAAGGGCATTTTACCTGAAAGTAGACATTCAGACATTGACAATAAGCACGTGTGAGTCACTCAGTCATGTCCGACTCCACAACCCCATGGACTGCAGCCTGCAGGCTCCTTGCCCATGGGATTCCCCAGGCAAGAATGCAGCAGTGGGTTGCCATGCCCTCCTCCAGGGGATCTTCCTGACCCAGGGATTGAACCTGCATGGTGGGCAGAGTCCTTACTAGTGAGCCCCTGGGGAGACCCAACAATAAACATGAATGCCTTGCAAGTGAGACAGACCTTGTCAAGCCTCCTGGGTATGACAATCATTCATATCCCTGGCCGCACGGATGCTCAGACATGACTCTAGATGGACAGCTTCCGCTTGGTCTTCTAAAGGCTGAGACCCAAACCAAGGTGAAGACAGACTTTGTCTGGATCTTGGGGCATCTGAGCCTCAGACCTCCCTCAACAAGGAGAGATCAAAGGTGCAAGATGAGCTGTGGGGTGGACCAGCCAGCAGAAAGACAGTTTAGTGTCTAGAGCCTCCTCACAGCCATGCAGAGCCGCCTCCCGCAGACCCTGAATCTGGTCATTTCATCACTGGTTATAGACAGAAGGTATGCAGGGTCAAAGGGAAAAGGTCAGCTCCATCAAAGCCTGCTTCACTGACATTCAATACTTCTTGCTAAATATTGGAAAGCAAGATAATTACATAAAGACTAAAATTAGAGGTTTATGGTCAACTGTGAATTTCAGTGATTCTTATTTCCCTTCACGGTAATAAAAAAAAATGGTTGTATAAGAGCACACCTGGGTTTGGTTATAAGACTTCAAATCTTCCCCACTTGGAAGCACTTCACAACAATCTTTTAAAAAATATGACTAATATGCTTTGCTTGAAACTCTTGGCATGGGTTACCCGAGAACAATTTCACTATCCTGGCTCATGGGCTAAGAAGTAGCCGCTTTGACGAAGTTGCTGAGCAGCGTGGAGAACAGAAGAAGCACGAACTGAAAATGTCTTCCCTCTGCTTCAGCGTTAGGTTTGGTCCAAGCTGCTGCAGGTTTGGAAGAGGGAAAGGTTTCCATGCAACCTATTGTTTGACTTCATTTCCAAGTCACATAGATGGGCATTTTGAAGTTCCTCCTAACCAAATGTTCTGTGCATTTGTTAAATGCATCTCTTCCTCTGAGAACACAGCCTCTTCTCTACCAAGGAGCCTGAATCTTAACCTAGCCCAAAGGTCCTCCCCTCCCGATTCAAGATCATCGTAGAACAAAAGGCAGGTGGCAGGTCGTGTCCAGCATCCCACCATGAGCTGTGTTGACCTTCACACCCTTCCGACTCAAAATCCATGGGCGCCTCCAAGACGGTTTTACATTTAATGTTCATTAAAAATCCCAAGATATTCTGCCAATGTGGTGGTCAAAATCACATGACGACTGTTTTTCAAAATAACAATGAGGTGTGTGCAAACAAAAGCATTCCTGTGTGGAGCAGCCCAAAGTCTTCATGGGGCCCCCCAGTGGACACAGCCTTGGTTTCAGGAATTTAGGGAAATTTAGAACATCAGGAAGTGGACAGTGTAATGTGCCCGGGGAAGTGCAGGCTGTTTAAGGAAAATCATGCAGTGCAACTCGATGTCCAGATGGGGTAGAAAACGTCCCGCAGGCCAGGCCTGTCCTTCCTCTAATTCTAAGACCACAGAGGTACCCATGAGCTGCTTGGCTACCGAAGCGGGTCATCACCAGTTTATGCTGGACCCAGTCTGTAGACCTCATGACTACAGATTTTTAAAAATGGTCTCAGGAGATGAGTGCCGGCGGGTAAGTTCCCCGACGTGTGCCAATAAGACACTGGGAAGCCAGTCAGCACCGAGCAGCTCAGACTCATCTCATCCTGAGAACTCACCACCAGGAATCGCATTTTTCCAGAGGGCTTGACAGCGGCCAGTGGCGGGGAAGACGCTGACAGTGGAGGAGGCCTGGAAGACCGCTGGGCTCTGGGCTTGGCACAAATAAATTCTGCAGGAATTTGGGCAACAAGTGGCAACTATTTGTCTCTTGTGTTTGCTTGGAAATTTGTTGGATCAAAATCGTAGTGTTTTCCTAACACCTTTTCTGAGAAACTTTTGTTGCCTTACTAATGAGAATGACATGGGACTGGGATACCATTCATCGCAAACCTGGTTTGCCCCTCACCATAAAGAAGCATAGAGAGAAATGTTGCCCCTTATTCGAATTCTCTTCCCAGATGTTTAGGGTAATAACGTGCAGGAACTGGGCAACCTTAAAAGGTGCAATAGATGTTACTAAGTGAAAGTGTTAGTTGCTCAGTCGTGTCTGACTCTTTGCGACCCCATGGCTGTAGCCCACCGAGCTCCTCTGTCCATGGGATTCTCCAGGCAAGAGATCTGGAGTGGGCTGCCTTTCCTCCTCCAGATGGTTTCCCAGCCCAGGGAATGAACCTGTGTCTCCTGCATTTCCCGCACCGCAGGCGGATTCTTTACTGCTGAGCCACTGGGGAAGCCCCACGCCTGTGTCCATCCTCTTAAACAAAGTTGTAAACAAACTTGCTCTCACGGCTTTAACAGGCAGTGTTCAATACATGTTAACTGTCTGCTCTACTCCTTCATAACGTTATTCTGCAGCGCTGAGATTTTTAGTCACTAATTTTCTTATGAACATTCCCAGCTCTCAAGCAATGGTCAAATTAAAGTCTGAAAAGCTTAAAAACCATAATAAGATGCATGTGTCCTTCTAAACTTTGTGAGATGCTTATGAACATCCTTTTAAAGCCTCACCCATAAATCACAAAAGTGCTTTTTCTAGGAAGGGTGTGGTATAATATTTATTCACCACATTTAGGTACCATTTCTTCCAAGAAAGAGCAGAAGTGTATCCAAAAGGCCCAGTTACAGCAGGTAAATATTTCCATAAAGAACATCTGGCTTTTTGCAAAACCTTAGGTGGTTTCGTGAGGGCTCCTCCCTCTCCCTGGCATGCTCCGTGCTCGGACGTGCAAATCCACTCCACTCGGGCTGCGGAGGACGTTTTCCTTTTGCCTAAAAAACAGCTTCTTTTGACTTGGTCTCTCTCCTCAGGGTTCTGGTCCAGGCTTCACGGGCTGACGTGAGGGTCAGCGCTTCACTTTCCTGTCGTGTATGTCATCTGCGTGTTTTCTTTACTCTCTAAGCTTTATTTTGTGCATGAATATTTGACGAGTATAATATACCAGTTAATATCTATTATTTCCCAGACCCAGTTCTGTCTCATGACGCCAGACAGTTTACGTCTGTGAGGCTGATTCTTGGGGTCAAGATGGCAGATACAGCACAGCCAAAATCCTCCTCCTCCTCTCCGTCCAGATGAAAATGTCAGGAGCCGACCTGCACAGCATGACACAAAGCACCAGAGGAAGCAGGGGCCCCCGGCAGTCGGCAGGGTTTACGACTGCAGCGCACGAGGGCTTGCAAGAGTCGGGGGTTTGACACTTGCTCAAGCAATGAGTCAAACAGCAGGTCCCAAGCCTAAACAAGAAGCAGGCCTGTCGTCCACTGGAGGCTGGGATCCCACAGTGCTGCCCGCGTGGACATGACTCTGAACCTCTTCATCCAACAGCGGCGGCTGCTCCAGCTCCACCCTTGGGCTGGCGGGTGGCTCGCGTCTGGTGCCAAGTTAGTGAATGGAAGCGACATTGCAAGATCTCCCAACGCTACACAAAAGTCCCTTCAACCTGAATGTCCATCAGGAAATGAATGCGTAAAGAAACGTGGTAGACGCATAAAGCTGGAATGTTATTTAGCCGATAAGAAGGAAATCCTGCCACTTGAAACTACATGGATGAATTTTAGGGATTTTATGCTCAGTGAAATAAGCCAGTTACAGAAGAATAAACACACATGACTCCAGGTAAAGGAGGAATCTAAGCTAATCAAGATGACAGAAGCAGCGAGTGAAGTGGTGGGTCCAGGGGCTGGAGGGCGGGAGACAGTGAACTGTGATTCAACAGGTTCTGCGTCTCAGTCACACAGGCGAACAGTCTCCAGAGGTTGGCTGTCTGCTTGTGAGCTTAGAGAGGGCATAACTGAACACTTACGGTTTTGTTATGAGGGTAGGTCTCACATTCTATGTTATTACCACAATGTAAAAAACCATCTACAGAATAATTTAATCCTATAAATTTTAAAATCTGGCAGCCAATAAAAGAAACAAACAGTTCTGGAATAAAGCATCAAATTCAGCAACTAACTCTCTCTTCTTGTCTCTCCTCAAAAGAAGCCCAATAAGTGAATCAAGTTTTTTAGTGCTCAGTACCACCTCAGAACAGAAGACAAGCAAACTGTAGGGGAGCCTACTCCTGCCCTCTCCCCTTCTGAACAACTGTGTGAACTTTACACCTCAAGGAGCCAGGCAAAATGAACAAAGTGAGTAGAAGGAAAAAGATAGCAAAGATTACAGCAGAAATAAATTAGATAAAAAATAGGAAAACAATAGGAAAAAATCAATGAAACTGAGCTGGCTTTCTGAAAAGACAAAGTTGACAAACTCTTAGCTAGACTAACCAGGAAAAGAAAGAGAGAAAATGCAAATAAATAAAACCAGATATGTGAAGAGACATTACAGCTGATGCCACAGAACTACAAAGGGCCCCGAGAGACTCTTACAAAAACTATGCACTAAAAACTAGACGAAATGGCTAGATTTCTAGAAACATACGCCCTTCAAGACTGAATCCTAAAGAAATACAAAGTCTAAACGGTCTTTAACTAGTAAGGAGATTGAATCAATAAACAAAAACCTCCCAACCATGAAAAACCCAGGACCAGATGGCTTCTGGTGAATTCTACCAAACATTTAAAGAATTAATGCCAATTCTTCTCAAACTACCCCCTCAAATTGAAAAGAAATGAATACTTCCAAACTCATTTTATGGGCCCTGATATTAAAGTCAGGCAGAAACATCACAAGAAAAGAAAATTACAGGCCAATATTCCTTATAAATACATGCAAAAATCCTCAGCAGAATACTAGCAAAATGAGAATTCAACAGCACATTCGAAGGATCAAGCACCATGACCAACTGGAAGCTACCCCTGGGATGCAAAGACAGCTCAGCAGACAAAAATCAAGTAATGGGGCGACGATGTCAGCAGAATAGAGGGTGAGAATCACACCAGCAGAATAGAGGGTGAGGATCACACCAGCAGAATAGAGGGTGAGAATCACACCAGCAGAGTAGAGGGTGAGAATCACACCAGCAGAGTAGAGGGTGAGAATCACACCAGCAGAGTAGAGGGTGAGAATCACACCAGCAGAGTAGAGGGTGAGAATCACACCAGCAGAGTAGAGGGTGAGAATCACACCAGCAGAGTAGAGGGTGAGAATCACACCAGCAGAGTAGAGGGTGAGAATCACACCAGCAGAGTAGAGGGTGAGAATCACACCAGCAGAGTAGAGGGTGAGAATCACACCAGCAGAGTAGAGGGTGAGAATCACACCAGCAGAGTAGAGGGTGAGAATCACACCAGCAGAGTAGAGGGTGAGAATCACACCAGCAGAGTAGAGGGTGAGAATCACACCAGCAGAGTAGAGGGTGAGAATCACACCAGCAGAGTAGAGGGTGAGAATCACACCAGCAGAGTAGAGGGTGAGAATCACACCAGCAGAGTAGAGGGTGAGAATCACACCACAGAGTAGAGGGTGAGAATCACACCAGCAGAGTAGAGGGTGAGAATCACACCAGCAGAGTAGAGGGTGAGAATCACACCAGCAGAGTAGAGGGTGAGAATCACACCAGCAGAGTAGAGGGTGAGAATCACACCAGCAGAGTAGAGGGTGAGAATCACACCAGCAGAGTAGAGGGTGAGAATCACACCAGCAGAGTAGAGGGTGAGAATCACACCAGCAGAGTAGAGGGTGAGAATCACACCAGCAGAGTAGAGGGTGAGAATCACATCAGCAGAGTAGAGGATGAGAATCACATCAGCTTGTCAATAAAAGAAAAAAGGATCTGCTGAAACTCAACACCCTTGCATGAATAAAAACTCTCAAAAAGTATGAACAGAAGAAAAGCACCAGAGCATAATGAAAACTGTAGAGGAATACTCACAGCTAACATCACACCGAGGAAGCTCAGCTCTTCCTCCAAGGTCAGCAATGAGACAAGGACACCAATCTCAGTACTTCTAGTCAACAAAATACTGGATGTTCTAGCCAGAGCCACGAGGTAAGAAAAAGATATACGAGGCATTCAAACTGGAAAGAAAGAATTGTCCCTCTTTGTAAAAACCATTACCTCATATACAAAAAACCTTAAAGATTTCACTAAAAATATCTGTTAGAAATAATATACAAATTCAGTAAGGTTGCAGGATACAAAATCAACATTCAAAAGTCAGTTCCATCTCTATACACCAAACACAAACTTTCTGAAAAGCAAATTAGGAAAACAATCACGTTTATAATAGCACCAAAAAGAATAAAATACTCAGGAGTGTAGTTAACGAAGGAGGTAAAAGGCTTGGACATTGAAAACTACAAAACATTGATGAAAACATCAAAGAGGACACAAGCAAGTGGACACACACCCTGTGTCCTTGGGTTGGAACAGTTAGTATTGCCAACACGTCCACACCACCCAGAGACCCACAGGGTCAGCTCAATCACTGCCAAAACCCCCAGACCTTTTCTACAGAACTAAAGTGCACAATCATGTGGAATCAGAAAGGATCGTGGACTGCCCAACCCATCTTAAGAAAGAACAATGCCGGGGGCATCACACTTCCTGACTTCAAAATGTGTTACAAAGGCACAGGGATCACAGCAGCTTGGTGCTGGCAGGACACAGATGCATAGACGGATGGGACAGGATAGAGAGAGGCCAGAAATAAGTCCATACACAGAAGGTCAACTGACCTTCAACAATATTCAAGGGGAAAGAGATCGTCCCTAGTGCTAGGAAAACCAGATAACCACACGCAAAAGAATAAAATTGTAGTCTTATTGTTCCACACAAATCAACTCAAAATAGATTAAAGACTTAAACTTAAGACCTAAAACTGTGAAACTTCCAGAAGAAAACATAGAGGGAAAGCGTCATGACATTGGCCTTGGCGATGATTTGACGGAAAAGCAAAAGCAATAAAAGCAAAGATTCACAAATGGGACGACGTCAGCCTAAAAGCTTCTGCACAAAGAAAACAACAGAAGGGAAAGGCAGCCCCCAGAGCGTGGGGCGCACACGCCTCACAAGGGCTGAAAGGCAGCCCCCAGAGCGTGGGGCGCACACGCCTCACAAGGGCTGAAAGGCAGCCCCCAGAGCGTGGGGCGCACACGCCTCACAAGGGCTGAAAGGCAGCCCCCAGAGCGTGGGGCGCACACGCCTCACAAGGGCTGACCTCCCAAAGTACAGAAGGAAAACTCAATAGCAAAAAAAACGAATGGCTGATTTTGAAATGGGCTAACGACCTGAATAGACATTTCTTCAAAGCATAAAAATCTCCAACAGGTATACAAAACTGTTCCATGTAGCCAAACATCAAGGAAATTCGAATCAAAACTCAAGGAGACATCATCTCACCCCCATCTAGGTGGCCATTATCAAAAAATAAAAGCCAACAAGCACTGGCGAGGACATGGAGAAATTTAAATCCTTGTGCGTTGCTGATAGGAATGCGAAATGGCGCCATCGCTGTGGAAGCAGCATGGAGCTTCCTCAGTAATTAAGAGAGCTGCACGTGAAGCAGCATTCCCAGGTGGCGCTGGGATAAAGAGCCTGCCTGCCAGCTCAGAAGACGTAAGAGACGTGGGTTCAGTCCCTGGTTCAGGAAGATGCCCTGGAGCAGGGCGTGACAACCCTCTCCAGTATTCTTGCCTGGAGCTTCCCATGGACAGAAGAGCCTGGGGGCCGCACAGAGCTGGACACGAGCAAGTGAGCGAGCGAGCGGGCGCAAGCACGCCAAGGTGCTGTGACTCACGCCCTTCCTCGTGTGTAACCAGCTCCGTGCCTCTTGCACAGTCCACCCTGCAGGCCCCTCGACGCTCACTCGGGCCTCCTGGACTCCTGCCCTGCAAAGCGAGGTGTGATTTCTTCAGTGTATAAGCCCAGGAGCAGAACTGCTGTGTAAATGAGAGTGTATGTGTTTAACTAAGCACTGCCAGACATTTTATTTTTACAAGAAAATACTGAAAAGAACATTAATATTTTTTAAATTAAAGAAAAACACTTTAAACGCTGGCAAAAAAAAATAGAAAGATTTGTTGTTTGGCCACCAGCCTTTTTTTTTTTTTTTAAATAAAGCTATCAGCCATTCTTTACCCTAAAAACAGCATTGCTATAGACCAGAAAAAAGAAACCTTCCTCCACTGAGTCACAGCCTGGGACTGAAAATGTGTTTCTCCTCCGAGAAACATGCCCGTTTCCCGCGGGGACCCCACGTCCGCGGGGCCTGGGCCCACGGAGGCGCCTCACCCAGAACCTGTCAGGGAGCTGCGAGCTGACGGGCCTAGTGTGTTCGCAGGGTGAAAGCTCAGACGCCAGGCAGCCTGGCTCAAAGCTGGACATCTGGCAACTCTAAAAGCAAATCCAGTTTTCTTTCCTCAGAGAAAATTATGCATATCATATGATTTCTGAAATTAGGTTAAATTACAGCAAATTGTGGGGTGTAGAATTGGTGAATGAATACAGCAGACGGACACCCCGCCACCTGAGCTCAGCTCTGCAAGTGACATCATGCTTGATTAGATGTGGTTAAACCTATCGCTGTTTTAGGATCAGCAGCGTAGACACACTGTGTAAATGTCTGCGAGAAATCTTACTTCTGTAGCTCATGGGTTTATCTTGGTGTGAACTTCAAAAGTGACTACAAATATTTACGTAAAATGTTTGCATAATTAGACCACCTCTGCTTCTCCGGCACGCTCCGCACCCAGCCTTCGCGCGCCGAGCGGAGGTTCCCTGATCCCAGAGGTGCGGCAGCTGGGGCCTGCAGGGGCTCAGGGACCCTGGGCAGGTCAGCCCCGGAGTCACTGCTCAGACCAACACCTCCATCTTCGACGTGTCCTCCGGCGCTTCCAACCTCAGGCGCACCGCGGGCTTCACCCGCCTCCGCATCCAGGCAACGCGCATGTGTGCGCCCGCGTGAGGCTCAACGGTACTAAGACGGTCTTCACGGGAGTGTCTACATTGTGCTCAGCTTCAACATTTCATTTCACCATCTCCGCATCATGACAGCATGATTCCAAGTCCCCTTACTGTGTAAGTTGCACTAGCTCAGAGGACAGACACAAGCCAGCAATGTTCTCTGTGTGACCACAGAGCAGGCACGAAGCCTGTAACTGCTCAGGAGGTGCCTTTTGATTGTGAAAAGAAATCTTTAAAGGCAGCTGTTCCTGATAAAAAGACACGGATGCATTTGTGCTCGTGATTCTGAAGTGAGTGGGAGGGTTAGTATCGTATGTTACACTATAACACAAATTATATGAGTAAGTGGAGACCACCACTCAGGGCAGCCAAGGTTTGCACCTGGACGGGGAGCAAAGGTCTTCCCTGGTGGCCTTTCCTCAGGTCTGAGTGACACAGCCTGGGTCTGAGGCAGTGAGCTGCCCCGGCTTCAGTCGGGGGTCGGGTGACCTGGGAGTGACAGGCAGCCTTGGACCGGTAGGGAGGCCCCTGTGTGCGGCAGGGCAAGCCTTGGCATGTGAGCTGTACAGCAGTCGAAAGCAGGTAGTGGCTGCTTGTTCCTGGAAAAAATGACTTTATCCTCCACTCAGAGTGAGTTGACGAGAACATTTGTATTACAGGGTTCAGGGTGGGACAGACGACTTCTGAGCCCTCTGTCAGTTCTAAGATGCCAAGATTCTCCCTGTACACGGGAAATGCTCTGCATGTTCAAGAGCTGACACGGTCAACACAATGAAATAAGCCTCAGGAGAGACGGGGAAGATGTGGCCTCTGCAGCCAAAGCCACGGACAGCAGACTCAGGCCACTGCGGCAGGACAACGGGAGGGGCCGCTCCTGCAAGTCCGGCAGAGACTCAGGCCACCACGGCAGGACAGCGGGAGGGGCCGCTCCTGCAGGTCCAGCAGAGACTCAGGCCACTGCGGCAGGACAACGGGAGGGGCCGCTCCTGCAGGTCCGGCAGAGACTCAGGCCACCGCAGTATCACAGCGGGAGGGGCCGCTCCTGCAGGTCCGGCAGAGACTCAGGCCACCATCACAGTAGGAGGGGCCGCTCCTGCAGGTCCGGCCCTGCTACCGCAGCTGGGGGGGTGTGGGTCCAAACCCTTTATGCATATTTGCTGCTGGTGGCGGCCGTGAGACGTGAAAGGAAAGGATGGAGCAGCGGGAAAACTGCAGAGTGAAAGCCGTCAAGGCAAACGTTACTGCTTCACTCTCATCTCCAGGACGCTGAGCGCTGGACATCCCGGCAGACGGAACCCCATTCGGGAGAACCAGACGACGCTCCTGCAAGTCCGGCAGAGACTCCGGCCACCGCGGCAGGACAGCGGGAGGGGCCGCTCCTGCAGGTCCGGCAGAGACTCAGGCCACCATCACAGTAGGAGGGGCCGCTCCTGCAGGTCCGGCCCTGCTACCGCAGCTGGGGGGGTGTGGGTCCAAACCCTTTATGCATATTTGCTGCTGGTGGCGGCCGTGAGACGTGAAAGGAAAGGATGGAGCAGCGGGAAAACTGCAGAGTGAAAGCCGTCAAGGCAAACGTTACTGCTTCACTCTCATCTCCAGGACGCTGAGCGCTGGACATCCCGGCAGACGGAACCCCATTCGGGAGAACCAGACGGGTGATATTGTGTTTTGATGTCTTTAAAGTGTTTGTCCTGAAGAGGAAGAGAAAACAAATTAAGCTGGTCTGTTCCCAGTCACTGACCGTGTCAGGATCCAGTGGGGAAAGATTTTTCTTCATAAAGAAAGAATATAAAGTTAATCATTTGGAATTTTTCTTTCTGTGATTCAAAACACATTTCTCCAAAAATTTTCCTATGTCTGAAAAATACATATCACCAGTTTTCTGAGTTTAAAAAAAGGGTGAGTTAAAAAGTCAGGCAGTATAGTTAGACACATATTCATGAAATATATATGAATCTGAGTGCCTGCTATATCATTTATTACACATAAAATTCCAATTTTGGAAATTCTTATGATTTTAATTAAATATTTTAATAAAAAACTAATTTTATTAAAACTTTAAAATATAAGTAATGTTTTATTCAGACGTCCAAACCCTAGTAATTGAACAAAAGGTTCAAACATCTGCTTCCAAAGCGGGCTCAGCAAACGCTGGACAATAAAACCGTTCCTGCACCCTCCCTCGGATGTGCGAGCGCTGCACAGAAGTCTCGGAGGAGCGCAAAGTCCCCTCGGCTTCCAGCTTTCAGTCCGGCGAGTGGTGAGGCGCGGACGGCGGCCCCGGCCGGAGAATCCAGTCACCAAGGTGCGTATACCTGAATAACACTCGCCAGAGACGCCCTCCACGCGAAGATTTTTCAATGCCACAAGTTTCAAGCAACAGTTTGGTGAAGACACAATTCTAACACCGTGTAATCCATTCACTTAAAGTGTAGAATTTAACGACTTGTCCTGTTTCAGACTTTAAATCCATCTCCACAGTTAGAGGATGTTTCCTCCCCCACAAAACTGCTCCCCTCCTCATCCAGGCAACCAGCAGCTCCTCCCCGGGGAACCCCGGCTCTCCCAAACCACGATACCCACACACCTCACACACACAGCACACGCACACAGCACACAAACACACAACACACACAGCACACACACAACACACACCTCACACACACACACACACACACCTCACACACACACACACCTCACACACACAGCACACACACACAACACACACCTCACACACACACACCTCACACACACACCTCACACACACACACAGCACACACACAGCACACACACACAACACACACAGCACACACACAGCACACGCACACAGCACAAACACAGCAGACACAGCACACACACACACAACACACACAGCACACACACAGCACACGCACACAGCACAGACACAGCACAGACACAGCACACAAACACACAACACACACACACACACACCTCACACACACAGCACACACAACACACACCTCACACACACACACACCTCACACACACACCTCACACACACACACCTCACACACACAGCACACACACACACAACACACACAGCACACACAGCACACGCACACAGCACAGACACAGCACAGACACAGCACACAAACACACAACACACAGAGCACACACACAACACAGGCACACACAGCACACAGAGCACACAGAGCACACACAACACACAGGCACACAGCCACACACAGCACACAGAGCACACAGGCACACACAGGACACACAGCACACAGAGCACACACAGCACACAGGCACACACAACACACACACAGCACACACACACAGCACACACCTCACACACACAGCACACGCACACAGCACACACAGCACACACACAGCACACACAGCACACACCAACACACACACAACATACACAGCACACACACGGCACACACACACACACCTCACACACACAGCACACACACAGCACACACCTCACACACAGCACACACACACAACACACACAGCACACACACACACACACCTCACACACAGAGCACACGCACACAGCACAGACACAACACACACACACAGCACACACACACACACCTCACACACAGAGCACACGCACACAACACACACAGCACACACACAACACACACCTCACACACAGAGCACACGCACACAGCACAGACACAGCACAGACACAGCACACAAACACACAACACACACAGCACACATACGGCACACACACAACACACACAGCACACACACAGCACAGACACAGCACACAAACACACAACACACACAGCACACACAGCGCACACACACAACACACACACAGCACACACACACCATACACACACACACCGGTGAGGACACTTCATGTAAATGGAACCAAACAAGACAAAGTCCTTTAAACCAGTTAAAGCCATTTTAAAAAGACCTAAAACAATTCACAGTCAGAAACGTCCTCAGACCTCGACACCCTCTGTCAGTGATCGGGGCTCCACAGGGCAGGCGCACGGGGTCTCCCGGCGCGGAGCCTGGCTCTGGGGGGCCCCAGGCTCTGGGAGACCTGGGCTCTGCCCACCGCCGCCCCCTGCCAATGCGGCCCGCCTTCCCGAGACGCTGCACAACACCGTTAACTGGTATAAGATGGAAGTTTCCTATCTTTTCCCTAGAAATTTGAAGCTTTGAGTTAGTCCTAAAACTCTTATCAAAACCTCACCCCAAAATGCCACCTTTACTTTTTATCTTTCACAAGGACAATGCTGAATCTTAAAGAATTTCATTTCAATCCTAACAAGAACATAAACTTGGAAAGCGCCTTCTTCACGGTTTAAAAGAGTAAGACCCTCGAGAGATGAAGATTTTACTGAAATCATATTTGAAGACTACTGATTAAAAAGGAGGAAATATAAAAATTCAAAACATGCATAAATAATAGTACCTTATGTTAAATAAGTCATGGTCAAAAAAGTGGACCCGACTGAGCTATCGAACTGGATTGAAGGCTTAGAACTCCCGTGTGAAAGCTATTTTTAGTTAGCAGTATCTATCACTGTTTCAGAATTTCTAAATTTTTAAGTTGTTTTAAAATTGAAACTTTAATATTTACTGAATTTTTTTATCCTTAAGGGTTGAAGTTTTTTGAAATCTGAATAAACATTGAAAGAAAATAAAATTTACAAACCACTTTCTGTGGCCTTCATCATGTAACATTTAGCACTCCAGCTTCGTAAACATTACAATTATTTCTGATTTGCTAATAAGACGGCATAATCCTAGGACTAGTGCTTCAGATTCTACAGTTAGCAATGTCAGTAGGCCTTTAGCCATTTTTCAAAACCGTCATCTCCAACCTTGCAGAAACTTTAAGAAACTTTCAAAGTGAATGCTCTATTCAATACACATTACTCTGAGTTTCTCTCCTGGTTTTAAAACAAAGAAGAAATACGTCAAGAATTCCTTTTGGAGCAGATGCTGCGTTCAGGAGGATTTCCGTTGCTTCACTGTTATTTGTCCTGGGTGAGTTCACAGCAAGTACTCGATTCTGTTTTATGGAAATTTTAAAACATAGCCATGTACCGCCTGAGGCAAAGGAACTTTTAATCAGCTCACATGTAAATAAATAAACTTTGGAGTTACAGGATGTGCATTGGGTTTATCATACTTTAAGTTTTTAATAAAATATTTTAATGTATAAAAAAGGTATGGACAATAAATTATGTCCTTTGAAAAATACAAAGTTTTGTATATGTGCAATGTACAGGAAGAGGGAATTTTGCATTGAATCTGCATTTGGACCTAAAGCTTTCTTTTCTGGAGGTTGACAAAGCAAACCAGGCTCAGGAGCCCGTTCCTGTGCTCTGCACCAGGGACCTCAGTCAGCACCTGTCACTGGGGAGGAAGGGGCCAAGCAGTGCCTCCAGCATCATCCCAAAGGAGATCAGGGCATTCCAGGGCTGCCAGGGGGACCTGTGTGTGTGTGTGAGTGAGTGTGTGTATGTATATGCGTGTATGTGTGTGCATGTGTCCGTGAGTGTGTGTATGTGTGTGAGTGCGAGTATGTGTGTGTCTGAATGTGTGTGTATGTGTGTGAGTGTATGTATGTATATGTGTGTGTGAGTGTGTGTATGTATGTGTGTGTGACTGTGTGTATACATATGTGTGAGTGTGTATATGTACGTATGTGTGGGTGTGTGTGTGTGCCACATTTAAAGCATGTTTCCCTACTCACTACCATCAGTTCCTCTTGCTTGTGGCAAAATGCCCACACTTTAATATAGAAAATAATGCTGGGTGGGTCTCCTGGCCTTCTTTATTATGTAGCACTGCCCACAAAACTGATCCAGCCTGTCCCCTCTTAAATAAAACAGCCGTGTTTCTCATATGTTTCAAGCCTACAAAAATATTAGCTTCTCTTATTTCCTGTGGGTTCTCTTTTAAACAAATATTTCCATGCTTTTGTGTCTTTGCTTTCACTTTTGTCAAAAAGTCAAAGAGAAACTCTTCTTAAGTATTTTTATCAATTAATTTATTTTGCATTTGGTCAGAAACTAGCTTAACTATCCCTCCCACCTAAAGAAAAGCAGTGACAATCAGAGGATGCTTTCCTCTTCGGGCCAGGGATGCTAGATGGCGGCGTCTAGTTCTGAGGGCTGTGGGAGGGGAGGGGCTGTGCGTAGGAGCTCTTTCCTCGGAAAACAGCCGGTCACCCTTCAGGCTCCTCGGGCTGTGATGAGATCGGTGTGTCCTCTGTGGCCCTTGGACATATTGGTGTGTACTGAGGAAGCAGCTGGAGTTTCAATGCAGCAAAACACACATTCTGCTGAGGCTAGAGACTGGGGACAAAGTCAAAGGCAACATGACAGAAGCAGCCATGTTAGCAGCGGGCTCCAAGGCGGGCGATGCTGCGAACCAGAAGCCGGGCCGCAGGGCATGTGAAGGAGGAGCGTCTCCTGGAGACAGACACGCTGTTCTGGCCTCTGGTGACCCCGGTAAAGCCCCCGACAGAATTCACCGATGACCCCAAGAGGTCCTGAGCACCTCCACGCAGCTAGGAGCTCCTGTGTTTGCTTCGGGGTGTCTGGTTGTAGCTCGTCTCTCAGCAGCCTGCTCATACCTGCTTCTGCGTCTCAGACCTAAGCCCACATGGGGACCCAGAAGCAAGTGGCAGTGGTGGGCAGGTCCCGTCTGCAGGCAGGGCCGGGAGCGATGGGGAGGTTTGCTAGTGACCGGGGTCACAGCTCCATCTGCACAGTGGACACTGGCATCTTCTTCTGAACCAGTGACGTGTGACTGTGACGTTTCCTAAAGACCTCCCAGGAATATTTTGAATGTATCTCACACGAACATGGGTACAAAGCCCTATGTGCCATCATACCTGTGAAGAAACCATTTTTTAATTTCCCAACAAAATGTAAAGATGTACCTCCAAATCTTCCTCTCTCATTTTTGCTCTCTGCACCAGAGGACTGGGGCCTGACGGCATCTGGGGCTCCCCAGACCCGAGGACAGGACACCCCTGCTCCCCAACAGACAAGTACATAGACCAGAAGGAGGCAGAAAGGGCTGGAGAGGGGCCCGCCAGCCTGGCAACCCCACCCTGCTTTAGCAGACCCCTCCCTGCCTCCTCAGAGTGGACGTCACCCCGCTCTAGCAGACCCCTCCCTGCCTCCTCAGGGTGGACGTCACGGTCACCCTCGGCTCCTACCCCATATTGCACCCCACACGGACCTTCCCCAGCAGAGCAGCCAAGTCAAGGAACGGGGTGAAGCCACCGTTGCAAAAGCCGCTCAGGAATGCCCAGTGTTAAGGAGGCGTCCGACCAAAGCCACCGCTGGGCTGTGGGAGAGTCCACCTGCCAGATTAGACTCAGAACCGATCGTCACGTCTCATGACACACCCCAGACCAGCGTGCACGGCACAAAGTCACGCTGATTTCGAACACTTAAGTGCTTCCTATGAACACAATGAAGAGTCACAGGTATATATGTATTTGGGTTTCCCTGGCGGCTCAGACGGTAAAGAATTTGCCTACAGTGCAAGAGACCCTGGTTTGCTCTCTGGGTCAGGAAGAACTCCTGGAGAAGAGGATAGCAACCCAGTCCAGTTTTCTTGCCTGGAGAATTCCATGAATAAAGGAGCCTTATAATGCATATGAAAAACGGATATAATTAATTCCTTTAAATTTTGCTAAAAAAAGCAAAATGATTTCTGAATGCCATTTTAAAAAGAAAAACCACCTTTCCTAAGCAGAATATAACTGGGGTCTAGGGCCCCAGATATTCTAAAGAAAATTCTGGTGAACACACTGAATAACCAAGATTCCCTGTACCCACTGCTCAGAAGAGAAGGCTCAAAGCAAACTGCTGCTCACCCAGCTTGTGACCGCCAGTTCTGCCCCGTTCTAAGCTTCTCCGCCATAAATGCATCGCATCACTAGGTGGTGAATTGGAGGTGTCCCCAGATCCTTCCTGGGCATAAACTATTTTCAGATCTGTAGCACAGAAACCCAATCCCGGAGGGGTAGGGTGCGCATGGCTCCACCACTCCCAAGGAGGAGGGTGTTGTCTGTAACAGGCTGACAGTCTGCAGGATAGCACACACTCACAGGCTTCCGTATGACTGACCGGGCAGGTGAGCACACTTCTCCTCCCACGAAGACCGGGGTTTGAAGCTGCGTTGATGACCCTGGTGGCTCAGTAGGAAAGAATCTGCCTGCAATGCAGGAGGCATGGGAGACCTGGGTTCCATCCCTGGGGAGGGAAGACCCCCTGGAGGAGGAAATGGCAGCCCACTCCAGTGTTCTCGCCTGGGCAACCCCATGGACAGAGGAGCCTGGAGGGCTACGGCCCATGGGGTCACAAAGAGTCAGACACGACTGAGCGACTGAGCATGGTGATAATCAAAGCTGATGAAAAATACATGAAGGCTGGCACAGACTACTCTCAGAAGGCCTGCCTGAAAGATCCCTCCTAGATTAGCAACCAGCACTCCCTGCTTCTCTAGCGCCGGGTATGCGTCCACGGCTGTTTCGCTGCCAAGATCACATGCTGCAGGCGGCTTGTGTCTGTTAGCCACTTAGCCCTGCTGCTTCCCTTGGAAAGAGAAGCCCTTTCTGCTGCTTGGTGCAACTTCTCCTTTTAGAGCTCAAGTCCCATTAGACAGGAGCCAGAAGAGAGCACTTCTCAATTTCCCCTCTACTCTAAGTCCTGAATAAGAAATAGGACCCTCAACTCCCGAGTATTGGGCTGCTGGCTCTGGTTCAGACCAACTGGAGCAGAGCTGACTTCACAGGGGGTGAAGGGGTGGGTGGAGTGGGCCCCGCACTGTTGCTGCTCTCAGTGACCCGAGTCCCCAGCACCCTCACCTATCAGGGGAGGTGGAACCCAGGTATATCCCAGGCCTGCTATCCAATCCCCCTCCCCTCATCTGATGAGCAAACCCCCCTCTGTTGGTTCAGTTCAGTCATCAGTCATGTCCAACTCTACAACCCCATGGACTGCAGCACACCAGGCCTTCCTGTCTATCACCAACTTCGGGAGTTCACTCAAACTCATGTCCATCGAGTCGGTGATGTCATCCAACCATCTCATCCTCTGTTGTCCCCTTCTCCTCCTGCCTTCAATCTTTCTCAGCATCAAAGTCTTTTCCAATGAGTTAGCTCTCTGCATCAGGTGGCCAAAGTATTGGAGTTTCAGCTTCAGCATCAGTCCTTCCAGCGAATATTTAGGACTGATTTCCTTTCAGATGGACTGGTTGGATCTCCTTGCTGTCCAAGGGACTCTCAAGAGTCTTCTCCAACACCACAGTTCAAAAGCATCAATTCTTTGGCACTCAGCTTTCTTTATAGTCCAACTCTCACATCCATACATGACCACAGGAAAAACCATAGCCTTGACTAGACAGACATTTGTTGGCAAAGTAATGTCTCTGCTTTTGACTATGCTGTCTAGGTTGGTCATAACTTTCCTTCCAAGGAGTAAGTGTCTTTTCATTTCACGGCTACAGTCACCATCTGCAGTGATTTTGGAGCCCAAAAAATAAAGTCTGTCACTGTTTCCACTGTTTTCCCATTTATTTGCCATGAAGTGATGGGACCAGATGCCATGATCTTCGTTTTCTGAATGTTGAGTTTTAAGCCAATGTTTTCACTCTCCTGTTTCACTTTTATCAGGAGGCTCTTTAGTTCTTCTTCACTTTCTGCCATAAGGGTGGTGTTATCTCCATATCTGAGGGGATTGCTATTTCTCCCGACAATCTTGATTCCAGCCTGTGCTTCACCCAGCCCAGCGTTTCCCATGATGTACTCTGGCTGAGGATAAAGAAGGTTGCTGACCCTCAGGGCAGGCAGAGCGACCTCAGTGCTAGGCCGCAGGTTTGAACACTGAAAATCTTTCAGCAAAGACTGTAGGATTGCTGGTAAGGCAAGATGTAGAGATGATTTGTTCACAGGACAGGAGTTTGGAGAGGACCGTTTCTAAGTTTCCTCGAATTGTCATTTTAGAATTCTTCTTGCCTTCCATGAGCTTCTGTTACTTCTGCAGTTTCTTCCTGCTTCACCCTGGTTTCAGGTAAGTTATCAGACCTTTCTACACAGACTTCAGGGAACTCAGTACTGGTCGGCTGATCGATGGCTTGATAGCTTTATGTTGTTAGTGGACTTGCCTAGTATAAAAGTACTGTGCCCTTCTTTCCACAAGGCCACAGTTTATAGTAATGCAGCAGTCAGGGCAGAAGGATAAGAAATGGTGAGCCTGATCTAGGGTCTGGGGAGCTGATCGTGCTGAGACAGAGGACGTCTGTCATTCCTCGGAACTTCCGCTCATGGGGGAAGCCTGTCTTTGGCTTCCTGTCACAGCTAATCAAAATCAAGACAGGGTCAGGATGGAAGACCCCATCCCACAGCACCCCACGTCTTCGTCCTCCTTTCAGAGTCTTGTGAGATCGACTTTGAACTGGGTGTTGTATACTGTTCAGGGGCCCTTTGACCTGTTCCCGTTAAATCAGAAGGAAACTGGGTCTCGGTCTTCATCACATGGCAGCCTGCTGAGGTCTGTGTGCAGCGCCCCCGACCCCCGAGGCAGCCGTGGTTCCAAGAGCTTCCCTGCCAGTCGGTCCACACAGCAGACTGCTAACCCAGTCCCCATCAGTGAGTAATTCTGGAATCAGACGCCCCCAGGGAGAGTCGGTAACGGATGGGAGTTTACAGGGGACTTCATGGGCCTTGGGGCTTCCCGGGTAGCTCTGCTGGTAAAGAATCTGCCTACAATGCAGGAGATCCCGGTTCAGTTCTTGGGTCAGGAAGATCCGCTAGAGAGGGGATAGGTTACCCACTCCAGGGTTCTTGGGCTTCCCTGGTGGCTCAGTTGGCAAAGTATCTGCCTGCAATACGGGAGACTGGGTTCAGTTTCTGGGTTGGGAAGATCCCCTGGAGAAGGGAACGGCTATCCACTCCAGTATTCTGGCCTGGAGAATTCCAGGGACCATATAGTCCATGGGGTTTGCAAAGAGTGGACACAAAGGACGAAAAGCCTGAAGCACTTCAATTTCCGGTGTTAAACGAAAGAAGACACACGCGAGAAAAGCCAGCTCAAGTGCACGCCAGCAGCGGGACCGAAGAGGATGGGCATTTAGCCAAACAGAAGGAAACGGAGAAACGGGCTCGCTGTTCAGGTGGAGCGGCGTGCCTCTTTTCATAAATCCCTTGGGCGTCAGGGGTGAGATAGCAGGCCCGCGTCCCTCAGAGAGGGAACAGGCTCAGCCCTGCGTGATCGCTGAGCGCAGCTGTGGAGGGGTAGAGTCTTATCGCAGATGCGGACGGTGGTCTTAATTTCAGCCTGGGTGGGCCTGGAGCCCAGAGACACCCAGATTTCTCTGTGGGCCCACAGCCCCTGGGGAGCAGGGCCGCCTGCCCCCCAGGGCAGATCTTCTGTTAAAGTGCCCGTCAGAGAAGTCAGGCAGAGTGGAGTCAGGAAAAGCTACAAATGGATTCCAGACCTGCTTCTCGCAGGACTTCCTGGGAACACGTGACTCACTGCGACATTCCTGCCAGGCTGTGACTCTGCCAGTTGCCGCTCCCGCGTCTCCTGGGAAGAGGCTGGGGTGGCGGGCGGTGCAGCAGGACCCGGGGCTTCCTGCAGGTGGCACGCGGGTGCCACCTGAGGGCCGCGTGGCCGCCTGCTTATGTCCGGGAAGCGCCTTCCCAGCACCTTTTACTGGCACTTGGGTACAGCCCCTTCTGGGAAGCGAACGTGGACCACACCTAGTCGTCTCTGGGGAATCACGGAGAAACAAGAACTGAAGGAAACTTGGGTGTGTCTGTCGACCAGGGACTCCCTGTGGCCTGGGTGGGGCGGCTTTGGTGACTCCGCAGCAGCAGACACCAGGCTGGCAGGGACAGCCGGTGCAGGAGACACGGCCCACCCCAAGCGACCGCCGGGCCCAGAGAGGAGGCGAGAACAAACCGCCAAAAATTATTAGAAATGCAAGTTTAAGAAACAGAGTTCTGACTGCAGTTTTGCAGAAATTACACGGTCCCAGTAAGACAGCATCGCGCTCTGGAGGAAGGCCTGGGGTGAGGGGCCACAGGGACGGACAGAGGCGCTGTGGTTGGGCGCTCGGGGTCCCATCACGGGGTCCGCGGGCCCCCGGCCCTGAGCGCTCGGCCCACGCCAGACCGCCATCCTGGCTCCGCACCCCACTCCTCCTGCGGCCCCCTCCTCCCCACCGCACCCAGACGCCGGCCGCACCCACAGGCCGCGCTTACCTGTAACAGGTCTCTCCCACTCTTCAGCTTTGGAAACAGGACAACACTGTCCATTTCAAGGCCAAGTTCAAACCCCACCTTCCCTGCCTGGGTCTCCTTTTCTGACCAGTGGAGGG
>SJXQ01010957.1:99783-204615 GCA_006408695.1 Aepyceros melampus | reverse complement strand
GAGCCTTCATCCTGGGAATTCCAGCAGAGCAGAGAGCCTCTGCAGAGGCCATCAAAATCGAAGCACACCTCTGCCCTTCCCAAAGACCCCCAGGCTCTGCTCTACTTGGAAGCACCACTTCTCCTTGTAAAAGACAAAACCAAGAGTTTTCATGGCTGGACAAATGCGTCACTGACTCTTGGCCAGGCCCAGTACTTGAGGTCCTTCCAGATCGGGCTCCAGCCCACGGCCACCTGTGTTACCAGCCGGAAGCCCCCACCCCAGACCCTCTCCTGCGACGTCCTCCTCTCTCCCTCCCAGACGTGATGCTCCAGTCTCCGTGCTGCTTTGGTAAGTGAGAACCACCACTGGGGCTGGTATCAGCACAGTTCTTTCACCACCGGTAGGGATGGAGTCGACTCAGGCTCCTCGGGCTAACATCACCCGTCTGACGGGGCTGAGGCCCTGCTGGACTTCTGTGAGAGACTCCGTCTTCTCTTCTTTCCAGCTCTCAGAGGCCCCACATCCGGGGCTCAGGACGCTTCCTCATCCTCAGAGCCGGCTGTGTCCCATCTCTCTGACCTTCTGTGGTCACATCTCCCTCAACTCACTTTTCCTGCCACCGAGCCCACTTCTAAGGACACTTCTGATGACTCTGGGTCCCCCTAGATAAGCCAAGATCGTCCCCCTACCTCAGGGCCAGCCAGTTAGCAGCCTTAATTCCAGTGGCAACCTGAGCCTCCCTGTGCTGTGGGTGGCGGGCTGTGCCCAGTTTCCAGGATCACGGAGCGGCAGCTTGTGTCGGGGAGGAGGGGAATGTTCCGTTGCTCCCACACGTGGAGGCACACGTCTCTGTCATGAGCATCTGCCCTTTGCTTCCATCACGGCCTCGCCACAGGCTGGTCTGCACCGTTGCTTGCTCATGGACGCATGCTCCACTTACTTGCTTCTTGAGGGCAAGGACCATGCTTTAAACACATCCTGTACCTGAGGTGACATCTAGACGCTGGCATGAAGGCTTCTCTGATGATTGCAAAGTCTGCCCTTTTGTAACTGTTTTGCAACCAGAGAGTCCCTTCATGTGGCAGATCAGATGATGGCCACAAAACCATCATTAAGGTATAAAGTCATGAATCATCAAGGATATAAAGTCACAAAGCACAAGCTAGAATCAAGATTGCCAGGAGAAATATCAATAACCTCAGATATGCAGATGACACCACCCTTATGGCAGAAAGTGAAGAGGAACTAAAAAGCCTCTTAATCAAAGTGAAAGAGGACAGTGAAAAAGTTGGCTTAAAGCTCAACATTCAGAAAACTAAGATCATGGCATCCGGTTCCATCACTTCATGGGAAATAGAGGGGGAAACAGTGGAAACAGTGTCAGACTTTATTTTGGGGGGCTCCAAAATCACTGAAGATGGTGACTGCAGCCATGAAATTAAAAGACGCTTCCTCCTTGGAAGAAAAGTTATGACCAACCTAGATAGCATATTCAAAAGCAGAGATATTACTTTGCCAACAAAGGTCCGTCTAGTCAAGGCTATGGTTTTTCCTGTGGTCATGTATGGATGTGAGAGTTGGACTGTGAAGGAAGCTGAGGGCCGAAGAATTGATGCTTTTGAACTGTGGTGTTAGAGAAGACTCTTAAGAGTCCCTTGGACTGCAAGGAGATCCAACCAGTCCATCCTGAAGGAGATCAGTCCTGGTGTTCTTTGGAAGGACTGATGCTGAAGCTGAAACTCCAATACTTTGGCCATCTCATGTGAAGAGTTGACTCACTGGAAAAGACTCTGATGCTGGGAGGGATTGGGGGCAAAAGGAGAAGGGGACGACAGAGGATGAGATGGCTGGATGGCATCACTGACTCGATGGACATGAGTTTGAGTGAACTCCGGGAGTTGGTGATGGACAGGGAGACCTGGAGTGCTGTGATTCACGGGGTCACAAAGAGTCGGACATGACTGAGCAACTGAACTGAACTGAACTGAAAAGGTATAATGTTAATCATCATGGCATATGGTTTTTCCTGTGGTCATGTATGGATGTGAGAGTTGGACTGTGAAGGAAGCTGAGGGCCGAAGAATTGATGCTTTTGAACTGTGGTGTTAGAGAAGACTCTTAAGAGTCCCTTGGACTGCAAGGAGATCCAACCAGTCCATCCTGAAGGAGATCAGTCCTGGTGTTCTTTGGAAGGACTGATGCTGAAGCTGAAACTCCAATACTTTGGCCATCTCATGTGAAGAGTTGACTCACTGGAAAAGACTCTGATGCTGGGAGGGATTGGGGGCAAAAGGAGAAGGGGACGACAGAGGATGAGATGGCTGGATGGCATCACTGACTCGATGGACATGAGTTTGAGTGAACTCCGGGAGTTGGTGATGGACAGGGAGACCTGGAGTGCTGTGATTCACGGGGTCACAAAGAGTCGGACATGACTGAGCAACTGAACTGAACTGAACTGAAAAGGTATAATGTTAATCATCATGGCATGTAGCAATAGGTATAAGAATCAGATTAACAAATACAACAGGCAAAACATTCTTAATAATAGAAGCAGACTTATGAGTTGTATCACAAAGCAAAACTCGACATTATGTCATATGTAATCTAACCATAGAGTTTCCTGCATAGCGCAGTGGTAAAGAATCCACCTGCCAAGCAGGAGATACGGGTTCGATCCCTGGGTCAAAAATACCCCAGGAGGAGAGCATGGCGACCCATCCTAGTGCTCCTGCCTGGAGAATCCCCGTGGACAGAGGAGCCTGGTGGCTACAGTCCATGGGCTGCACAAGGGTTGGACATGATGAGCAACTGAGCAAGCAAGCAATCTAACCACTGGAATAAATGATGGTGGAAGATATTAGGCAGATACGAACCAAAAACTTTGTTTTTAATATTATCTAAGGCTGATTTTAGAGCAAAAGTATTAAGTCAAGCAAAGAAGGTAAATACATTAAATTTATAAACCAAATAATATAATACCTACATTCATAAATCAAATTAATAATTACTGTAAGAAGAAATATACAGAAGTCCATTATTCTCAGAAAACGTTATTTCACATGTCTCAGCCCAGGAGATCAAGTGATCAGAACAGATCTCATTAGTGCAGGGAGGCACACCACCGCAGCAATGGGACGCACCGCACAGGCGACCTGCCGGGCTCTGGCCAGATGGTCCTCCCCGACTCGCGTGTCACCTGGACGGAAGGAAGCCCCTGGCACAACCTTCCCGAAACCCCACGGGCCAGCCCCTCTCCCCAGCTGCGCTGCAGTCCAGCCAGACCCATGCAGGAGACTCTGGGCTGTCCACACAGAACCCCGGGCGCGTGGATGAGGATCCCAGCTGCACACGGCCGGAAGGGAGGGTAATGAGGTTCCCATTGAGCAGCTTCCTCCTTTCCCTGGGTTTCCTTCCCTGAGAACGACCTCAGGTCCCACCTCCCCTTTCCCTACAAAACCTGTGACAATTCCTCCTCAAATCCACTGTGCAGAGCCCCCTCGGAGCCTCGCAGTGACACCCCCCTTCCCCGGGGTGGGTCTCATCTCCCAGGGCGGCAGCTGCAGATCGCACCCCCAGACACACACGCCCAGGTCTTCCTTCTTAGGAGACCTTTCCCCAGGCAGGGTCTAAACTGGGCTTTTTCCAAAAGGTTTTTATAGAAATCCTACACCTAGTACCCACTGCAGCTCCGAGTCTGCAGTTCTACAGAAGCTACAAAAACAAACCGAACTTTAGCTCCACTTGAGGTGGGGAAGCCAGGTCCCTGGAAGAACGGGGGTCCCGTTCAGCCCTCAAAGCCGACGGGTGGTCAGCCTGTCCTCAGCCGGTCCTTAGACTCAGAGCCCGACCTTCTCACCACGAAAGAGCACCTCCCAGTGAGCACCACCTTTCTGGTTAAATTGGCTCCTTCATCTTTATTTTCTCATCAATAAACTGAAGCTACACTTTATCCTGGAAAATTCAAGTGGCTTCTCTGAGGCGCAGGCTGTGAATGTGTACACACTGTGTGTTTCTTAGAAGAAAGAGCTCTAATCAGTTCAAGGTGTCACTCTAACAAGATCGAGTTTTGACCCCGATACATGTCAGTGACTAATGTCATGCATTTCAAAGCAAAATGTAGCCCGATATTGTCTGGGTAAACCAGGCATGTAAATTAACTCAGCCGTAAAACCTTCTTAGAAATTTTAAAAGAGACGGGCCTTGGCAAGTCATTAAACTGCAGAACAGTGTAAGTACTTCAGGCTGTGGGCTCTGCCTGCTGCCGGCCTGGAGGTTACCGCGGCAGCACCCGCAGTCTGGCAAGGCCGGCGCCTCCGCGGATGTAGACGCGCCCACACGTGTCCCTAAGGTCATTGAGGCCAACCTGCTCTCATGGAGGAGAGGACACGGAGAGGACCGTGCCCACCTCCCGCCTCCGGCTCCTGGGCTCGGACAGTGTAGAGGAGGCGGCGAATGGAAGCGGACAGACGACCGTCCTTGCTTTTTCTGTCCAACGTGGCCGACTTCATGGCCAAGGCCGTGACGGCGCTTTAACCCGTGTGTGGCAGCTGGCGGACTGCACGGCATTAACGTCATGTCCAGAGATCTGAAATTGCTTTTTGTTATGCTTCGGTTTTTAATACAGAAACACATTTGAAATATATTTTCCTGGTAGGGAATGAGATTGGCATAAAGGTAAACAACCGGCAGACTGTTCACAGCAATGAATTTGTGCAGTGGATTTTCATTCCAAAACTTCAGAAATTAGAGACTGTTCACCAGATGTTGTTAATTTTTTTTTTTTTTTTTTTTTTTACTAATTAACTACTAAATTGCTAAAAGGTACACTCTGGTAAGTCCTCTTTTAGCTGAAAATGTCTGTGTATTGTTAGCTGTTTATTGAATAGAGTAATTACACTGCTTTTGCTGTTAAATGATATTGACATTTTTGAATGAAGGCTTTTGCTCAAGAGAATTGAATGTGCCTTCTGGCAGTAACGTTACATGTGACATTGAAACAAAAAAACGCTTGGACATTTGTGTTCTTTTTCCCATTTCTCTTCCCCGGATTCTCTGGGTGTGATTCATGTCAGAACTTACCTAAACACGAGGACTTTCTCACTTATCATGGAGATGTTCGGGGTGTATCAGTAGTGAGCTGGTGGCTGCTGGAGCTGAGGTCCATTTAGCCATGAAACAGCTGCTTTGCAAATGCTGGGGCAGCTGCTTGGTGATGGCAAAAAAGGGAAAGATGATTCTGAAATAGACAATACGACCACCGTTCTTTACAACACTGCCAGGCTGTAACGCTTTGTACAATAGGCTTCTCAGGACTAGAGCGCTGCAGCAGAAGGAAGCTAGTCTCCGGGTGGAGTTGTCGGCTGGCTGCAGGCCTCGTTCTCCACGCAGAGAGATTCTTAAACTAGAACGCTCTGCGTGGAGAACGTTCTAGTTTAAGAACCTCTCAACTCATCTGTTACGTGACTAGCCCTCCACAAAGCAGCTATAATTAGGCCACAGGAAGAGGGTCGTGGCGGGTCGGCCCTCTGCTCTGACACACTCCTTTCTTCTCTGTTCCCATTCCCAAGCGCAACAAAGCTTGACAGAAACTTGGCTCCTCTGCCCCCCAGAACTCCTTCTTCCTTTAAAGACACAGTTCTGATTCCTGTGGAAGACTCGAGTTGAATGCAGCCCTGTCTCACAGGAATCTGGGCAGTGGTTTTCATTCCAAAGTTCAAGACAGATTCTTTTCTTTTAGGTTTCCCTGTCAAAAAGTAGATTTAGATGTCGGAATAAGTCAAATACAATCCCATGCAGAGGCTTAACACCAGCTGCGCCTACACAGCGGAGCACCAGTTGACAAACCATCTCCTTTAATCCAAGCCCGAGTCTGGAGGCGTTTGCTCTTTTGAGCACCCAGAATGGCTCTTGGGAAAACCCCCAGGTGGCCAGCTTCTCTGTGTGCTGTTTGCTTTGCTTACTTAAAGCCTGTTCCTGCACAGTCAAGGCTTAGCCATGAGGCTGAGAGATCTAGTCCCTGCCAGCTGCTCCTCAGCACAGCTGCTGGGACGGCCTGGAATAAACAGGAAGGCCCCAGCTCTGCAGTCCCAGAACAGGCCCCTGGTCCGCGTGATCTCTGCTAGCTATGCAAACAGGCCCGGAATCACAGAGGGAACTGACAAGGCTCCAAGTTCATCACAGTACAGGCGATAAAAACCATAGGGCATTTGTGGTGGAAAACGGGCAGATCAGACGACTCAGGGCAGGAGGGTATGTTCAGTCTGGAAACACGTGGGTGGCCGGTGGTGGGTGGACACGCAGCACGGTTGAGTTAGCCAGGCAGGTGAGGGAGCCTGCCGCGGCCCGGCAGGCTGGAGCAGGGCCTCTGGGAGCAGACGGGGGACGACCTCACCTAGGCCTGAGTCGGGCGATGGAGGCCCTGGGCACGCTGAGGAGTGTGGCTTCTGTCCAAGTGGCAGGCGCGTCTCGCTAGCCTGTGTTTCAGAATGATCGCCCTATGACGTCATGGAGGTGGGTCGGAGGGACAGTAAAGAAAGACCAAGTAGGAGGAGAAGCTCTGAAAATCCCAGGCCAGGCTCCCTGTTCGGTGGATGAGGATGGTGACGAAGGGGGTTCAGGCTGCTGCCTCCATGGAGGGGCTCATCCCAGACGCGAAGTAGAAGGCGTTTAATCTGAGACCGGATGGTCTTAGGCGCTTGTGAAACACGGCATCTGAGGGGCTTTCCTGGCGGTCCAGTGGCTAGGATGCGGCACGCTCACTGCCAAGGGTGCAGGTTCAGCCCTGGTGGAAGCTAAGATCCTGCAAGCTCCTTGCTGATGCCTAAAAACCAACAACAACCAAAAAAAACATCGTCGCTGAATTTCCAGCAGATGGGTTAGCATTCAGGAAGGATCACCAGAGCAAATATATGCATTATGTAGATATATAATATGTATAAAATAGGGGCTTCCCTGGTAGTTCAACTGGTAAAGAATCTGCCTGCAATGCAGGCGACCCTGGTTTGATTTCTGGATCGGGAAGATCCCCTGGAGAAGGGATAGGCTACTACTCCAATATTCTTGGGCTTCTCTTGAGGCTCAGCTGGTAAAGAATCTGCCTGCAATATTGGAGACCTAGGTTCCATCCCTGGGTGGGGAAGATCCCTGGAGGAGGGAACGGTTACCCACTCCAAACCATATAAAGAATCCGCCTGCAATACTGGAGACCTAGGTTCCATCCCTGGGTGAGGAGGGAATGGTTACCCACCCCAAACTATATAAAGAATCTGCCTGCAATACTGGAGACCTAGGTTCCATCCCTGGGTAGGGAGATCCCCGGAGGAGGTAGCGGTTACCCACTCCAAACTGTATAAACATGTTTTTTATATAGAGTTATTCTGCATCTCTAAAAGTAATACAGGCTTATTTTAGAAAGTGTAGGACAATCAGCAAAGCGTGGAACGTAAGGTCTGCAGTGGGGCTGGACGTACGGATTCAGTGTTAAATGTCCTGAACGACGATTGCCCTCTCATTCACGTGTGAAGCATACATCTTCAAAAATTCATCATACGATAAAATGCATTTAAAAGCAAACTTAATTGTATACAGGACGTAGTTTGACCTTCATGAGCTGAGAACAACCTTTAGAAACTGAGTCGCCATGAGAAGGAAGAGGTCTGCACTAACTACACAGAATCTGAACAACATCCACACCAGCCAAGCTGAGGCTTCAGGCATGTGGGAATGTCCTTGCCACTCACCTGGCCCAGCAGGTCCTATGGACACGGTACCAAAACCTCACAGCCTCGAGCTCACCTACAGTTGGCACTACTCCTGGGAACACCCTGCTGTTGTCTGTGGACGGGATTCTGAGGTCTCAGGTAATAGTCACTCTCCACACGAGCAAATCCAGGCTCCCAAATCCAAGAAGAGTTTGGCTCTGTCTTTGGTCGTCTCTACGGCTAGCGTGCTCGACGAGGTGGGTCCTGGCTGAGGCGAGAGGGAAAGCCAGCCCCCACTATGTCCATAGGCGTGTCTCACCCCTGTGGAACCTACGCACCCAGCTCTTTGCAAGCAGCCCGATCTGTCAGGGGTGCATTCCACAAAGTGCACAGCCTGGAGTGGACAGCTAGATGCCTTCTCACACATCACCTCCAAGGTGTAGACGGAGGACCCTTGCACTCAAATGCCTTCCTTCCCTGTTCATGAGGGCTAGTGGGAGGTGCTGGGGAGAAGCCCCGGGCGACATGGGTAAGACACTGTGAGTCCGTTCCATGGAGTGGTGTGCAGATGTAAGCTGGGGCGTAGGAGGCTGAGAAGCGGGAAGAAGCCCCAGCGGGGCTGAGTCTTGGCAGCAGACATGAAACAGGACCCTTGAGGACCCTCTTGGGTTTAACAGCCCCCACCCCAGGGCCCCTGTCTCTTGAACTCAAGGGCCTTGCTCCAGGCCTCCCTGGAGCCCCGGATGCCCAACTTAGGAGTTAATAATGAAGAAAACGTGAATGCCTGGTGGACGAGGAAACAGAGGACACGTTAAACAACAGAGCAGCAGAGTCCAGGACCTCGGCTCCCCACTGAAGGGCACAGGAGACACTGTCTGACATGCATTTCCTAAGTGGTTTTATGAAAACCAGACTCGCCCTGATGGAAGCAAGCACACGGACCCCCCGACAGGCTAGCAGCAGAAGGCTGAAGATGCGGCCTCCCAAAACTCCACCCTGTCACCCCACCACCCACCAATCCGGAGGGTGTCCACAAGCCGATCGTGCTTCCTGAAGCCCTACCCCTCCTCCGGTTGTAGAATGCCTTCCCTGACAACCACCACCACGTCCTGGTCTTCCAAGCCTGAGCTGCCCGTTCTCCTTGCTGGGAGCCTTCAGTAAACCAGGCTTCCCTTCAGCACAACCCCAAGTCGGTAGATCAGCTTTGCCAGGCAGGGGACCCAGTTGAGTTCAGAAACAAGAGGTCAGGGAGGAAGACAAGTGGTCTAGCTGTCAAGAGGGCGTCCAAGGTGTCGGTTCTGACAGTGTGGAGGCTGGAGACAGGGTGAGTGAGGTGCCTATGGAAGGAGAGATTCTAGGACAGTTCTCTGAAATGCAAGCAGGTAGGATTAGAGAAAGAAAGAGCCTGCAGAGAAGGGCCAGCCCCCTTCATGGAAGTGTCTGTGGGGGAGGCACAGAGGGAGAGCCAGGCTTCAGATGAAGAAGGAGGAAAAATGTTGAAACAAGTGCTCAAGATATAAAGGAGTTCACTAAAATTAAACGAGGGAGTCACAAGAACAGTCCAACTACTATTTAGATAAGGAATTAATTAATGAAAGCAAAAGGCCAGCGACCCATGTTAAAGCTGCCAAGCACTTCCCGCTGGGCAAGCCTGAGGCTGTACCGCCCTCCCCCCTCATCTGGGTGCTGGGTGCTGACAGGGAGGCAAACGCTTCACTAGGTTGCTCTTTGCAAATCACAATTTTAAATCAAGAACTTAGCTTGACTGTCCGACATCTTGTCAAATGAATTCTAACTGATGGCAGTATTTAATGCCCTTCGGCCAGAACTTCAAACATAAGGGTAGAATTATGGGAACTGACCCACTTTCCCGGGGTTAAATCTCCTCCCACATAAAAGCATGCTCTCCATCAGCGAGGCTTCGTAAGCCGGTGATACGTTTAAACACTGCTAGAGTTCCGATGTGAGGTGAAAAATCGACTTACGAGTACGGTTCTTTCCCACTAAAACCTCTCCTAGACGCTTTCTAATTTGGTGCATCAGGAAAACCAAGGAAATAGGCATCTGGCTTTGATGCTGGCATTAAGTGAGCCCTAGGGAGGAACATATTACTTTTGAGATTATTAGACCTTACTGGCACTTAGCTTCTCCCTGTGCTTATTTCCCTTGCCATATTCTAGCATTTTTCTTTAAAAATAACTGCTTTCCCTTGTTACAGAACACTCAGCTGATGGCAGCGCCTGGAAGCGGGTTTTCCCCTTTGTCATGAAATTATTGGCATCATATCATCCAAAAAGTGTTCATTGAATAAAGGAAGCCAGAAGTGTTACAAGACCATCTTTTAGAGCTAGTTGTTCTTACAGTGGCAGTCTAACGTAAAGCCTGGAGGACTGGATATCCACAGAAACCAGCCTCGAGGGAGCAGGCGGCGTGGCAGAATGCCAGGCCGGAGGACGCCGGCCTCCCTGCCGCGAGCCAGGCCCTGGTCCCCAGGCGGAGACAGGCTCTGGAGCCTGTGGGAGGGTCTTCGGGCCTGTGCCTGTCCCGGGTACCTCAAGGAACAGAGGGACAAAGCCAGGACCTGTACTGCTAGAAGATTCGCTGAGAGACTAGGAAACAGCTGGAGGAGGGGCATCGCTTCCAGCCAGGAGGGAGGGGGACACAGGACCCGAGGAGGCCCGCTGCACTCTGCTCACCTCTCACCTTAGTGCTAGCACCCGGGACTCACTTTCTTTTTAGTCCCCAAATTATCCACGCATTCTTTCCATCAGGTTGTTTTAGCTTGATGTGGAATACCTTTACTGAAGTCAAACCCACATCAAAATATCAAGGGCAATTTCAATTTAGAAAATGACCTTTGTTGCCACAAAAAACACAGTTAATGTGTTAATATCTGTGTATCTACAGTCACTCCAGAGGACTTGCTTTCACAACAGTTTCACAATAACTTGCCTCTCTGCTTCATCACCAGCACCCTGCCCTTGGGGAATCAGAGACGCACTGAGCCAGGCCTTGTCTGACGCTGAAGCTGCCCATCTCCTCACTTTGCCGTCATACCCTAACAGGTGACCCTTCAGAATCACCAGGATCGCTGAGAATGACGTGCAAGTTTCTAAAAACCAAATTCACACACCCCAAGCAATGGCCGCAAATGGGGTTTTATTTTAATTTTCCAATACTTGAAAACAACCCCAAACAGGAGGTGTAACGTGCGCATTTCAAGGAATGGCCACTCACCAGAATATGTGTCCAGCTTCCCAAACAACAACACTGAGGAGGCCAACGTTCACTCCAAACTCAAAAACTTTGTGCTATATTTTTAAAGCGATTTCCTTAATTTATATTCTAACCAAATAATGTTTTATTAATGGAGAGTTGTTTCTGACAGCCCACAAACCACTTATAGAAGATGCTAGCCATTGAAATAGTAAAGTAGTATTTTCTCTCTTAAGTACTTGAAGAAATTAAAATAGACATTGTGATTTGCAATTTTAATTAGATTCAATTGACGCAAACCCATAGCCTTCAGATCTAGTGTCCTGAGGACAGCTGCAAGCCAAGAGCAAATGGCCCTGCGCACAGCTTTCAGAGGCAGGACTCTAGGCTGGCCACTCTGCCTCCTGCTCACCCCAGACCCTTCCACACAGACGGCTCCAGCCTAGCGCCCACGTCCAGGTCTCTGCGTCTTCCCTCAACGTCCTCACTTTATGTGAGCCCCTCCCCCGCCCCCCGGCCCCAGGCCTCCTCCTCGTCTTCTTTGGTGAGAAGACTCAGGTCCTGTTCTCTCAGCAAACGTCTCGTATGCGTCACGCAGCAGTCACCGTCTGCACACGAGGCCCGCAGACCTCACCCGTCTTGCGGCTGGACGCCGGGCCCTGGTCCGCACCCCGCCGCGCCTCTCCCGACGTCTGCCAACACCTGCTTTGCCTGTCTGGGAGTCCTGTGCTGGGTGCACAAACCTTCACAGACATCACGGCCTCTTGCTGGACTGACCCTTTGTCACACAGTAACGTGCTTGTCTCTGCTCACCCTGTTGGCTTGAGGTCCTCGGCACGTGCTTCTTCACGGCCCCCGTCGCGTCTGACGTCTTCACCCTCCTCACGTGTCTTGTCCGTGTTCCCTGCTGGAGTGTAGGCCCTGCACCCCCAGGGAGTTCCGTTTTGTTCCTGCTGCGTCTCCAGCACCAGAAGAGAGCCCAGAACTCAGCAGACAGCAGGGAGTGTTCTCAAGTGAGCGGATAGAAGGGGGCCGCCCAAGCTCACCCGCTTCAGGTAGACGCACCAAGGGCCTTCGGGGCGCCCGGGGTGACTGACACCGAGGCCATCAGGCGGCCTCCGAGCCTCGCAGCCGCGCCAGGATCGTAGGGCAAGGGACACTCGCTAGCGCTCACGGCCCGTGTTGCCCACCTGGTGAATCAGGTGAACGTGAGAGAAAGCTCCCTGACGTCAGCAGATGTGTCGACCCCCCCAGTAACTCCAGGGCTGCCCCCAGGGCCGGGAGCAGGCCCGGCGGCCGTCCGCGGCCGCCTTTCCCGGGCGCTTTCCACGCCGTATTCCTTTCTCCTCACCGCTGCTGCTTCTCCTGGTGAGAGACCTAACTCCTGGCATTTTCAGTGCTGCAGGCTGTCTAAGGAACGATGACGGCGGTTAGGATCAGGATGGGAGAGCTGAGGCCTGCGTGGTGAGCAGGAGCCCCAAGCGACGCGACAGACCCCTCGGACGGGCGCCCCGGCCCAGACAGCTCACGCTGGCTACTCGGGGGCAGCCCGTGCTCTGCCAGCTCAGCCGTGAGACGGCAGTGCTGTGCCGGCAGGCAGGGTAGACAGAGATTTGCGCAGCTTCCTCCGCCGCCCGTGGTTCAGCTGCTGCCTGAGCTCCTGCCTGGCACCCCTTGAGCGGGCTCCCCCCCTTCATCTGGAGATCAAGGATGCCAAGAGCTTCCTCCTGGGGTCCCCAGAGGCATCTGCAGGATGGGTACTGCCTTGCCCAGAGCAGTCCTGCTGGACAGCGAGCCAGGAGCGCCCAGTGTCCACGAGCAACACGGGGCCCGGCCCTGCCTCTTCTCAAGGTAATCACAGCCAACAGCACAGGAGCGGTGGTCAGGGTCAGGGTCAGGGCCAGGGTCAGGGCCAGGGACAGGGTCAGGGTCAGGAGCAGGGTCAGGAGGGAGCCTTTCCACTTATCATTGCTTCTACCCTCAAGAAGAGCCAAGGTTTTATTGTTCACTTTTTTTAAAATCGGGTAGTTTATAAACAGAGGTAACTGATTCACTGCAAATGTGGGGTGTGTTCCAAATGATTCCATGCTTCCAAGTCCATGGAGGCATTTGCTCCTTGCTCCCACAGGTGAGAGAGCAGCTGGCCGGCCAGCGCCGCCTCCTCCGAGAGCCCGCGGGCAGCATGAAGCTAACCCAGGTGCCCCGACCGCCAGAGCGAAAACAGAAGCGTGCGTTCCGAAAGGGACGAGACGCCGCGGCTCGAACACATGGCTCGGACACCTGCCTCATGGAGGAGCTGCTGCGGGCACCTCCCGGCCGGCCACCTGGCTTCCCTTGTCTCGTTTATTATTACTAACCGTTTCAAAAACACTTTGGAGATTTTCAAGAAAGGGATAGATTGTGATCTCTGCGTCGAGTGTGGTCCAGCAGAGAGGCCCACTGGCTTTTTAAAGGTCCCAGAGTGACATGGTTCGTCTTAACTGATATTTTCCTTTTAAAAACAATGGTCCTTTTGGGGAGCGCCCAGAAAGGATATTAAGGATTATGTTTGAATAAAAACACTGGAACTTGCTTTCCTGTGTCCCTTCTTTTTCAGGGAAGAAATCCTCTTGGAATGTGGAAAAGAAATGAATTTGAGCATGCTAAATCCACATCCCCCTAGCTGACCAGCCCTCGTCACAGGTCAGCACAAGAGCAGAAATCCCAGGATGCTCACCTCCCTCCGGGAGCAGGACCCTGCGTGAGACGGGCGGGTGGTCTGCAGCTCGGGTCCTCTCATGAAAACAAGGGCACACACACGTGCTCAGGAGAGCTCCCTGAGGGGGCCTTCCGGGGACCCCTGGCCCTGAGTTCTGGCTGCCGCTGAAGAGCCTCTGACTGTTCAGACTCTCCCTGTGCATGAGTGTTCCCAGCCGCTCAGCCGTGCCTGACTCTTTACGACCCCAGAACTGTAGCCCGCCAGGCTCCCCTGTCTGTGGGAATCTCCAGGCAGGAACACTGGAGTGGGCTGCCACGCCCTCCTCCAGGGCACCTTCCTGACCCGGGGATGGGACCCGCGTCTGTTACGCCTCCCACCTTCGGGAGGCGGGTTCTCTGCCACTGGTGCCACCTGGGAAGCCCTCAGACTCTCCCTAAGGGACCCCAGGTGCCAAGCTTTGCTGTGTTCTAACGTGATGCTTACTGGACTGGCCTAATCCACCCCTGTCTGAGAATAACCCTGCTTCATACTTGATTCTCTTCAAACCCTAAACTGTGGTGGCCTCTCCTCACCATCCTCCAAAATATCGTGAGCCGGTGGATTTCAGGACGGCCAAGCCCCGGCTCAGTGACCCACACAACTCTGGTTCAGCCCAAACTTACCTGAGAGCACTTGCAAAGCGCTCACTCAGTGTGACAGCCTGGGCCACAGGCACCCTCGATCGTGGTAGGAAAAAAGCAGGTAGTTACGAGGGGTGTTGCCTTCCAACACTGCCCCCCGCCCCCTCTCTGAACAACACACAGGTGTTAGCAGTCTCCTGGGAACCGCTGAGAAGCTGATTTCTCTACCTGGCATAAGTACTTCTCCTGAATTCTTGTACTAACTGAATCGTTTCACATATTAAAAATGTAATAAGTGCCCTCAGTTATGGAGAATTTTACAGCTAAAATGTAGAATACCACAGTCAGAATATTTTATGAAAGAGCCAAAACACGTGGTAAATTAAGATTGATTTGCATGAAACTTTGCAGATGCCCAGATAATATAAAAAGGAAACACACTTTGCTTGAACCGCGTGGCTGTTTTATTCGGTTGTCCCGTCTGCCCTGACTCCTGCTTCTGATCTAACACCTGTAAATGGCCGTGGAAATTGTATATAAAACGTGCATTTCATATTGCAGAGGTGGGAAGTTCAAGCTGTATGAAAGCCTGAATTTTATTAGAGTTTCTTACTCACGCCTTTGCCCAGCCTTGAAAATGAGGTCAAGCATTTCGATCACTTTTTGTAACTGGGAGGGTTTGGCAGGAGTTCCCAAAACAGTCAGCAAGCTGGGAGACGTTGCTGGGCATGAAGCACAGCCCAGAGGTGAACCAGACGAATCTGAACTTAATAGTCAGCTTTGTCTACTTTTAAATTAATTTCTTGAACAAACAGAAAAATTGGAGAAGCCTCTGGTGGCTCCTGGAGTCAAGGGGCTGGACGAGGAAAGGCAGGCAGTCTGGCCCCACGGCCCCCAGGCAGCAGGGGCTCTGTGCTTTCTGGGATCCATCCCAGCTTCCTTCCTTCCATGGTGGGACTCGGTCCACTGCGACAAGCCTCCGAAAGCAAGGCATCGATCAGAGCAGCTCTTTCCCAGGCAGCCACTGTGCGCATCCCTCCAGTCGTGGACTCAGCCGGAGTCTTCTAGCCAGAGAGCTGGGCCACAGCTGTCCCTGCTGACGTGCGGTGTCTGCTCTAGCTTCTTGTCTGGGCCCCTCTCTCTCCGTATCTCCTCTCTGTGTCTCTCTCCGTCTCTCTCTGTCTCTCTCCGTCTCTCTCTGTCTCTCTCCGTCTCTCTCTGTCTCTCTGTCTCTCGGTTTCTCTCTCCAGCTCTGTGATTCAGTCTTTCTGTCTCTCCATCTTCATGTCTCGCCTAGTCCATCTCTCATCTCTGTGTCTCTCCTCATCTCTCTGTCTCTGTTTCTCCATCTCAGGAGGATGGTGCCCAGTCCCCATGAGAGTGTCTAGGAGAAAATCACAGCCCAGGTCTGGAGGAAGGGAAGCAGCTTGAACCCTCACCGGCAGCCACAGTTGGGGAGGGCTCCTGGGTCTTCACATCTCAGGCTCAGCCGCGCATGGACAGTCAACCGAGAATGCCCCCCGCCAGGCTCCCAGACATGCTGCCCTTGTTTTTAATGCAAGAAATTCCCCATGATTTTCAACCTAGAAACAAATAAGAGAGCTTCCCGGGTGCAGGCACCCGTGGCCCTGCAGGTCTCTCCGGCGCACGCGAGTCTGCCTGCCAGCTGCTCAGTCACAGCCTCAGTCACAGGATCACGGGCACGGGCAGCAATGCCACGGTCACCTTTACCGTTACTATGGAAACACAGCTCCTGTGGCAAAAGTTTCAGTATCTACGTTCTAAATTGACTGAATCTATTGCCAGGCTTCAGTAATACATGAACTGTGAACTTCCAATGTTCAAGCTGGTTTTAGAAAAGGCAGAGGAACCAGAGATCAAATTGCCAACATCCGCTGGATCATGGAAAAAGCAAGAGAGTTCCAGAAAAAAACATCTATTTCTGCTTTATTGACTATGCCAAAGCCTTTGACTGTGTGGATCACAATAAACTCTGGAAAATTCTGAGAAGGTGGGAATACCAGACCACCTGACCTGCCTCTTGAGAAATCTGTATGCAGGTCAGGAAGCAACAGTTAGAACTGGACATGGAACAACAGACTGGTTCCAAATAGGAAAAGGAGTACGTCAAGGCTGTATATTGTCACCCTACTTATTTAACTTATATGCAGAGTACATCATGAGACTGGAAGAAACACAAGCTGGAATCAAGACTGCCAGGAGAAATATCAATAACCTCAGATATGCAGATGACATCACCCTTATAACAGAAAGTGAAGAGGAGCTAAAAAGCGTCTTGATGAAAGTGAAAGAGAAGAGTGAAAAAGGTGGCTTAAAGCTCAACATTCAGAAAATGAAGATCATGGCATCTGGTCCCATCACTTCATGGGAAATAGACGGGGAAACAGTGCAAACAGTGTCAGACTTTATTTTGGGGGGCTCCAAAATCACTGCAGATGGTGATTGTAGCTATGAAATTAAAAAAAAAACTTATTCCTTGGAAGGAAACTTATGACCAACCTAGACAGCATATTAAAAAGAAGAAGCATTACTTTGCCAACAAAGGTCTGTCTAGTCAAGGCTATGGTTTTTCCAGTGGTCATGTATGGATGTGAGAGTTGGACTGTAAGAAAGCTGAGCATTGAAGAATTGACGCTTTTGAACTGTGGTGTTGGAGAAGACTCTTAAGAGTCCCTTGGACTGCAAGGAGATCCAACCAGTCCATCCAAAAGGAAATCAGTCCTGAATATTCATTGGAAGGACTGATGCTGAAGCTGAAACTCGGGTACTTTTGGCCACCTGATGCAAAGAGCTGACTCATTTCAAAATACCTTGATGCTGGGAAAGATTGGAGGTGGGAGGAGAAGGGGACGACAGAGGATGAGATGGTTGGATAGCATCACCGACTCAATGGACATGTGTTTGGATGGATTCCGGGTGTTGGTGATGGACAGGGAGGACTGGTGTGCTGCGGTTCATGGGGTGAACTGAATTGCTGAACTGGAACTAGAATCTAACTATCTGAAAAACACATCTTCCTGATGCAGCAACTCCATAAGCTCTGTTTGGTGTGAAAACACTCAGATCTTCTGGTACCTCCAGCAGTGGACAGGTGAGCTCTGACCGTGACAGACAGGTGGGCATCAGAGCCTTAGGGACAGGGTGACCCCAGGACATTAAAACTGTGTAACTCTTCCTCCTCCATAAAGGTGAACTTCCCGTTCTTTCTTTCTTAATTAAAAAAATTGCTCTTTATCTAAATAGCAAAATGATAACTATTATTTTAAATTTTACTTTTTAAAATCAAAGAAATGAAAGCAGAAATCTAACCAGCTGTTACCTTCTCCCCATCTACCACATGAACCTAGGCCTTCATGCCCAAGCCTCGCTCTGCCGGCAGCTTGTGGCTAATGTCTGGGCTGCCCAGCCCACCACTCAGGGCATGGCAAAGGCCCTGCAGCTTCAGAGGCTGGCGGGAAGCTCCCGGGTGCTGGGCAATGACATTGGGAGATCCTGATGCCGGAACCTGGATCCCCAGCAGAAAGTGACTGTTTCGCTCCGTTTGTTTTGAGTTTCCACCACCTGTTAGTTACTCAGCTTCACAGCCCTAATTTGCGTGTTATACTCTGTTTATTGAGCTTTACTATTGACAACAACCTGGACTCACAAACTGCTTAACTAAGAAAAGTCTGAACAAAACGAACAAGTCCCAGGACAGGTCCATGCACTAACTGGACAATTACACACCCACTCCCTGAAACTGCCACCCTCCCCCCCACCGCCCCCAGTCACCAGAACCCCCTGCGGAGCTCCAGTAACACAGTAGAGCTTTGGCTCAACTGCGGGACAAGAAATCCCAAGGGTCACTGTGATCCACTTATAAATTATAATTTCCCTCTGTGTGGAAGAAAATATTCAAGACCTATATCATTCACATACTTAGCAATGAAAACAACTTATTTTTGCCCTACTTTCTCAAATTGCTTGGAGGTGAAAAAATGTTAAACGGATAATATCTTTCAACACTGAATTGATTTCTCAGCTTAATTTAAAATGGAAATTATGTGCCAGATGGCATAATCAACATGTTCTGTTGAAAGACTGCAATTTTATTCCTATAAGAAAAAATAAAATAAGCGTTTTTCCACGTGGTCTGCTCAGCAGGAAGGAAATTTTATACACTCTGCCTCCGACAATGCCATCTTTGACAAGAAAAATGACAATGGCTTTGAATGTATGAACGCAGCCCTTTGTTCCATCCTGCTGCAGGCCCACACGGGAGGAAAAGGAGCAGAGAGAATCATCATGAATGCAGTAAAACTTATCTTAGCACCGCTGGACATTTAAAGGCTTTCAGAAAAGCATTTCATTTCCAATCATGTCATAACTGTGTTTCACTCAATATCCTGAGCCTCATGCTATAAAACTGGAATACGCCGTGGCGCTCCCCTCCTGGGAGGTTGTCCAGAGATCTCTGAGTCTTGGGAGAGGTGGGAACTGCCTGTTTTCACAACCCATTCCATTTTATGTGACATTCCCTCTCCTGCACGACCATAAAGCGCTTGGCTGAGGAGCTCAGTCATGAGCCAAAGAGAAAAGCACGATGTTTACGAAGACTGACGTGTACAGTTCACGGCGCAAACATCTGAGTGTGAAGAGAGGCGGGTCGGGGAGAGGAGGCAGGCACAGCCCAGCGACTGACGGGAGACCATGTTCCTGCGGGGAGAGCAGCCCTCTTCCCACGCAGATCAGCTATTGCTAGGAAGACGGGCCGCTTCTGCTCACCACAAACAAGCATTTAATATTAGAGCAGATCCTGGGAATCAAACGTGTTCCAATAAAGCAATAGCCTCTCAGTCTACACGTTACGGGTTCAGTCAACACTCATAAGGTCACAGGGGCAAGTTCTTCTTTCAGCTCCAGGTTGAGACTGTTCCCTTTAATCTTTAAAACATCCGTATTTTGATGCCTCATCAACTGTAGGCACCTCTGGCCCCAAAATGACACCCTGCTTGGCAGTATTTTGCTAAAATATGTTTTCCAATCTTCTCATGTAAAAATAGCTATTGAAGAGGATTCACTTATCATATAAAATACATCTTGGAAGAACCATATTATGTTTATTCAGGCATCTAAATCTTATTCTGGAGTTTCCATTTTCCCCATCATTCTCGCGATCACACACTCATCACCACAGGCTCTTACTCAGGATCGCACGATAGACCGTCTTCCTTGAAGTTTACTAGGTGTCGAACAGATCGCTATTTACACATGGGTCAAAGGTGACAAATCGCACCAGCTGACACATCAATCACTCCGTACGTGCGATGTTGCAAGTTCTGCAGGTCTGGGGTCAAGTATAAATTTTCTAGGTCTTCCAACCATATTTCTATCCCCACGTCAAGGAAAATAGTATGAATCAAGGAAATTTATTTTCAAATGGTTGCTTCTTAGCTTACATTCTAGAATAAGTAGCCCAAATAAGTGGAACGTGGGGTGGAGGGAGCAACTTTTATTTATCAAACAAAGCGACAGAAGAGCCACACTTCAGGAAGTGAGCGGCACGAGGGAGAACGAGGTGCAGAGACAGCAGAGCCTGGATCTGGAGCAGGGCAAGTTTCCAGGAGGAGGCTGCAGCGTTGCTGTCGAAGGTGGTGCGCGGTCGGTCGAGGGTTCGGCTCATCAGAAGTCGCTGCTTGGGAGTTAGGCTGTGAGGTGAGTCTGAGCCCAAGTAGCAGGGTTTGGGGTGTGAACTCGCCGCGGGAAAAGCGGCAACAGAGAGTCTTCTGCAGAATTTAGAGCAATCGTTCTCCATTTTCCTCCCGTGGAGGGAAGAGAGAGTGCCTCTCCATCGTCGCAGCTCCGCCCTCGGTTCTTTAAGCACTGCTGTGCTTTTCAGATCTTTGTGTCACTTTTGCCCTCTACTTGCTTTGCATCTGAGTAATACTGAGTAGTCTGTGTCCTAGTGTTGACTTTTCCCCAGGGCAGAGCCTGAGAAAAGACTTGGGTGCAGTGAGGGCTGAGAGAAAGGGGAGGCGGAGGAGGCAGGCAGAGGGTGCTGAGCTGGCTGTGCAGACGGAGCTGAGTTCTGCTGAGACCAACCAGGTACCGGCTCAGCAGCAGTGCCCGCTTGAATGAAGCCTTACCTTAACGACCTTTCCTTAATGACCCTTCACAGACGTACCGAATCAGAAACTCTGAGGGTGGGGCACAGCCCTTGGGGGTTTCTGGTGATGACCTCAGTCTAAGACTCTGCGAAGGGCATTTTCCTGTTGCAGAGACAAAGATGGGGGCTAGTGCTGGGGCTGTGGCACCCTCATTCCCACAGGGTCTCCAGTGAGAGAGGGCTCCATCTGAGGGGGCGCCCACCTGGAAAGGCTGGCCTGGGCCACTGGAGAAACAGTGACCATCTGGGCATCAGACGCTCATCATCTATGATCTGGGTGTGGGTTCGGAGCCGCCTGAGATGCTCTTGTCTGTGATCTGGACGTAGGTACGGAGCCGGCTGTGGCTCCGAAACCCTGCAGGACAGTGGCTAGAATTCCAAGTGTGAGGATCAGTTCTGTGGTTCTGGACTGACCTGTGGTTTCACATGAGAAGGACCCACAGCTGTAGAGGAAACCACAAAGGTCTGGGAACGGCAGGCAGAGGTAAACAGCCGCAGAGCATCCTGCACGCCATCCCAAGGAACCACAGAAAAACATCGAGGGGAAAATTCATTCCCTGACTGGGAACTTCAGTTGCTCAGTTCAGTTGCTTAGACGTGTCCAACTCTTTGCGCCCCCATGGACTGCAGCACCCCAGGCCTCCCTGTCCTTCACCATCTCCCAGAGCTTGCTCAAACTCATGTCCATCGAGTCGGTGATGCCATCCAACCATCTCATCCTCTGTCATCCCCTTCTCCTCCCCTTTCAATCTTTCCCAGCATCAGGGTCTTTTCCAATGAGTCAGTTCTTCGCATTAGGTGCCCAAAGTATTAGAGCTTCAGCTTTGGCATCAGTCCTTCCAGTGAATATTCAGGGCTGGGAACTTACTGAGTGTTTAAAGTCAGGGAGTGGACTGCTCAGAAGGAGAAGGGGGTCTCCTAGGTTTCAATTCCACAAAGAAACAGCAGTTGACGCCTACATTTTTATTTCCCATTAAGGCCAGTTAAGAACAGAATATAGCAGAGGGGTTATTTCAGAATATGTCATTGTTTCACTTTGGATTTGGATCCCATTTTTACATCTCTACAGAAATTAGGAAGGGATGTGTCTTTGCAAACTTTGAAAAATACTGAAACTTTGTTAACAGATGTGCTTTTACAGGAGAAATATAGCTTTGGCATCAGTCCTTCCAGTGAATATTCAGGGCTGGGAACTTACTGAGTGTTTAAAGTCAGGGAGTGGACTGCTCAGAAGGAGAAGGGGGTCTCCTAGGTTTCAATTCCACAAAGAAACAGCAGTTGACGCCTACATTTTTATTTCCCATTAAGGCCAGTTAAGAACAGAATATAGCAGAGGGGTTATTTCAGAATATGTCATTGTTTCACTTTGGATTTGGATCCCATTTTTACATCTCTACAGAAATTAGGAAGGGATGTGTCTTTGCAAACTTTGAAAAATACTGAAACTTTGTTAACAGATGTGCTTTTACAGGAGAAATATTCGAATAAAGAGAAATTTTACTTCTCCAGCTTCAGCGTTTGGCATTACCACCAAGTCCGCCACCTAGCAGACAGTGGCCAGAGGGAGAGGCGGCTGCCGGGAGGAAGGTCTGCTCAGGGCTGTGTGTGGCGTGTCCTCCCAGAAACCTTAGACTCCCTCTGCTGGCAGCTCCTTCAGAGCCAGGGAACAGGGCGTCTCAGAACTCGTCAAACAAAACTTAAGAAGGACTTTCAAGTCCCCAGACAGCTCCATGGCTAATGCCTGACCCCTCTGAGACAAAAGTACTGGAAATATGGGGACAGGGGTTTACTTTGTGGTAAACTCTAGTGCAGCATTTGCTCAACCATTCTTTAAACTAGTCCTTAATATTACAATTTTAATGTTAATACTTAGACATCCTATCACAGTGTTTAATATTCAAAGCACAGAAAGACAAAAGTTAATTCTTTAATTATGAATTGTCTGCTCTACAAAAATTAGGAAGACAGAAACTGTATATCTTTGCAAAGGTTTAGAACGTTTAAAATTAGGAGAAACTTCAATTCTCTGACTTTAGTTTCTTTTTTCCCCTTATTTTAATTGTTTTATATTTAATTCATTTTATTTTTTTAAATTATTCATTTTAGTTGGAGGCTAATTACTTTACAACATTGTGGTGGTTTTGCCATACATTGACCTGAATCAGCTGTGGGTTTACATGTGTTCCCCATCCTGAAGCCCCCTCCCACCTCCTTCCCCGTTCCATCCTTCAGGGTCATCCCAGTGCACCAGCCCTGAGCGCCCTGTCTCACGCACCAAACCTGGACTGGTGATCTATTTCACATAAGATAATATACATGTTTCAATGCTATTCTCTCAAATCAAGATCAATATAGTGAAAATGAGTATACTACACAAAGCAATGTATAGATTCAATGCAAGCTACCAACGGTATTTTTCAGAGAACTGGAACAAATAATTTCACAATTTGTATGGAAATACAAAAAACCTCGAATAGCCAAAGCAATCCTGAGAAAGAAGAATGGACCTGGAGGAATCAACCTGCCTGACTTCAGTTTCTTTGGCACCGTTGTTTAAGCGCCAGATCCCTCCATTCAGACCACCCTGGGACGAAGCCTCTTCCCACAGCCTGGCCCTCTGAGCACAGCTGTCCCCTCCAGCTGCCCTGGCTTCCTCCTCACNCCGTGATATTGAATGGTTTGCCTTGGAAACAAACAGAGATCATTCTGTTGTTTTTGAGATTGCATCCAAGTACTGCATTTAGGACTCTTCTGTTGACCATGATGGCTAGTCCATTTCTTCTGAAATATTCCTGCCCACAGTAGTAGATATAATGGTCATCTGAATTAAATTCATCCATTCCAGTTCATTTTAGTTTGCTGATTCCTAAAATGTCAATGTTTACTCTTACCATCTCTTGTTTGACCACTTCCAATTTGCCTTGATTCATGGACCTGACATTCCAGGTTCCTTTGCAATACTGCTCTTTACAGCATCAGACGTTCTATTAACAGTCACATCCACAGCTGGGTGTTGTTTTTGCTTTGGCTCTATCCCTTCATTCTTTCTGGAGTTATTTCTCCACTGATCTCCAGTAGCATATTGGGCACCTACTGACCTGGGGAGTTCCTCATTCAGTATCCTATTATTTTGCCTTTTCTTACTGTTCATGGGGTTCTCAAGGCAAGAATTCTGAAGTGGTTTGCCATTCCCTTCTGCAGTGGACCACATTCTGTCAGACCTCTCCACCATGACCTGCCCATCTAGGGTCACCCCACAGGCATGGCTTGGTTTCATTGAGTTAGACAAGGCTGTGAGTACACACATATTATTACAAGATTTAGAAAGCACTGCAACGAAAGTCCGTCTAGTCAAGACTATGGTTTTTCCAGTGGTCATGTATGGATGTGAGAGTTGGACTGTGAAGAAAGCTGAGCACCGAAGAATTGATGCTTTTGAACTGTGGTGTTGGAGAAGACTCTTGAGAATCCCTTGGACTGCAAGGAGATCCAACCAGTCCATCCTAAAAGAGATCAACCCTGGGTGTTCTTTGGAAGGAGTGACACTAAAGCTGAAGCTCCTGTACTTTGGCCACCTCATCTGAAGAATTGACTCATTGAAAAATCCTCTGATACTGGGAGGGTCTAGGGGCAGGAGGAGGAGGGGACGACAGAGGATGAGATGGCTGGATGGCATCACCGACTCATGGACCTGAGTTTGAGTGAACTCTGAGAGTTGGTGTTGGACAGGGAGGCCTGATGTGCTGCAGTTCATGGGGTCACAAAGAGTTGGACACGACTGAGTGACTGAACTGAACTGAATTGAACTGCACAGTGTTTAGGGGAAAACTAAACTTTTATAATTGTGCTAAGTATACTCCTTTGTCGGAGAAGGCAATGGCACCCCACTCCAGTACTCTTGCCTGGAAAATCCCATGGACCGAGGAGCCTGGTCGGCTGCAGTCCATGGGGTCGCTAAGAGTTGGACACGACTGAGCGACTTCCCGTTCACTTTTCATTTCCATGCATTGGAGAAGGAAATGGCAACCCACTCCAGTGTTCTTGCCTGGAGAATCCCAGGGATGGGGGAGCCTGATGGGCTTCCATCTATGGGGTCACACAGAGTCGGACACGACTAAAGTGACTTAGCAGTAGCTTAGCATACTCCTTTGTGATGTTTAATCTGATTTATAATTTTTATTAATTGACATATACGAATACCCATACGTTTACACCTAATATTGCATTAAAACATTTACCATGTCATTTAATTTTCTTCAAAATTATTCATTTATTTTTTATTATTAGAAGTTAGGTTGTTTCCAATATTTGTTTCCATGTATATCCTGTCATGAGCTTTCTTCAATATGAATCTTTATTCTCATCTCTGTTTCTTTTAACAGTCTCCCTGGTGGCTCAGAGGTTAAAGCGTCTGCCTCTAATGCGGGAGACCCGGGTTCAATCCCTGGGTCGGGAAGATTCCCTGGAGAAGGAAATGGCAATCCACTCCAGTATTCTTGCCTGGAGAATCCGGTGGACAGAGAAGCCTAGTAGGTTACAGTCCATGGGGTCACAAAGAGTCGGACACGACTGAGTGACTTTACCTTACCTGTTTCTTTTTGGTCAAATAGCAGTCCATGGGGTCGCTAAGAGTCGGACACGACTGAGTAACTTCACTTTTACTTTTCACTTTCAAGTACTGGAGAAGGAAATGGCAACCCACTCCAGGTTCTTGCCTGGAGAATCCCAGGGACAGGGGAGCCTGGTGGACTGCAGTCCATGGGGTCACACAGAGTTGGACACGACTGAGGTGACTTAGCAGCAGCAGCAGTACATTTGCTCATCTTTGTTCATGTCGTCTAATTATTTTACCTGACCTGCCTCTTGAGAAATCTGTATGCAGGTCAGGAAGCAACAGTTAGAACTGGACATGGAACAACAGACTGGTTCCAAATAGGAAAAGGAGTACATCAAGGCTGTATATTGTCACCCTGCTTATTTAACTTATATGCAGAGTACATCATGAGAAATGCTGGACTGGAAGAAACACAAGCTGGAATCAAGATTGCTGGGAGAAATATCAATAATCTCAGATATGCAGATGACACCACCCTTATGGCAGAAAGTGAGGAGGAGCTAAAAAGCCTCTTGTTGAAAGTGAAAGAGGAGAGTGGAAAAGTTGGCTTAAAGCTCAACATTCAGAAAACAAAGATCATGGCATCTGGCCCCATCACTTCATGGGAAATAGATGGGAAAACAGTAGAAACAGTGTCAGACTTTGTTTTTTTGGGCTCCAAAATCACTGCAGATGGTGACTGCAGCCATGAAATTAAAAGGCGCTTACTCCTTGGAAGAAAAGTTATGACCAACCTAGATAGTATATTCAAAAGCAGAGACATTACTTTGCCGACTAAGGTCCGTCTAGTCAAGGCTATGGTTTTTCCTGTGGTCATGTATGGATGTGAGAGTTGGACTGTGAAGAAGGCTGAGCGCCGAAGAATTGATGCTTTTGAACTGTGGTGTTGGAGAAGACTCTTGAGAGTCCCTTGGACTGCAAGGAGATCCAACCAGTCCATTCTGAAGGAGATCAACCCTGGGATTTCTTTGGAAGGAATGATGCTAAAACTGAAGCTCCAGTACTTTGGGCACCTTATGCGAAGAGTTGACTCATTGGAAAAGACCCTGATGCTGGGAGGGATTGGGGGCAGGAGGAGAAAGGGACGACCGAGGATGAGATGGCTGGATGGCATACGGACTCAATGGACGTGAGTCTGAGTGAACTCCGGGAGTTGGTGATGGACAGGGAGGCCTGGCGTGCTGCGATTCATGGGGTCGCAAAGAGTCGGACACGACTGCGCGACTGAACTTGAACTGAATTATTTTACAGACAGTTCATACCGGTTTATCCCACCAGCTGAGTGTGGGAGACTCTTCTCACTACAATTCTTGGCAGCACTGTTAACTTAAGGAAAGGACAATAGACAACACAGTCGACCTCCTCTCCGTTTTAGTTGGTGTGTCTATTTATCAACATTATAACTTAGATATTTTATGTTTTCATTTTTCTTTTTTTGTTTGCAACGGGTCTTCATTGCTGCATGCAGGCTTCCTCTCCTTGCTGTAAACGGGGGCGACTCTGTTGCTGTGCTCCGGCTTCTCTTGTGGTGCCTTCTGTCTTCTGGAGCGCGGGCTCTGGGTGCACAGCCTGCAGTCGTCGTGACTCGTGGGCTCTGATTGCAGGCTCAGTAGTGGTGACGCGCTGGCTTAGTTGCTCCCCAACATGTGGAATCTTCCTGGACCAGGGATCAAACCTATGTCCTCTGCACTGACAGGCGGATTCCTACCCACTGTGCCACAGAGGAAGTCCCTGTGAATTTTCCATTCACATTCTTTGTCCATTTTCAAAAGTTTAAGAGTCCTTTTACAAATTGAGTGAGTTTTAAATATTGCAAATATTATGAAATGTCTGTCATTAATATAGGTGACTTTCTCCATTTGAACTGTCTTACGTCTAATTTTATGAGTTTTGCAGAGGACTTCAAATTCTACTTAAGTACATTTAACAACATTTCTCAGTGATGTCTTTCCATTATCTATGATTAAAAAGTGCTTATCCATTCCAAGATTAGTTAAATTGTCACAATTTCTGTTTTCTGCTTTCATTTTTAAATAAAATTTATTTTAATGAATTTTAGTTTGAAATTGTGATCCAACTATCTTCCTCAAAAGTATAACTTCCCCAAAATCTTTGGATAATTCCTCAACATGCATTCTTTTCAATGCTTCTTTTTCATCTGTTATGATCTTTTTTATTTTATTGGTTTTAAGGTAGTCTCTAATCTTCTGTTGGTTGTTTTCCCATTTTTGAAATAATATTTAATAATGTTTTATGGGTGCTTGAAAAGAAAAAGGCATATTCCCTGTTAGTGGGAGACATACACACATGAATCCGTATATTCAATATTTGTTTCAATCAGTACAGACTACTTTGAGAAACCAGGTATGTTATATGAATGTGCTCATCAGCTAGATGTAACTTATTAGGTGCTGATGAGGTGGCAGGGAGAGCACATACATAAACTCAAATATTGAAAAGAAATTGTACTGTTAAACTTCTTCAGCCTCAGTTTTGTTTACAGAATAAATTTAGCTTATGGCCTTTTCATTTGCACACTCTGGTATACCTTATTATATTGGATGAGGGGGTTTATTTAAAACAAAACAAAACAGTTATAATTACCTTTGCTTTCTGAGAGGAGACAAAAATGATGTATATCTTTTTTGGGGAAAATAGTGTGGAGTGGGATGAGAAAGAAAAGACTGAACTTTCAAAGCTTCTGCTAATTTTTCAATGTTTAACTGAAATGGTTGGGTCATTTGCTTATCAGAGTGTATTGTCTAATCTCTGGGCTTTTGGAAAGCTAAATTACTGTGAAAATAAACTGTAGTGAGTTTGAGGTTGGCAACTTGGGTGAGGGGAAGGAGAAGTTAGAGCAAGACCTTGTCTTTGTTGAGAAATAAGATAAGTAACGTTTGTGACAATATGCACTTAAGTTTAAATAAAGTTTTAAAAATAAGTAGGTTTTTATCTGAAGTGAAAAACTCTTGCATTGATATAAAACGATCTATAGAACTCCTAAGTACAAGTAAAGTGAAATCAGATAAACCAGTTAGCACCAACTTGTGTCCTAGAAAATTAGTGTTTGGTTCTTTGCATTGTTTCATTCTGCAGTATACAATATCTTTTACACAGTCTTGGAAACAAACCTATTAACAGTAAAGTTATCATCAAGGATGATTGTATAGGTGCCAGATGAGATAGAATAGGACCTCTTACATAATGTTAAGACAGGCCAGAAAAGACCTGTAGGTATGGCTTGATCTCCTATGCTAGAGAATGGCCATGGGGTAGGGTGAGTAACTCACACGGGAGATCTACATGAGGGATGAAGTCCTTAAATGCCTTTGACACAAAGAGGTCACCATTAGCATCCTGTAAGTGTTTGCTCAAAGAGTAGCATAAGCCAGCAGAAACCAACAGGGAGACTTATCACAGTGTGGGAAACTGGTGGGGAATTTGGTTGGGACTCCAGTCTCCTCTGTTTGGGGACAAGAAGAAGGCTGAAAAGTCAACCTGTTTTAATTAGGTATGGTTGAGCTTCTTCCTTGGTTGAGTTGTGCTGACTTGTGCTGTTCCTCTGGCTCACCCTAACAGGGTGCTGATGGTGGCCTCTTTCTGAAGGGTGCTGAAGGCATTGATCTCTCAGGGAGTGGCACGGATGAGTTTTTGCCTCTGAGGTCTTTCTGTGACTCATTTTTTTGGCAAGGGGCATCTTCTCTGGCACAAGCACTTCTATTCCTTCTACCCAGCTCTCATCCAACTATGGGAATATTACACAGCCTCTTCATTCTAGAGCCCCCTAACCTAGAAGGTAGCCCTTTGTATGAGGCACTGGCAAAAAGATCTCAAGATTATCTCCTTCTCTGGCATCCCCTGGACCAATGAGAAACCCACACACCCTTAGCTCAGCAAATGATAAGAGGCTTGACTGCTTCCCTGTCATCCTCTTTCTTAGCCAGCCATCGTGTGCGCTCAGTTCCTCAGTCGTGTCTGACTCTTTGTGACCCTATGGACCATAGCCTGGAAGTCTCTGCTGTCCATGGGATTTTCCAGGCAAGAATGCTGGAGTGGGTTGCCATTGCCTCCTCTAGGAGATCTTCCTGACCCAGGGATTGAATCTGCGTCTCTTGTGTCTTCTGCATTGACAGGTAGGTTCTTTACCTGGGATGCCTAACATCATTTCTCTTTAACTCACAGGACACGTCAGCAAGTCTTAGCAGATAGCCATTCCCCAAATAAAAGGCCAGTTGCTCATCTTGGATGGACAAAAATTTCTATTCAGTAATCTCTATAAAGGAATTTCCTCTTGCCAGCTTGGCTTGACAGCTAGGAAAGTAACTTTTTCCATGAATACCAATTACATTCTTCCAAAGCTCAATGCCTTCAAAACCTTCTCTTCTCTACCTCCAGTTATCTCCATATGCTAGCGGTGGGGTCAGGGTGGGGAGGGAAGGGCGTCTGAAGTGGGGATAGGGCCTGGTTGGGGTTATAGCCCCTGATTCTTCTACTTTTCTTTAGATCTTGTGAGACAGAGTGATCCTCAGAGCCTCCCTTTTGAATATGGTTTCATAGCACCTCTTTGTCCTTAAGTTGGAACTCTAGTCAGGCCAGTATAATTAACAAATTAAGTTACTATGTAGTTGCATATCCATATACTGAGTTGTTTTACTCAGTATTGTTACAAGGAGAATTATGGATTAGAATAGGCAGAGTATCCTGTTCTTGTGGTCTGTGTGAAATCTAAGCAGTGGAAACATGTTGCTTAGTATCCTCTCCCTGTTCTTATTACTGCCCTGGAGGGTTAGGCTGGCTCATGTGGGAAGGAATCAAAATAGTTGAATCTTCCTGTACACATTCAACACAATTTTTTGTAGAATATATTCAGTGTTGTGCTGGCAAACTGTCTCTCTAAACAAACAAAACCCCCCACCCCCAACACCAAACTAAATCAAACTGTTACGCGAGTGTATGTTCCTCGATTCTTTGTCTCGTCACAACAAAGATTTGGAGTGACGGACATCAAAGCCCTCTCGATGTGTCACAGCTCTCAGGTCTTGGATAGGCCGTATTATAGCTCTCAGGTCTCGAATGGACCGTGTTATAGCTCTTAGACAAATCAGTGTGACAGCTCAGTGTTACAGCTCTATTTTATTTAGAAGATAGCAGGAAAATCCATCTTCAAGGCATGAGGGCACGGCGATCTAAAGACACGAGGAGAGAGCACCCCAGTGTGTGGGAGAGAGAGCGAGCGAGCTAGCTTTGGCTCCTCTATTTATATGTTTCTCTCTCCCTGGGCCTGTCCTATGTAAATTGGGCCAGCCAGGAGTGTTGTTTGTTTTACCTGAGGTCCTCACTCCGGTCCTCAGACCTTCTTTTGTTTCATTTTCATGGGCTTTTCCCTTCCTTGTAGCCACCGCCATTTTGGACTCCTTTTCCCTGTTCTACCTACCTAAGAAAACCACACCAAAACCATTGATATTTGTAGTGTTTTCGAACTTCAGAGTGTAAATATCCACTATGCAGCGTTCAGCCTACTGAGTGGGGTGTGAGAAAGAGATTCACATACTTGGCTCTTGTGAGGCGGTGCAAGCTGGCTGCAGTACATGATTGACTGTGTGCGTTTGTCATCGCTCTATGGAGTCTGAGAGAAATTACAGTGATATCATAACCCTTCTGATATATTCCACCCAAGCTATCTACTGGAGCTATCTCTCATTTTAAAAAAATGAGTAAAAGTTATTTGCTAAGAGGAGGTCAAATGGAATGGACTTGAAAACAAAGCAACAGGAAAATGTTAGGGCAGTTTTCCTGCCCGCCCCCCCCCCCCCAAAAGAGTTAGGTAACCAGGCAAGAAGATAGATTTCTCAGAAAAATGGATGAGATTCATGGTAGAGGAGTAACCAGATACTCAGAAAGAAATGGCAACCCACTCCAGTGCCCCTGCCTGGAATATCCCCTGGATGGAGGAGCCTGGTAGGTAGGTTACAGTCCATGGGGTTGCAAAGAGTTGGACACGACTGAGCGACTTCACTTTCCTTTTTCCTTTCCAGAACTTTTAAGAACAGGCTGCTGAGTATCTGTAAGTAATTTTCTTGTCATTGGCCCAAACCTTCAATTAAATTGACAGTAAACAAAAAAGACCCTATGAGCTGTTGTTAAATAAATGAAGAAGAGGGTCTGTGCTCCATGTCTGGACCTATGCACAGTGGATAAAGGAGAATGAGACAGAAGGCAAGAATCAATGAGGTTCAGAGAGCAGGAACAAGATTAGAGGAAATCCTGACACAGAATCACATGGGTTTTCTAGAAGTGTTGGGGAGACCATTGAACCTTTTGCTGACAATTTTATTTTTTTAAGAAAGATGATCTTATCTGACACCTGGGTGTTATTTATTCTATTATTAAAAATAGTCATAACCTTCTTTTTATTTACTCGCTCTAGCAAGGATTGTAATTTTTTACTATAATTGTGTTTCTGTTATCTACTCATATTTTTAGCAGCCTTATTTTATATATGGTTTTGCTGTACTATATGAGGAATTAAAATTCATAGCTATTGCAACTTATCTACATCAATTTTATTAGGTAAAATTGCTCTTTGCTTACCCAAGAACACGGTGTGCATTTTCATTTGTTCAGATCTTTTTATATCTCTCAGGCAGTTAAAAACTACATATTTGTAGATCTTAATATTTCCTTTTAAACATTCCTAGATGTGATAGAGACATGTAGTTGTTTCCTAATGGCATCTCTCCCCTTCCTTGTCTCCAGTGGAAGTCCTGAGTTTTAGCTGCTACCTGGCCACTCAGAATACAGGCTTAAATTTACAGCTTCTCTTGCGGGTAAGCCTATCCTTGCCTAAGTTTTGAACAATGGGATATACATAGAGATGGTATTTGCAGTTTTGAGAAGTGTTCTTTCAAGGAGAGGTGTGTTCTTCTCTCCTCTTTCTTGTAGTGAGAATAGGGCACTATGGCTGGAGCAGAAAGCTGGAAGGAGTCAGGCCCCTTAGGGATCTGTGCAACTGCTTTTCTAGTCTCAGGCTCCTGACCAGTGGAACTTTCACATGAAACAATGAGCACTTGTGTATTTAAGCCCTGTTTATTTGGGTTTTATGTGGCATGTAGCTGGACCTAATGCTAATTTATACATTTATTTAAATCTCTTTTATTTAAATGAGGTGTTTTCCCCACTATTCTTTGGATTGATTATTATTTCTACATATTTGTTGTTTTTCAGTCAATAAGTTGTGTCCCACTCTTATGACTCCATGGACTGCAGCATGCCAGGCACATATTAATTGATATATTCAGTTTGTATCTTGCTGCATGACTGAATTTTCTTATTGTCTGCAGTAGTTAGGGAACAGGGATGGAATACAGAGAAAAGGGAAGCACTGGTTTATGCTATAGCTTTAGTGCTTGAAAGATATGGGGAACGATGTTTATTATAACAAGAGTGGAGATGATTTGAATTTGTTGGTACTGAAGTTACACAGAAAAAGAATTAACAGGCTCAGACAGAGACTTCCAGCTACCTAACTACCAACTTAGGGCACTTCATGAAAGCCAAGAAGCTTACAGAGCAATGTTTTAAGAGAACTTCATCTCCTGCAACTAGAGAGCCACCTGAGCTGAAAATTAGGCCTGAAATTTGATAATAATACTGGCAGAGTTACAAAAGATTGAATTAGTCTTAATTCAATTAAGACTATTAGACTAACCTTAGCTAGGCAATGGCAGCCCACTCCAGTACTCTTGCCTGGAAAATCCCATAGATGGAGGAGCCTGGTGGGCTGCAGTCCATGGGGTCACTAAGAGTCAGATACAACTGAGCGACTTCACTTTCACTTTTCACTTTCATGCATTGGAGAAGGAAATGGCAACTCACTCCAGTGTTCTTGCCTGGAGAATCCCAGGGACTAGGGAGCCTGGTGGGCTGCCATCTCTGGGGTCGCACAGAGTCGGGGGACACGACTGAAGTGACTTAGCAGCAGCAGCAGCAGCTAGTCTTCTGTGCTAAAGCAAAGGACCTGGAATGGGGACACTTGAGTAGATGCTCTTGAGAGGCACAAAGCTACAGATTTCCGTAAACCCCCAGGCTTCCTTGGTGGCTCAGACAGTAAAGAATCTGCCTGCAATGGAGGAGACCCAGGTTTGATCCCTGAGTGAAGAAGATCCCTTGAAGAAGGGAGTGGTGGCCCACTCCAGTATTCTTGCCTGGAGAATTCCGTGGACAGAGGAGCCTGTCAGGCTATAGTTCATGAGGTCACAAAGAGTCAGAATGACTGAGCAACTCACCAGGCTGGTTAACCACCTCCCTCTTGCTAGGAGATAACTGTCTCCTGTTGCATGGAGCCTTATCTGAAGCAGATTTTTAAAAAAAGATATTTATTCTTCTCTGTAGCTTTTACTACCTGTCCTTATTTTTTCTAAACCAATAGAGCCAGGTCTCAGTGTGGTTTTTCTAGGGACATACTGCCTCAGGAGGTGTGTGCTGCCGCGTATGGTTCATATTTACCAGCAGGAGCCAGAAATAACAGATACGGAAATGGACCTTCCAGCTGCTCCGCTAGGTAGGGAAAAATATAAAGCTGAGTAGTGGAGGTTTTCCCTTTTTTCTCTTTTTCTCCCCTTTACATCAAACTTTTTGTTAAATATGTTATTAATATTGGGTTTTATTTTTGGAATCTAGATTTTTTGGTTTTGAAGTCAAGTATTTAATGTGATTGGGATTCAGCAAGAGTGCTGTGAAAGAGAGAGCTATGTTGAAAGAGCCATGGTAGATATACTCATGGACTAGTGGTCTAATGTGACCAAAATTTTGTTTGCAGGGAGATGTTGAACAAGTAAGGTGGAAGGAGAAGAAGTTGTGGTGAGGATGCTTGAATGAGTGGTTTTGGAGGTAGAGCAATTCCAAAAATATTGTGGAAGGTGAGAAAAACGGGTACAGATGTGGCTGTGGGTATCTGAGTTGGAAGTAGAAGAGAAGATTATTTGGTACCGGTAGACCAGGGAACTGAGGGACTAGGTTTTGACAGAATACTGAAGTCCTTCAGGCAGATGGCAGGATTTAACATGGAGAGAAAGACTGTGACTGAGATGACACAGGCATTCCTTTCCTTTGGTTATAGTAATAAAGAGATGGAGAGTGTAATAAAATTGCATGAGTCTCAAAGAGTGGGTTCTTTATGACAGGAGGGAAGTAGTAATGGATTGGAAGCAAAGATAAGTTCTGTAGAGTTCTGAGTGCATTTGAAGACAGTGAAAGAGAATATAATTTCTTTCTGTATTCTTTTGAGTTGTTAGTCACTAAGGGGCATCTGATTCTTTTGCGACCTCCATGAACTATAGCCTGCCAGGCTCCTCCTTTTATGGGCTTTCCAGGCAATAATACTGGAGTGGCAGAAAAGGACATAATACTTGGCAGAAACCAACACAATTCTGTAAAGCAATTATCCTTCAATTAAAAGTAAACAAATTTAATTATTATAAAAAAGAATACTGGAGTGGGTTGCCATTTCCTTTTCCAGGAGATCTTCTGGACTCAGAGATTGAATCCATGTCTCCTGCATGACAGGCAGATTCCTTACTACTGAGCTACCTAGGAAGCCCTGTTCTTTTGGGTAGATAGATGTTTTTCTATCCACTCAAACTAATCTTATTGTTTGTAAAAGTTCCTCCCACATTCCAGCAATATCATTTCTGTCAGTATGAATATATTTCAAATGGGAATTTATGAGTGTGGGGTTGCCAACCCAAAGCCATTTGAAATGGAGGTTTAAATAAAATCTTTATTATATATGTCAGTGTATTATATATATGTCAGTAGGAAACCACTTCAGTTTATATAAATTTTAGGATTTTATAAGTCTTCTTCAGCTATTAATGGCTTGAAACAAACTGATGCCCATGCAACTCACAACCAGTTTTTTTAAAAACAGAAACCTGACTATTAAAATGACTGATCTGTTGATTTCAACACTAGTTTAAAAGCAAAATTTTCCACCTTTCAAAGTTTTCCTTGACCACTGTTTTCTTTTGTTTCTATTTTTTCTTGTTATTCCATAGGAAACAATAAACAAAAATGTCTAAAATAGATGGCTACTATTGTAGTTTATTTAAAAAATATCTACAACCCAAATCATCTGCCATAATCTGGATCTAGTTCTTAACAATAATTTAGAGTTGATTTTTCCCAATTGGAAATTATAATGATATGTACGTAGCAACTAGACAAACACTAAGGTGAGCATAGTGCTGCTGTGGAAGCATTTGAAGTCGCTAATGATTCTGTTTTCATCTCTGTGGAAGGTGTTCTTTACCCTCGTTAGGGCTTCCGTCTATGGGATCACACAGAGTTGGACATGAATGAAGCAACTTAGCAGCAGCAGCAGTACCTCCTAGGCTTCTATAAGCAAAAACACCCAAAGCACAATTTTGAGTAATTGGAGAAATTCTTTCATAGAGTAGAAATCCAGTGACTTTGTTAGCATGAATAAAATCACTAAGCACAGTTCTGTGCTTGTCGTCTGGGCTTCTGAGGGATCATATTTTCCCTAAGTCTTATGATAATTGTCATTATTGTTTAAAGAAATACCATTTCTTTTTCCTTTTTTTAACTTTGTCAGTTTGGTCTTAGATCATCATACAGTGTTGGAACCAAACTTGACATTTGGGTTAGAAGTTGTGAGATGAATTTGACGTGGGAAAAGCTTGATGGTGGCATTCTTGCTGTAGTAAATGTAATGGAACTATTATAAAGGAATATTAGTTTCTGGATTCACTGTTCATGGGACATAGCTAAAGCTCTCCTTTTGTTTCCCCCATTTTCTAAAGATTCCAAAAGGAGATCCTTCTCAAGCAACTCTTAAATGGTGCACTTAGGTTTACGCTTTATTCTGCCCTATCCATTCTACCAGAATGTCTCCTAAGAGTGTTGCTTTGGCCAAGTAACTCCACTGTTTGGTGTCCATTACTCAGATAATATAATGCAAACATTATAGCCAATTAGAGCTCTCTGTAATCTGGGCTTATCAAACTGTGGTATATGGTTAATTGCCTTTTCAAGTCTAGTGACATTTCTGCCTAAATATTGGGAACTGGTCAGCAGTAATCATGTTACTTCCACAGGATATGATTTTATTAGATCAGTTATATATCTCTGGGCTACACACTTGTAAAAAAAAGTTATTATTTAACTCTTTCAAAGTATACCAAAGTCTTGTGCATGAAATTGCACCAACTAGATCCTGGCTCAGGGCATCCATGTAATCAGCAATTCTGCTCCAAAGTGTTTGACAAAGTTGAATGCGTATTTCAACCAAAATAATTGTACAGGAATATTCAAGAATCTTTACTTGCAATAGTCCAAAGGCAAGGTAGTCTCTTATATAACTAGTCACTAATACATAACTATTCATATATGTGCATTTTTATAAATCTAGGTTATTTTAAAAATCAAGTTTACTAACAGAAACTATGAAGACAGATTTCTGTTTTTAGGAATCAAGTTTTGTTCAGAATATCAAAGATGGACTAGAGTGATTTGAAAAATATGTTTCAAGAGCATATTAATATCATAAAAAGAGCAGAAGGAAATGATAAAAGAACAAAACAAGGAAATAAGACTAAATTAAAACAACAGAGGTAGTTCTGTAAGAGAAAGTCATGATCCTCAAAGACACAAGGGACCAAAAAAAGGGAAAGTAGAATGTACAAACCCAGTATAAATTGGAAAGTGAAAGTCACTCAGTTGTGTCTGACTCTTTGCGACCCAGGAATTCTCCAGGCCAGAATACTGAGGTGGGTAGCCGTTTCCTTCTCCAGGAGATCTTCCCAACCCAGGGATTGAACCCAGATCTCCCACATTGCAGGTGGATTCTTTACCAGCTGAGCCACAAAAGAGGGGGAAAAAGAGGAAATACACCCAAGATTAAATTCTCTTAACTAGGGGACTAGAAAAGTCAAGGGGTGGGTGGATTTTAATTGTTACTTATCAGAAATTAAATTCATCCCAGAGAAATTTAACAGAGAGATAAGATGAAGATCATGAGAGCAGACTGGGATGACTTGCAGTAGAAAGATTAAGGAGGTTAACGCAGAGATCTCTTAAATCTGCAAACACCCTTCCTAGTATTCCCCCTAACAGTCATTTAACATAAAAGTAATTATGTTAAATGTAGAGACTGCTACATCATATGCTTATAGATTTGGGAGATGGTAACTTGAAGGATCAATGTGAAATTCCCGAAGAATCTCCAGATGAATTTCAAGATAATGGTTACGGCACGACAGGTAGCATCTCTGGCTCCTGCAACTCAGTGCCAGTGATGCCTCGGCTGAAACCCACTGGGAGAATTAGGTAAGACTAGAGCTTGATTCTGATTAGGTGACCTGAACAGCTGTGAGGGAAAAAGAGTTTGGGAATTAAGACAGCCTCAGGAATGTGGGCTTTCAGGGCTGGGACTGTGTGAACCATGAGTATAGGACATGACGGTATTAGTGTCAAAAGCCTCTCTGAGGGTATAGATGGTCAGATCTAATTATACTGTCCTTTGAGGTATTATTTCTTGAGCAGTGGCGCTGGAGAAGCAGGGCTTTGAGGGTGGGAATGGAGTGTCTTCACTGGAACTATGGGAGCTCCAGGTTCCTTATAATGGTGTTAGTGGTGCTGACATGCGGGAGAAAGGCCCTGTGCAGAACACTTGGAGCTTTGTGATTCCGCCTCCTATCTAAGTTTATGTGGACAATTTCAAGGTGAAGAATATATCTTGGATCCTATGAAAGGGAGTTGTGGCTAGTGGAAGTCGTTCCTGGGAAGAAATCTGATTCCTTATATCAGCCAAGTAAATAGAAAACTCTGTGACTATACCAGCGAATGTCAAAAGACACTTAGTAAAACCTGGGAACTATATCTTATCTAAAACCCTAAGTAAACAGGAAGAAAAAACAAGTTAATTTGGCCGCAATACTAAATAACAAAATAAATATTACATTATTAATCTATTTCCACTAAAATCAGGAAAAATATTGGGATTATCACTTTTTATCCCCACATAAACAGTTTTTAGAGGTTTTAACTAATACAGTAAGAAGTGAAACTATCAGTGTAAATATTAGATCGATTTATCTCTATTTCAGATAACAAAAATCCAAAGATTTTCTTTAAAATTATTAAAATTTGAAGAAAACTTGGCAGATGACTAGAAGAAAAATCAATGTACAAAAATCTATAGACATTCTTTGGGTTGGTAGGAAGAATTTAAAAATGGAAAGAGATCTTATTTAAAGTAGTGATCAAAGAAATTTAATAAGCAAGGTATTTCCTATTCGAAAAAAATAAAAATATTATTGGAGGACATTATGTAAAGTCTAACTAAGCTAATATAGATTAATATATGTTCTGGGTGGATCAGTGTTGTAAAAATATTAAATTTTATAAATGTATTATCTCAATCAGAATTTTCATTTACTGGAATGAGCTAAAATGAAGTAAAATTTCATATCAAAATATTACTGTCTTAAATTAGCTACACCAATTTGGAAAAGAAGAGTCTAGAGTACTTGATTTACCAGATATTAACTACTACCATAATTTAGTAATTTGTTTGAGATAGTCTAATTGCCATAACCAGCACCCCTCAAATTTTAGCAGCCATCACAATTAATTCATACTCTTGTAACAGGTGTTGAGGGCGGAAGGCTCTTTTCCAGCTATCAGTCAGGGGACTGAAACTGAACCAGTAATTTGACAAGAAAGGTTTAAATTGGATATCTGTTAACTAGGGGCATCAAATATTAAGGTATAAGAAGACCGCTAGAAATTAGAGGAATACAGATCTGAGGGGCAGTTACTACCTCTAAGGGCTGAGGCAAGTATCAAAGAAAGGGATAAACTGGGGAGAGCATCCCCTTACCATCCCCAAGACTGAACTCTTCAGAGATGTGGCTGTGGCCCATTGAAAAATCTGCTGAGATGTCACAGGCTGGGGCTGGCAAGCAGACCCTGCCCACTGTGTTGACAAATAGATCAATTTCAAAATTGGGGGTCGGGATTGGGAGTTCATGTACACTCATGGCTGATTCATGTCAATGTATAGCAAAACGAATACAGTATTGTAAAGCAAAACAAACTAAAAAATAAAAATTAATTAAAAGAAAAAAAAATATATTAACTGGCTCTTTGAAAATCTAGCTTATAATAAGAAATAAAAGTTCCATTATGTAAAGGTATCTATCTAAGGTTATTTATTGCAGAATTCTTTTGTAGTTATTTAAAAACACATGTGTAAGCAAGGTACACCATGAATGTTCAAGTTGAATCAATTGTGGTATATTATATTAAAGAATATAATTCTATAATTTAAAATGAATGAGATCTACATTTTATGAACTAGAATATTTGTAAATGTGTAAATGAGAAATGTGACAGATTTGGTACAATTCCATTTTTTTGCACAGACAAAAAAACCCCCAAACAAACAATGAATCCTATGTACATGGATGCTTGCGTATATTCATATGACCCAGGACTAAACTGTTAACACTGGCTACCCAAGGTAGCGGTAGAAGAAGGAAAACAATCAACTCTTTGTGCATCTAAGCTTGTTTCATTAGATACCATCCGTGTGTATTTCTTTTCTAAGATAATAAAATGTAAAGTAGAAGGGTAACTTTATCTGTGTTACACACCAAAAAAACGAATGTCTTAGGTCGGGAAATCCAGACAGCAACAAGTTGCCTTTTCCAAAACGTAGACAGACACAAATTTGAACTCGTCACTTGGCTTGCCCATACTTCGTCTTAACAACACGTCTCCACCTGCCAATCTTTGAACATGTGCAAGAGAGAACTGATCTTAACAGCTGGATGACATTGCAAACATAGTACCATTTGGGTGATAACTGTTTTTAGCTGAAAGAATGTGATAACTGTCTTTAGCTGAAAGAATGTGTCAGTATATTTATACTGAAAGTGTAGGGAGGCAGTTTGGCGGTATAAATTTCTCTATATCCACTGTGTACTATTCAGATTATAATAATATTTAGTTATTATATATACATAGGTACATATATATGAATCACACAATATTTGGCACATGAAAATAAATAGAAAGATAAAGTTTAATAATTAAAAACACGAAAGGTAATATGTTTGCTTGGATTGATCAGGGTATCTCATACATTTTCCCTAAAATGACCCTAGAGCAAAATGAACACAGACATATTGAAATGGGGAGAAGTTCAGCATAAAGGGCTCCCTTCATGGATGGCATTTCTCTGAAGTTTCATGATTTCTATATTTTAAAATTCATGTGAATTCTGTTCCTTATTCAAGTTTGCTTTTTAAGTTTAATGTTTTAAATCATATACAAGTAAATCACTTCATTCATCTCTGATTCCACCCCTCTCACTGTTTCAGTCACTTAAGATATTCGGGAAATGCAGAATGCTTATCTTGTGACTTTAAATAGCCTAGAATAAATGATTCAGTGCCCCTAAAAGCAAATGTACTCTTCTCAAAGCGAGAAATACCTGCCTCGAGGGGACCGTCAAATAAAGGAGATAATCTGCTTTCTCTCTGAGACGGTACTGTTGGAGATGTTGCTTAAGATATAGAAGACAACTGTCTCCTAGGTTGCATTTGTAACAGAGACTGCCTAGATGCCCACCAGTCTCCTTTCCTCTTCCGAGCAGATGGTACTATATTTAGCAGCCTCCCTTGCAAATGGATTGAAACCATGAGACCAGGTTCTGGTCCATGAAATGTTTCTCAAAGTGTCGAACTCCATTTCCAAGCCTTGCCACAAATATCCTGCATAATATTCCTCACTTTCAACATTTTTCCTGGTTGAATGCAGAGGAGCTTATGGCTAATTCTGAGGAAGATGTAGTATAAGTGGTACAATGAGATAAAAGGAACCAGGATTCTGAATGACCATGTAAAAGGAAGCCAAGTGAACACCTGTCTTATATTGAGCCACTGAGATTACCCTAATATATATATATATATGCGCAGTCCTAAAATATAGTTTTAAAGGTAAAGAAACTGAGAAGACCAAGTACTTGTTCAGTTTTTTATAGCTAAGTGGTAGGACTAGAATTTGAATTTAGTTCTTTCTGATTCTTATGTAACTGCCACATGAAAATAAGCTACTAATGGGATTTCAAGTATGAGCAAGGATTCTTTTCATATTTAAATTTGCTGTTACGAATACTTATTGGGAAACTTGATTTGTGTACTGGGACCAGCTGTTAAGAGTGGTGCTATTTTATAGGTATGAATGAATTTTCTTATCATGCTTCCATATATTGATTAAAACTGTCTTCTGGCTAGAATAAGCTAGATTTTAAAAATTGTGGTGAAATATGCATAGCATCAAATCTACTTTTTTAACCACATTTAAGTGTACAGTTTAGTGGCATTGAGTACATTTACATTGTTCTGCAACCGCCACTCGTTCATCCAGAACTTTTTTCTTCTTCTCAAACTGAATTCCTTACCCATTAAACAATAACTACCTACTTCTCTTCCCTAGTCCCTGGCAACCACCATTCTACTTTCTGTCTCTATAAATTTGACTTCTCTGGATACTTTGTCTGTGTGATATCATAGAGTATGTGTCCTTTTCAATTTTTTTTTTATTTCACTTAGTGTAATGTCCGCAAGGTTTACCCATTTTTAAACTTGTGCCAGAATTTCCTTCCTCTTTAAGGCTGCATAATATTCCATTATATGTATATACACCACATTTTGTTTGTCTTTTCATCCACTGATTGACATGTTTCCATCTTTTGGCTAATGTGAATGCTTTGAACATGGATGGAAAAATGCTTGTTCAAATAGCTGCTTTTAATTCTTAAGTAGATCATGTGGCAATTCTATTTTTAATTTTTTGAGGAATCTCCACTTTGTTTTCCATAGCAGCTGCACCATTTCACATTCTGATCAGCAGTGCATAAGAGCTCCAATTTCTCCACCTCCTTGCCAACATTTGGTTGGTTTTTTTTGTTTGTTTGGATAATAGCTATCCTGTTGAGTGAAATGGTATCATGGTTTTGGTTTGCATTTTTCATCTTGAGCAGAGATATAGTGATGTTGAGCATCTTTTCATGTGTTTATTGATCATTTATATGTCTCTAGAGAAACATCTACATCTTCGGGCCATTTTTTAATTGGGTTGTTTGTTGTTTTGTTGTTGAGTCATAGGAGTTCATTATAAATTCTGGATATGAACTCTTTATCATATATATGATTTTCAAATAGTTTCTTCATTCATTGTGTGTTTCCTTTTCATGATGTTGAAAATGTCCTTTGGTTTTTTGTCATTTATTAAATGTCATTTGATAATCAAAAGTTTTTAATTTTGATAAAGTCCAACTTATTTTTTTGTTGTTGTTGTCTATACTTGGTGTCACATCCAAGAAATCACAGCCAAATCCACTGTCATGTAGTTTTCCCATTTTCTTCTAGGTGTTTTTGGTTTTAGCTTTTACAATTAGGTCTTATATCCATTTTGAGTTCATTTTTGTAAGGTAAGAGTCCAACTTCATCCCTTTTGCATATGAAAGTCCTGTTTTGCCAGCAACATTTGTTGAAAAGGCTAACCTATTATGACATAAAATGATGTCAACTCATACAGAAAGAAAAGAAATCATAGTTGTTAGGTACTTTAAAAAACAAATTTACATTGATCATATAAAAATAAATATTTTTAATTTTAATATTTATGACTGATGAAGAAGCCAGAACTAATAAATTTTTCAACCACCTGTCACATTCCACACACTTATATATACCGTCTCATTATCCTCATAAACTTACATATAAGGGGCCAAAATAGTATTTGAACCCAGTCCTAACTGCAAAATTTTGTTCATCCCATATAGCATGGGAACAACTTTTCACATATATATGTATATGGAGAAAACCAACTATTAAGCTTATTTTAAATATGAAATGTATTCCTTTTGGGGAGTCCTGCAAGATTTGGGGATTTCTGTATGAAAGCTATCCTTTTCAAATGACTGCAGTATTTAAAATGCAGACTCTTACTTATTTTTCCTCTTCTCAGATTACTCTGTGACCCTCTTTCTATTTCAGTACATCACTGGCAATAGCAGTAAACTGGAACAAATGGGAGAAAGAAAAGCTGAAACTGCAGTGTTCTAGTTAAAGGTGGGTAAACACAAGCCTTTCACTGGATGGAGCTTCAGAAGCACAGTCTTTAAACCAGGCTGCCAAGTGATCCCCTCTCAGTATATCCCTCAGCTTATCTTCAGCTTTTCAAGCACTAGCCGGTATTTATGGGCAAACCAAAACAAAATGAGTGTCCTTGATTTTTCAAGTATGGATACATTGAGATGATTCTTTGAAATTTGTTCTTATCAGTCTCTATTGATAAAAAATTTTTAAGAGAAAAGGCAACTTGAGTAAAGATTTTGGTATCAGCCCTTTTCTGAGTGTAGCCTTTATGTCAGTCTACAGGGAAGAAATTGTTCGAGGCTTGTCTTAAAAGGCTAGATAGGAACTCGGTGCCCTTTGGTGCTAGGCCCCACTGACAGATTTACTGCCTGCTTGGAGCCGAGGCCGCAGCGTGATGGAAGTGGCAGGTGAGGGCTTGCAAAGAAGATTCCCATGCTCCATGCGTATGTGTAACTGGCAACATCCAGGGTCATGGAGGGGCAGGCCTGTGTTTACAGTCAGGATTTGTTGGTGGGGGGTAGTTATTTTTCTTTTATCCTTCACAGCAAAGAACTCTTCTCATTGCTTGGTGAGAACATATTCCTGAATGACCAAACCAAATATGAGCACTGGGGTTTTACGTGTAATGATTGTGTCTTACAAAAGTTCTGTAGCATGAAGAAAAAAAATCACAAATGCCCCCCAAATTAAATTAACCTGCTTGACCCCCACCATGTTAAATAAAATGTATCTGATGTAAACTAATGGCCATTAGGGCATGGACAGATGTGCCTGCTTTCTGTAAGTAGCACTGATAATAGAAAATAATATGCAGAATTTCAGTCTCAGTTCATAATGGACTAAACTTCATTTTTGGAAGTAATAGACCTACTGCTAAAGTACAACCTTGCCACCTTAATTTGTTAGAAATTGAAAATACATCCTGGTCCAAAGGAAAAAGGAACCATTTAAGGACGTAGAACTACAAATTCAAGAGATCTCTTGGCCAGAGGGATCGTATGTAAGAGTAGAGAGACTGAAATTGGAGTTAATGTGCCGGCATAAAGAGAATTCTGCACAAACAGTGCTAGAAAGCACTTCCTTAAGTATGTGTTGACATTCTGAGAGGCTCCACACACTACTGACTTGCCTTTAAAAAGTCTTTCCAATCCAGTTAATTAGGGAGCATCTCTACTGCCATCTGCTATTAAAACACATCTTCAAAATTGGTAATTTAAATACGAACACATATTTAAAACTGGCAATTTGGTAACTTAATTGGTAGTTAATTTTTGGAAAATAGAAATGCATTCAGTATTTTCAGTTGGTAACATGAGCATTTTATAATAATACATTGTGTAGGTAGATGTAGTGGTAACTGTTTGTCTCAGTTTCCTTATTTTAATATCAATTATTGCTGCTGCACAGCATCAATCAGGTCGCATTCCTTTGTGAATCCTCAGTACCCAGCCTGGGGCTTGGATCCTGTCCTGTAGCTTCTTAGTGAGTGTGTATCAGACCTTAGTGTGTTAAAAGGAAACTTCTCAGGCATTCATGCTAATGCCTTTTATTCTTTTGAGACCTGGACTCCCAATGCCATTCTCACTTTGCAGCCCACTTAAAATGTTTATGTTTGCTTTGATGTGCCCAGAGAAGCAGCAGGAGTGACTTTACTCACTGATAGGTGGATGTGTTTGTGGTGGAGAAAGTTTTGAAATCATCTGATGATTGTATTGTGCCTCTGCCAGAGTATTACAAGTTGATGAATTATGAGGAAACTCCTAGACACAGAGGGAAAAGACCTAGGCACAGCTTTTAGGGAAGCTATCTTAACTTATCTTTCCTTTAGTATCAATAGTAAAATGCAAAAAGCACTCATACTATATAGAACTTTTCATACTATATTGCATTTATCTGTTTATGAGTCTAAATCATTTGTTTTTACAAATTTTAAGTATAGTTGAATTTATTTATTTATTTATTTATTTGAGTCCGTCTCTCTTAGTAGTGTGTGAGATTCACAAAGTCAGGTAACATGTATGATTTATGTTCATACGGTATTTAGTGCTTATCACTTACCATATCCTCAGTTTAGTTCAGTCACTCAGTCGTGTCCGACTCTGAGACCTCATGAACCGCAGCATGCCAGGCCTTCCCGTCCATCACCAACTCCCGGAGCCCACCCAAACCCATGTCCATTATGTCAGTGATGCCAACCTACTGACCTGGGGAGTTCATCTTTTTCAGTGTCCTACTGGATCCATCCTCAATAATTATTAATTAAACTAGCAAAACAAATGAGTGCAAACAGAATCTTCCTGTAGTGCATATTGGAAAACCACACATATATTTGTCTCTGTGTTGTATAGCTTTACTTATATATAATTTTATACAAATTTTAATATGGTATGCATATGTGTTGGTGTATTTTTTTTTGCTTTAGTGCATAGTAGAATAACATTCAGTGTGATGGGCTAGTTGAAAAATTAAATGAAGGGAAATTCAAGATTAATTGTCCAAGTGTTTTGAGAGTGTATAGGGATGGCAACCCACTCCAATATTCTTGCCTGGAAAATTCCACAGACAGAGGAGTCTGGTGGGCTACAGTCCATGGGGATTTAAAAAAGAGTCAGAACTGACTTACCGACTAAACAGCAACAACAACAGTAAAATGACACAAAGATTTTATAGCCCAATGTTTTTAATGTTTCTTGGATTGCTTATTCCCTATGGAAATATTCTTGCTTCCATATTTTAAAAAAATAATGGAAAAAATCCAAACATTATTCATGGAGAATGACTTCTCTATTCATGAAGGGAGAATGGAACTTATCTTAATGTAAGAAGAAGGCTCAAACCATCTTACATTTTGTTTTTTATGAAAGCTAACAGTATAAGGCATCATTATATTGGCCTCCCCTTCCTCCGCCTGTATACATGCATGCAGAAGGAACTCAGCACTTAAGGCCCAATAAGGGACTGTAGGTGATCTGACTAGGGTATATTTATTCCTTAACAGGCTGCCTGCTGCTAAAAATGAGTTAAGTTTGAGCGTGTTTCAGAACCTGAAGAGAAGGGATGTAACATGCCCTGGGAACTTGTCATAGACTTGAGGGGCACAGAGCCCCCTAGTCTGTTTTTAACTTTTTATTTTATATTGGAGTATAGTCTATTGACAATGTTGTGTTAGTTTCAGGTATACCGCAAAGTGATTTAGTTATGCATATATGTGTATCTAATCTTTTTCAAATTCTTTTCCCATTTAAGTTGTTATGTCATATTGAGCAGAGTTTCCCATGCTATACAGTACATCCTTGTTGGTCATCTGTTTTAAATGGAGTGTGTGCATGTCAATTCCAAATTCCTTAACTATCCCTCCCTTTGCCTTCCCTGTGGGTAACCGTAAGTTTGCTCTCTAAGTCTGTGAGTCTGTTTCTGTTTTGTAAATGAGTTCATTTGTATTATTTTATTGTGTGATTCTTCTTTTAAGTATCAGACAATACTTGTATGATACTTAAGTATCAGACAATATTGATATCACACAATATTTGTCTTTCTCTTTCTGACTTACTTCACCATTCTTTATTGCACTATTTCACCTGCCTTGATGCTTTATCCCCTTGTCCTGAGCAAACTTGCTACCCATTTCTTGAGATGTATTTTTCTTATCACATTGCACTAGATCATTTTTCATTATCAAACAGTTTATTTGAGACTTCATCAAAGTTACAAGTTGCTTATTTTATCCGTGTTAAGTTGAATGGAATGTTCATAATGTATATAGTTGGAATCACTGCCGCTGCTGCTGCTAAGTTGCTTCAGTCGTGTCTGACTCTGTGCAACCCCATAGACGGCAGCCCACCAGGCTCCCCCATCCCTGGGATTCTCTAGTTGCCATTTCCTTCTCCAATGCATGAAAGGGAAAAGTGAAAGTGAAGTCGCTCAGTCATGTCCAGCTCTTAGCAACCCCATGGACTGCAGCCTACCAGGCTCCTCCGTCCCTGGGATTTTCGAGGCAAGAGTACTGGAGTGGGTTGCCATTGCCTTCTCCAAGCTGAAATCACAACAGGCATTTTTTCGCTGAAACTGTAAATTACTTTTGCATTTGAGCAATGCAATGTAAATATTTTATAGTAAGTGTGGGTGTGTGTTAATTTTTGGAATTCATTATGATAGCTACCAGTAATTTAAAGTCTTAATTATTATTAAATACTACCAACAGCAACTTTCTAATTGTAGATATAGTTTCTACATGTAGAAATGTAATCATACTGCATAAAAGGGAGTACTGTGTGAATTGTGGAAATTGGAGTTCAATCCCCTGTAGTTCCACTGAAAGTTTCCCTTTCCCTCTTCCCCATTAGGGTGAACTAGTTTGCAAGTCCATTTTTCTGTCTTTAATTACACAATTGTCAATATCAACTTTTTCCAGTAAGATATCTAACAAATATAAATGAGGACTCTCCTTTATGTCTGTCTATTAGCAAGATTTTGAGAGAGCTATTGAAGTTTGTTGGGAAAGGCCTTAAAGAATTTAACCTGGAATTTAAGATGTCTTCATTTCAGCAAGACCATGTGTGTGCATATTGTCAGCATAATGACTGGTAGCATTACTTTTATTTGCCTTCTTGTAGCTAGTGATGTCATAAAGAATGGTATCTAGTCCTCAACGCTACCTGATTTATACTTTACTAAGCCCAAGTCTCCCATAGCATTTCTCTAATAAGCCAGAAGATAATAAGAAAGCTGACCCAGGAACTGATACCAGGTTCTGGACTAGAGCATGTCCTAATCACTTGACTTTTACAAGAAGATCTGTAGTAGAAACGTATTCATATGGTACCAGGTTTTAGTGGAGGAGAAAAGTTAGTAAAATTCTTTGATTTTCATGTTGAGCAATAATAATTAGGAGTAAAACTGAGCCAAGTAAAGCAGTTCTTCATGCAGACTTGAGTTTTGAGGGTGTTTTAAAGAGACCTGGGACACAGTTGTGAGTACATCACTTTCATAAAGTTTACTTGTCCAGGATCACTTAGGGATGCAAAGTGTGCTATTTTGAGGGGATTTTGATGAAAATGGTTACTTTAACATTACTATGGAAGACTATGTATGTAAATACTACAAATAAGAATTCTTTTTATTAAAGCACCATATTTCCTTCCTTTTTTAAAATGTCAGTTTAACAGACAGTTACATTTTTTCACAGATTCCTTAAACGTTTTAAATTAAGTTTTTGAATTTTGTCCTCAGAGCAGTTTCAGGGATGTAATTTTGGTATTTTTATATTTAATAGTGCTGAACTAGATGAGAGGCAATGGAATTAACAATTTGCCATCACTGCCAAACCTTGACATCCCTTGATTTGTTTTGTGTAAAGTGTATCGTTATTTACCAAATATTTCTATCAAATACTGAGTCCATATTGTTTTGATCCAAACTTCATTCAAGAAACAAGTTGATTAGTAGGCTTTGAAAAGCAAAAATCAAGAATACAGTCAAGTTTCCAGACAGAGGAATCGATTTCTACTAAAAAGGTAGCCTTTTGAGACTTGACAAAGAATTGGGTCTCTGAGACACTCTGCTCTTTCAGTTTGTCGAGCACAGCAGTATCTAGCTGGAACAAAATCTCACCACAACACGTACGAGCTTGGTGTGGTAATCCCTGCAGTGATCTGAGAAGTTTCTGTTTACGGCAGTGGCTTGCCGTGTTCTGCATTGCTGCAGTCTTTTGCAATGGGTTGTATTTTATTTCAGAAGACTTGTTGCTCATGAACTGTTTAATAGCTACTTTGGCAGCTACTACAATATTAATGTTATTCACTTATATTAGAACGGTCGTCCTCCAGGTGTGGTGCCTGGTCCAGCGGGAGCATCACAAGGAAACTTGTCACAAATGCAAATTTACAGGCCCCACCCAAGACCTACTGAAACTCTGGGAATGAGAATCTAGTCATCTCTTTTAACCAGCCCCTGGGTGACACTGATGTATGCTAGAGTTTGACAACTACTGGCTTACAGTTTTCAAACTGCTTTCACTCTGGTATTAGACGGTAGGGCACTGCTTTTGTTTTACAGGAGGATCTAAGGCTTAGGGAAGTTAACTGATGGCCTCAATTTCAAATCTAAGTGGTAGAATTTGTACTTGAATCATATTCTTTTTGCTCCAAGCCTTACCATTCTTTCTATCCCATGCCCAGCTCCCACTTGTCAAAATGACTCAAATTATGAGAACTGGGGTTTGGTGAACAGACCTGGCTCTTGCTACAAGACTTTGTGATGGTGAATGTTATCTGGATTTTAGAAGTAACTAGCTTTTTTTTTTTTTTTTCCAGAAGTAACTAGGTTAAGGAGCAAGACTATTTTACTTCTCTTTAGTGGTCAGGCATGAAATGTGAATCTAGCATAGCTGTGATTCCTGTCAAGTCTAGGGACTCAAGTCTCAGTCCTGGAACACCAGACTGGAGAGGCTAGTTCTTTACGGAACTGCCCACCACACTGGCCATGTTATTTATTATCACCTCCAGGATTTTCTCGTTGCAGTGAAGATAGGGTGTAAGAGGCATTTATGGCTCTAAACTTAAATTGTGTGATAGAACACAGTGCAGAGTACTTAAAACAAGGAGATTTAAACTATAACATACAATATTTATTTGGAAAAACTGATCATCATTTGCTTTCTGTGCTGATGTCACTGCAAAAAAATCCTGAGTTCTAATTATAGATGAATTTCCCCAATTATTCTTTCCTTTCCATTTCTTTTAAGGAGAGAAAATTTTAAACACTAAGGAAAAAGGTAATCAAGTTCTTCTCCTTATAGAAATGTCAGCATAAAAAGTGTTTCAGAAAAATCTGCATATGTTCACACAATGTTCCCTCACTATTTTGCCTCCATAATATATATCTTGAAATGTGAAATACCTGAGTTTCTGAAAAATATTTTTTGGAATGGAAGCAAGGGACAAATTTTACTAAATTTTAAGTTACAAAGTATCTGGTTAGTATTTTAACCAGATATAGTTTTCTTCCATCTCCTGTATCTTCAAACTGAATTTCAGAAAAAAAAAAACTGTTAAAATTTTCATATTTATTCATTCTTATAGTGCTATATTCAAGTAATAAAAATAATAATTATGATATAATGTACTGTAGTGCTTTTACATTTTTAAATAAATTCCATCTACATTTTTTTTTTACTTCTCATAATAAAAATGTGCTTTAAGTTTTCTTATTCACTTATTTATAGGTGAAGATACTAGGGTTTAAGGGGAGTGAGGTAAAATTTCAAAATTTACTAGCAAGTCAGGCCCTTTGACTTGAAATAACATTTACTTTTTACCACTGAGCCAGGACACAATGAGGTGTGCTTATGGCTCTAACTAGTGGAAAAATTTTGCTGGTAAATATAGAGGAAATTTCCTCTCATCTATGACAAAAATTTTATTTAAAAATTATAAAGTAATATCAGCATAAAAACAATGGTATTTTATCCCATTTTGTTCTTGAAGTAACTATTTTGTAGATAACCTTGCAAATATTTGCAATCTTTGTCATTTGAAAATTGTGTCATTTACTCAAAGTAAATTGTTTCTCATGTGAGTTCACATTTTAAAAATATCACAATGGAATAAATTACCCTCAAAATTTATTTCTTTCCTAATATTAGTTTCCTTTCATCTTTTCTTTCTTCCTATGTTCCTACTTTCCTTCTACATCCCATGATTTAGCATTTTGACTTTCAGGGACAACTACATAAATTTGAAAACTCTGAAATTTGTTCCATTTGTAATATTTTTTATTTTCTTACATAACTGGCAAAGAGGAAGCTATACCACTGTTTGACCAGACAGATTTCCTGATGTCCAAGACTGGTATCCTCACTCTGTATTGGTAGACTCTTGTATTACTGAGTTTTAATAAAACTCATAAAATTCTAAGAATTAATCAAAGGGATATTTGGCTTATACATAAAAATTTGAAAAACCATATGAAATGAATTTTGTATTTTACTGAGGGCAGCAAGTCATTGATCTGTTGCCAGGGTCAATTATGGAACCAGTTTTAAAACTTAACTTCAAGGGAAAAATATGTGTTCATTAAATTAAGCTATTATTTAGGCAACCTTTGGGTTTGGATGTTGCTGCTCCTGGCACAAACAAGTTCAGAGAAATGGTTAGCAATATTGAAACAGGCAAGTTGGATATTGCCAAGTATCCATTTAGTCTGATGTCTTGTGTCTATTGGAAATCTCCTTTGAATGCTGCTGAAAGGCCTCTTTCCATACACCCCCCACCCCCTCGGACAAAGAACAAATTTTAGCACTATATCTTACATGGAATATCTCTTAAGGCGTTTAAACATACATAATTATCCCAGATTGGCCTGATTCTTTCAAAACTAATACACTTAAGAGTTTTGTTGGGGGCAGTCCTAAGATGGCAGAGGAATAGGATGGGGAGACCACTTTCTCCCCCACAAATTCATCAAAAGATCATTTAATGCTGAGCAGCTTCCACAGAATAACTTCTGAATGCTGGCAGAGGATACCAGGCACCCAGAAAGGCAGCCCATTCTCTTTGAAAGGAGGTCATCTCTATCTACTCCCTCCCCCTTCTCTTCTCTACTTAACTCTGTGAATCTCTTTGGGTGTTCTAGGCTGTGGAGAACACTTAAGGAACTGATTACTGGCTATATTGGTCTCTCTCCTTTTGACTCCCCTTCTTCTCCTCCTGGTCACCTCTATATTCTTCCTCCCTCTTCTCTTCTCTGTGTAACTCTGTGAACCTCTCCGAGTGTTCAAGACTGTGGAGAACATGGCTAGATTGATCTCTTCCCTTTTGATTCCCCCTCTTCTCCTCCTCATCACCTCTATCTCCCTCCTCTCTCTTCTCTTCTCCATGTAACTCTGTGAACCTCTCTGGGTGTCCCTCACTGTGGAGACTCTTTTCACCATTAACCTAGATATTTTATCATCAGTGCTGTATGGATGGAGAAGTCTTGAGGCTACTGTAAAAATAAGACTGAAAGGCAGAGACAGGCTGAGAACATCAGAAAACTCCTGACTCCAGGGAACATTAATCAACAAGAGCTCATCCAAAAGCCTCCATACCTACACTGAAACCAAACTCCATCCAAGAGCCAACAAGTTTCAGAGCAAGACATACCATGCTAATTCTCCAGCAATGCAAGAACATAACTTTGAGCATTAAAATACCGCTGGTCAAAAGTCACACCAAACCCACAGACACTTTAAAACTCACTACTGGACACTTCATTGCACTCCAGATAGAAGAGATTCAGCTCTACCCACTAGAACACCGACACAAGCTTCCCTAACCAGGAAACCATAACAAGCCACTCGTCCAACCACACCTACAGGGAGGAAACTCCACAATAAAGAGGAACCACAAACTTCCAGCATACAGAAAGGACACTCCAACACAGCAATCTAACAAACCAAACACAGCAATCTGAACAAAATGAAAAGGCAGAGATATATTCAGCAGGTAAAGGAACATGTAAATGCCCACCAAACCAAACAAAAGAGGAGGAGATAGGGAGTCTACCTGAAAAAGAATTCAGAATAGTGATAGTAAAGATGATCCAAAATCTTGAAAACAAAATGGAATTACAGATGAATAGACTGGAGACAAGGATTGAGAAGATGCAAGAAATGTTTAACAAGGACCTAGAAGAAATAAAAAAGAGGCAATCAATAATGAATAATGCAATAGCTGAGATCAAAACCACTCTGGAGGCAACCAACAGTAGAATAACTGAGGCAGAAGATAGGATAAGTGAAGTGGAAGATAGAATGGTGGAGATAAATGAAGCAGAGAGGAAAAAAGAAAGAAGAATTAAAAGAAATGAGGACAACTTCAGAGATCTCTGGGACAATGTTAAACACCCCAACACTCTAATCGCAGAAGTCCCAGAAGAAGAAGACAAAAAGAAAGGCCATGAGAAAATACTTGAGGAGATAATAGTTGAAAACTTCCCTACAATGGGAAAGGAAATAGTCACCCAAGTCCAAGAAACCCAAAGAATCCCAAACAGGATAAACCCAAGGCAAAACACCCCAAGACACATATTAATCAAACTAACAAAGATCAAGCACAAACAGCAAATATTAAAAGCAGTAAGGGAAAAGCAACGAATAACACACAAAGGGATTCCAATAAGAATAACAGCTGATCTTTCAATAGAAACTTTTCAGGCCAGAAGGGAATGGCAGGACATAATTAAAGTGATGAAAGAGAAACACCTATAACTGGTTACTATACCCAGCAAGGATCTCATTCAAATATGAAGGAGAAATCAGAAGCTTTACAGACAAGCAAAAGCTGAGAGAATTCTACACCACTAAACCAGCTCTTCAACAAATGCTAAAAGATCTTCTCTAGACAAGAAATACAGAAAATATTTATAAACTTGAACCCAAAACAACAAAGTAAATGGCAATGGGATCATACTTATGAATAATTACCTTAAATGTAAATGTATTGAATGCCCCAAACCAAAAGACAAAGACTAGCTGAATGATAAAAAAATAAGACCCCTATATATGCTGTCGAGAAGAGACCCACCTCAAAACAAGGGACGCATACAGATTGTAAGTGAAGGGCTGGAAAAAGATATTTCACACAAATGGAGACCAAAATAAAGCAGGAGTAGCAATACACATATCAGATAAAATAGAGTTTGAAATAAAGGCCATGAAAAGAGACAAAGAAGGACATTACATAATGATCAAAGGATCAATCCAAGAAGAAGATATAACAATTATAAATATATATGCACTCAACATAGGAGCACCACAATCTGTAAGAGAATGCTAACAAGTATGAAAGGGGAAAGTAACCAAAAAACAACAATAATTGAAGACTTTAAAACCCCACTCACAACTATGGATAGATCAACCAAACAGAAAATTAGCAAGGAAACACAAACTTTAAATGATGCAATGGACCAGTTAGACCTAATTGATATCTATAGGACATTTCACCCAAAAACAATGAATTTCACCTTTTTCTCAAGTGCAGACAAATCTTCTCCAGGATAGATCACATCCTGGGCCATAAATCTAGCCTTGGTAAATTAAAAACAAACAAACAAACAAACTGAAATCCTTTCAAACATCTTTTCTGATCACAATGCAGTAAGATTAGATGTCAACTACAGGAAAAAAAAAAAACTATTAAAATTACAAACATATGGAGGCTAAACAACAAATCACAGAAGAAATCACAAAAGAAATAAAATATGCATGGATGAATGAAAATGAAAACAGCAACCCAAAACTTATAGGATTCAGTAAAAGCAGTGCTAAGAGGCAGGTTCATGGCAAAACAAGCTTACCTCAAGAAACAAGAGAAAATAACCTAACTTTACACCTAAAGCAACTAGAAAAAGAAGAAATGAAGAACCCCAGAGTTAGTAGAAGGAAAGAAATCATAAAAATTAGGGCAGAAATAAATGAAAAAGAAACAAAGGAGAGTATAGCAAAAATTAACTTAACTAAAAGCTGGTTCTTTGAGAAGATAAATAAAATAGACAAACCATTGCCAGACTCATCAAGAAAAAAAGGGAGGAGAAACAAATCCACAAAATTAGAAATGAAAATGGAGAAGTCACAACAGACAAAACAGAAATACAAAAGATCATAAAAGAATACTATCAGCAACTATATACCAATAAAATGGACTTGGAAGAAATGGACAAATTCTTAGAAAAGTATAACCTTCCAAAACTGAACCAGGAAGAAATAGAAAATCTTAACAGATCCATCACAAGCACAGAAATCAAAACTGTAATCAGAAATCTTCCAACAAACATAAGCCCAGGACAAGATGGCTTCACAGGTGAATTCTACCAAAAATTTAGAGAAGAGCTAATATCTATCCTTCTCAAACTATTCCAGAAAATTGCAGAGGAAGGTAAATTTCCAAACTCAGTCTATGAGGCCATCATCACCCTAATACCAAAACCAGACAAAGATGCCACAAAACAAACAAACAAACAAAACTACAGGCCAATATCACTTTTGGACATAGAAGCAAAAATCCTTAACAAAAATTGTAACGAACAGAATCCAACAACATATTAAAAAGATCATACATCATGACCAAGAGGGCTTTATCCCAGGGATGCAAGGATTTTTCAATATTCACAAATCAATCAATGTCATACACCACATTAACAAATTGAAAGATAAAAACCATATGATTATCTCCATAGATGCAGGGAAAGCCTTTGACAAAAGTCAACATCCATTTATGGTAAAAACCCTTCAGAAAGCAGACATACAAGGAACATACCTCAACATAAAAGCCATATATGATAACCCACTGCAAACATTTTCCTCAATGGTGAAAAATAAAAAGCATTTCCCCTAAAGTCAGGAACAAGACAAGGGTGCCCACTCTCACCACTACTATTCAACATAGTTTTGGATGTTTTAGCCACAGCAATCAGAGAAGAAAAAGAAACAAAAGGAATTCAGATTGGAAAAGAAGAAATAAAACTCTCACTGTTTGCAGATGACATGATCCTCTACATAGAAAACACTAAAGACACCACCAGAAATTGCTAGGCTAATCAATGAATGTGGTAAAGTTTCAGGATATAAAAATTAACACATAAAAATCCCTTGTGTTCCTATACACTAACAATGAGAAAACAGAAAGAGAAATTAAGGAAACAATTCCATTCACCATTGCAATGGAAAGAATAAAATTCTTAGGAATAAACTACCTAAAGAAACAGAAGACCTATATATAGAAAACTATAAAACGCTGATGAAAGAAATCAAAGAGGACACAAATAATGGAGAAATATACCATGTTCATGAATCAGAAGAATCAATATAGTGAAAATGAGTATACTATCCAAAGCAATGTATAGATTCAACGCAATCCCTATCAAGCTACCAATGGTATTTTTCACAGAGCTAGAACAAATAATTTCACAATTTGTATGGAAATACAAAAAACCTCAAAGAGCCTAAGCAATCTTGAGAAAGAAGAATGGAACTGGAGGAATCAACCTACCTGACTTCAGACTATACTGCAAAGCTACAGTCATCAAGACAGTATGGTACTGGCATGAAGCCAGAAGTATAGATCAATGGAACAAAATAGAAAACTCAGAGATAAATCCACGCACCTATGGAAACCCTATCTTTGATAAAGTAGGCAAGAATATACAGTGGAGAAAAGACAATCTCTTAACAAGTGATGCTGGGAAAATTGGTCAACCACTTTTAAAAGAACGAAACTAGAACACTTTCGAATATCATGCACAAAAATACTCAAAATGGATTAAAGATATAAATGTAAGACCAGAAACTATAAAACTCCTACAGGAAAACAGGCAAAACACTCTCTGACATAAATCACAGCAAGAACCTTTATGACCTACCTCCCAGAGTAATGAAAATAAAAGCAAAAATAAACAAATGGGATCTAATTAAACTTAAAAACCTTTGCACAATGAAGGAAACTATAAGCAAGGTGAAAATACAGTCTTCAGAATGGGAGAAAATAATAGCAAACAAAGCAAGTGACAAAGAATTAATCTCAAAAATATATAAGCAACTCATGCAGCTCAGAAAATAAATGACCCAATCAAAAAATGGGCCAAAGAACTAAACAGACATTTCTCCAAAGAAGACATACAGATGGCTAACAAACACATGAAAAAATGCTCAAAATCACTCATGAATATCAGGGAAATGCAAATCAAAACCACAATGAGGTACCAACTCATGCAAGTGAGAATGGCTGTGATCCAAAAGTCTACAAAAAATAAATGCTGGAGAGGATGTGGAGAAAAAGGAACCCTCTTAGACTGTTGGTGGGAATGCAAACTAGTACATCCACTATGGAGAACAGTGTGGAGATTCCTTAAAAAAACTGGAAATAGAACTGCCATACAACCCATCAATCCCACTGCTGGGCATACACACCAAGGAAACCAGAATTTAAAGAGACATGTGTACCTCAATGTTCATTGCAGCATTGTTTACAATAGCTAGGGCATGGAAACAACCTAGATGTCCATCAGTAGATGAATGGATAAGAAAGCTGTGGTACATATCCACAATGGAATATTACTCTGCTATTAAAAAGAATACATTTGAGTCAGTTCTAATGAGGTGGATGAAACTGGAGCCTATTATACAGAGTGAAGTAAGTCAGAAAGAAAAACACCAATACAGTATATTAATGCATATATATGGAATTTAGAAAGATGGTAAGGAAAACCCTATATGTGAGACAGCAAAAGAGACAACATGTGTACCTCAATGTTCATTGCAGCATTGTTTACAATAGCTAGGGCATGGAAACAACCTAGATGTCCATCAGTAGATGAATGGATAAGAAAGCTGTGGTACATATCCACAATGGAATATTACTCTGCTATTAAAAAGAATACATTTGAGTCAGTTCTAATGAGGTGGATGAAACTGGAGCCTATTATACAGAGTGAAGTAAGTCAGAAAGAAAAACACCAATACAGTATATTAATGCATATATATGGAATTTAGAAAGATGGTAAGGAAAACCCTATATGTGAGACAGCAAAAGAGACACAGATGTAAAAAACAGACTTTTGGAGTCTGTGAGGGAAGGCAAGGGTAGGATGATCTGAGAGAATGGCATTGAAACACATATATCTCATGTATATCGTATATCACACATAACATGTATATGTGAAATGGATCTCCAGCCCAGGTTTGATGCCTGAGGCAGGGTGCTCAGGGCTAGTGCACTGGGATGACCTTGAGGGATAGGATAAGGAGGGACGTGGGAGGGCTGTTCAGGATGGGGAACGCATGTACACCCATGGCTGATTCATGTCATTGTATGGCAAAAACCACCACAATATTGTAAAGTAATTAACCTCCAATTAAAATAAATTAATTTAAAAGAAGAAAGAGTTTTGTTTGTGTTCAGGTCCTCAGTATCTTCTAGCCCATTTGGCTCCCAGCTGGCCAACAGGAATCAGAGAGAAGTGTTACATTTCTGTTGTCAAGAATATAAAGCTTGGCAACTTTCCAGTAACCTGAAGTTCTGAATGTGTGTGTATACCACATTAACTGTGAAATAGATGTGTTTCCTTTCTCCTTATGGAAAAATAAACAGAATTCATTAGTTTTCCTTTCTCATAAGGAGTTGTTGTGGTAGGTGATACTGCCTCCAAATGGCACAGGTGTTACTATTTGTCCCACCTGTTCTTCCACAGCCTTGTCACCTGCCACCCCTGCCCTCCCTCCCCTGCTGATCAAGAAGTGAGGTCTGCATCCCCTTTTCTTGATACTAGACAAGTTTTGGTGAGACTCCATAAAGTGAAGTTGAGTAATATGACTTCAGGGTACATGACTTCTCAGGTGAGGTCATACCAATGGGAAGGCTTCCTTCTGGTACTCTCTTTTTTGGGACTCATCCTAGGAAATTAAATACTGTGTTATGAATAAGCCAAGCATCTGCATGGAAAAGCCATCTTCAGGCCACAGGTCCAGCTAATTGCCCCACCAACAGCCAACATCAGCCACCATCTCTGTGAATGAAGGGATCTTCGAAGATTTCTGACCCCAGTCTTCCAGCTACCCTATTTGATGCTATGTGAATAAAACTGAACTGTTCCTACTGGGCCCTACCTACATCACAGAGTCATGAGAAAATTAGTACTTGTGTAATTTGTTATGTAGCAATAGATAAGTGGAAGAGTACGTGCCCCAGAAAGAAATTTACAATAGCATTTCATATAATTAGAAAAAGAGAAAAGAATTGGTTGCACATATACAAAATACTTGTGAAAGTCAGACATCATAAACATCTAAAATTCTATCAAATTATATATTCAACAAGGGGAGGAAAAATTGCCATATCTCAGCATGTTTTTTTAATTGAACAAACTAATGCCCAATGGCATCTTAAAGATATTTGCCACTTCCCTTTCCAAAGTCCTCATTCCACCAGTCCTTTTTGGATTTCCTGTAAGTCCTTGTTTGTGGCCAGAACCAGAAACAGTATTTTCAAAAAGACAATTGATTTCATGATGTTCTTTCTGGGAGATCAGCACTAAAAATCCTGGATGTAGATCTGAGCTGAAATGGACTGAGATGACAGCAACACTGAAACAAAATGCCGCTGAATGATTTACAGCAAACTTTAAGGGCTTCCCTGGTGGCTCAGATGGTAAAGTGTCTGCCTGCAACACAGGAGACCTGGGTTTAATTCCTGGGACAGGAAGATCCCCTGGAGAAGGAAATGACAATCCACTCCAGCACTCTTGCCGGGAAAATCCCATGGACGGAGGAGCCTGATAGGCTACAGTCCACGGGGTCCCAAAGAGTGGGACACGACTGAGCGACTTCACTTCACTTACTTTTTAAATTTAATGAAAAATGTTTATCAGTGGGTTAATGATTGTGAGGGTTGAGAGTTAATTTATTTAAAGCACTCGCCCTGTACAGTGTAAATACCATTTGTATATGTATGCATTATAATTATGATTGTGGTTGTCAAATCTGTAATTTGCTTAACTATTAGAGTGATCCTCACTTGTGATTCCCTACTATGAATCAGGAGAGAATTAGAAAACAGCATAGTACGTTTGCTTTTCATGCAATCTGAAAATAATTCTGTAAGTTTTCAAAGTAAATGAGAAGCAGTTTAGGGAGATAGTTTTTCTAAAGTTGTGAGGCTCTGGTTTGCTGTCACTACTTGTCACCACTTGAGGCACTGCTGCCGGTAAGTCAGGATTTCCAGAAGCACCACACAGTCTTTGCAGCCAATGACAGGATATACAAGAACCTTCTCATTTTGGAAAGTTCTGTTGCTCATTTAATCCCTGTGTTGAAATGACCTGAGAGTCTGTGACTCCCCTAATTCTACACTCAAATCAGAGAAGCTCTGTACAAAGTTAGGGATCAGCCCATAAGACCATTCTGATATTAGCTACAGAACCTGGGTATTCAGAGACCACCCTTGGGTTTAAACTGTTAGGCTCACAGTTAGTTACAGGTGAGAAATCAGCCAAGGAAAGAGATTCACAGAGCAGAATTCAGGAAAGTTCCAAACCAGGACTTTATGTTTATCCTCTCCTCGTGCAGTCTTGGACAGCAGTACTCTTCTGGCAATGATATGTGATGATACACATGGAGTACTGCCTCAGGCAAGTTCACCTGAGGCTTGTGTCCCTAGTTTTTATTGGGTTTCATTGTGAACTTGACGATCTGAGTGTCTGACCTTTAGTCTCCAGTCCCTCTGAAGGTAGTAGATATCACATGGCCCAAAACTCCCAGTCACATGGTTAGATTGTCTGGTGTGGTCCAAAGCCCCCAGGTTAACAAAGACACTATTCCTAGAGATCATCTTTCAGGAGACTAGGGGAAAGTACGGCCCTGTATTTGGTAAGGTTAAATCTTTCCTGTATACTCTGAAGTTGAATTTTCTTAAGTGACTGAATATCAGGTCTATTTCTTCCTCCTCACTCCTCGGTAATAAGAGGAATCAATCCTGGTCACCTAGGAGGTGTCACAAAATATGTTTTATTCCCTTCTCTTAAATACTTATATTTTGGTGAGAACTTCTAATGTTTTATCAGTAAGGAAACAACAAGAGTGTACAGCAGCTTGGGTTCAGCTTTTTAGCACAGATCATAAGGGAAGTGTTCTGGTTCTGATGCAGGAAACTGAGGCCCAACAGAGTCATTAAACTGTAGAGTTTCATAAGTGACTGAATATCAGGTCTATTTCTTCCTCCTCACTCCTCGGTAATAAGAGGAATCAATCCTGGTCACCTAGGAGGTGTCACAAAATATGTTTTATTCCCTTCTCTTAAATACTTATATTTTGGTGAGAACTTCTAATGTTTTATCAGTAAGGAAACAACAAGAGTGTACAGCAGCTTGGGTTCAGCTTTTTAGCACAGATCATAAGGGAAGTGTTCTGGTTCTGATGCAGGAAACTGAGGCCCAACAGAGTCATTAAACTGTAGAGTTTCTTTGTCTTCTATATATTATACTAGGCTTGTTCTTGTTCATCAATACTACTTCTTTTCTTTCCCTCAGTTCAGTTCAGTCACTCAGTCATGTCCGACTCTTTGCAACCTCATGAATCGCAGCATGCCAGGCCTCCCTGTCCATCACCAACTCCCAGAGTTCACCCAAACTCGTGTCCACCGAGTCGGTGATGCCATCCAGCCATCTCATCCTCTAAACGTTATCAACTTCTCTGCTCTTCCAACTACAGGTTTAGAGAGTACAAATGTTGATTAGAATATATATACACAATATATGTGTGTATATATTGATGTATTATATGTATATTAATATACACGTATATACACACACATATATAAGTATATTTGCCAGAATGGGTTTGGTAAATGACTCAAATTATTAATATTGAATTATTTGAATGAAAAAATTTTGCTTTATCTTGTCCCATTCACTTAAGCTAATCTTGTGATGTGCCAGGTTACTATGTGCACACAAATATGAATGAGGTATATATATCTCCTTCCCACAGTGGGGAACTTTTCAAAAATACACATGACCTTTCTTCCTTTATTTTCTACTCTCTGCTTTTCTGTGTTCTGTTAGTGTTTGAGGATGGGGAAGGAAGTGCCTGGAAAGTGAATGTGTATATACAAAGAGATCTCTAAATATCCACTCACTGCCTCCAACGACCATTAAGAACCACTGTTAGACATTTACAATGTAAAGGGAGGGAGACAGAGATAAATAGTCACAATCCTCCAGGTGAAATAGGGATATGTGCAAAATGTTGCTAAAATGTTTGGCTAACATTGTCAGAGTGAAGAGACAACCACAGAGAAATGGCTTCATTCGATTTGCCAGTAGTCAACAAATTTTCAGGGAAGCTAATTTTAAAAAGGAATAGAAAGGAAAAAAGACATATTCAGTTGAAGTTTGCACTTTTTGTTGTTGTTCATCCTATGAAATGATGCTTGCCAGGCACTTGGCATGAGTCATCTTCATGATTAAATTGAACAGTGAGTTACTGATAGGGATGGGTTTTCTCACCAAAGACGGACACACAGTTTCAGCAAATAAAATTAGGTGGCTCCACAACAAGGAGAGATTAAAAACTGCAGTTGTTAATTGTATAACACCATTCATAGGCACTTTATCCTATAACCAGGAAACACACCTTTTCTATTTTACATTAAAAAGAAATCTATATAGATGTAGCCTGGAGAGGATGAAAGTGTCCGTTTTTACATTTAAGGATTTGTGCTTTATGAGCCTTGATACGTTAATGCTTCCTCTGGGGCTCCTCTGGATGAGCACATTGCACAGGTGGCCCATTGAATTTATAGACACAATAACCGAACGGGAGAAATAAGAGGCCAGAGCATTTGTGGCACATGGGATGCAGCTGGCTCGGCCACTTAACAGCCGCTGTAAGTTTTATGTGACACAGCCCCTTACTGAAACACAGAAGACACTTTTTTTTCCTGGGACCCCAACCTGCTGCTTTTCTCCGTCTTTTATTCCTCCAGTACAGACCATGGAAAACCCCAGGAGCTGCTTTGTCAAACTCTGAAATAAGCAAATTAATTTATAATAATTTATGAAGTTCTGGAGCTCCTTGAGATGAACATCTGCTGAATGTGACTTCACATTGTAGCATTCTAAAACTCAATGAGTTAAACAGTTCAGGGGCTTGGAAAATTGAAAAAAATTAAAGCATCTCTGTCTAAAGTAAGTTGGAAAAAGTCAGGGTACTAGCTTTTGCAAATTAAAAGGATTACTTTATCATCTAAATTATAAACACCAGTTAGGGGTGAGAGATATAGTGCTTTGACCAGAATTTCTTCAAGACCAGTGGAATATCTGTTGCCAAACACTGTTGAGAATAAACTAGAGAAGTTTATTATACATAACTTACCCTCCCACACACAGTCTAAAACTTAAAAGACATTGAATTAGTTATAGGCAAACACTCCTAAAGATTCCTAGCCAGTTTGTTATTGCCCTGTACTTAACACGGGGGTACTTTAGAGCACTGCTGTCATGAGTGAGGGACAGAGATGAAAATATGAGAGAAATGGAGTGAAATAGAGAAAGAGTACGATGTGAAGCAAGTGTGACTGAGAAACAGAGATAGAAAAGAGGCAAAAACACTCTTTTCCTTTTGCACATTATTTCCAGGCAACACAATTTATTAATTCACTTTTTCGTTTGTTTGTTTGTTTTTGCTTTTCCTCTATTATTTTTCCCCAGGTCCAAACTGGTAGCCAAACTTGGTGTTCTCGGGAAGTTTATTTAGAAGGCAAAAGTAAAAAGTTATTTGAAATAACCTGTGCTTTTCAATTTTGTTTTCTAGAAGCTTGCACTCTGGGGGAAAAGAGCTGGAAGCAAGGATGTTACTTGAGGCTGAGTTGGGCGTGGAAGCTCCCAGCTGGGAGGTAGAGAGTCCTTGGAGGGCAGTGCCCAACAGGTGGGTCCTAGATGCGAGCCCTTGACCTCTGGCTTCCAACCTCAGCCAAGATTCTCTTGGGTTATCTGTGATGCAAGTGCAGCAATTGCCAGGGCCCTCTGTAAGTCTAACTGGGGAATGTGTCTATACCAACCAGGGCAGGAGGGAGTCCAGAGGAGTCTTCCTCCTGTACTGACACTGGCCCATTGCAACAAGTGTGTGGAGTAAGAGACCTCTCCCCGCCCAGTAATAACTGAGGGAAAACCCCCTTCCAATGGCATGAAGTCTCCAATTAGGGTTTTTAGTGTTGCGTTTCTCTTTGCTACATTTGACTTGTGGACTTGGAATCTCCTTTTTTCAGTAACTACCAAGTCCAGCTTACTTGCTTCTGCTGTATCAAATGTTCACAGGTATTTTAATTTGTGTACATGCACACATGCTAAGTCACTTCAGTTGTGTTCAACTCTTTGACCCTGTGGACTGTAGCCTGCCAGGCTTTTATGTCCATGGAATGTTCCAGGCAGGAATACTGGAGTGAGGTGTCATTTCCTCTTTCCGGGGACCTTCCTGACCCAAAGGTCCAATCCGCATCTCTTGCATCTCCTGCATTGGCAGGGAGATTCTTTACCAGTAGGGTCGCCTGGGAAGCCCAGAAGTCGCAATGTATTACAACAATTTATTAACATAATGTTTCCAGTTTTCCTTTTACTTTTTTTGTATTCATGTGTATGTGTTTGCCTGTGTGATTGTGCCCAAAGTCATGCACTTAGAGAACCTAAAGTTACTTAATCTCAATAGTTTAGTGGATGTTGATGTTATCAGGGAGCTTCCCAGATGGCTCAGTGGTAAAGGTGATGCTTTCTTGTTCTGTGGGGTGTTTTTCTTCAATATAATCTTGATTTGAATAATAGTATAGCTTCTGCCTCATGAGAAAGAGGTATTTCTATTTGAAAATTTATTATAGCTCATCAAATGGTTAGCTCAGAATAACTGAACTGATGTTCAAATAATTGAACTAATGTACAACAGAGTAAAAGACATACACTGTTAATAGTTAATTTAGTGTAACTATAAACTATAAACTATAATAGTTAATTTAGTGTAACTATAAAATACAAATAGCCAGCCAAGTTATTGGGTTCTTCCTCATTAAAAATGGGTGGAACTCTTGGCAATGTGAATGCTTCACTGACTGTTCTGTATTGGAAGGTATGTTTCCTTATCACAAGAATTGAACACAAGTTGTGGTGAATTGTTGCTCCTCCTGAAGTGTTTAAAAGTCTGTCTTTAAGCTTCTCTCTTAGCTTCCTGTTACCTTCCAGACTAGGCAGAGGTTGGGTGATAAGGAGATTTGCTCTGATGACACATGCTGTCCGTGAAACATCGTCTGTTTACCCTGGAAATAATGACTCTCCTTGAGCCAGTTTGTTTTCTGTCTCCTGGAGTTCATGGCAGAAGTGGGAGGAACTGAGCATTTTCTAGGTCAGGCTTTTACTGAGAAAGATTTTCAATTTTTCTTGAAAAAGTCATGGAAGGAAAAGAAGGAAAGGGATACAAAATCACAGAGCAAATATGCTTCAGTTTTCAGTTGCCTCAGGTGTCTCCTTGACATTCGCAGTTTGTGGCCACAGAAGGAGTGACTCAGAAGGTCAGCATCCAGTAGACTTTTAATACATTTTTACTAATCTAGTCAATATTATTCTATTAGTGGGAATAGCTGACTGCAACAAACTTTAGTTATTAGCAGTGTCAAATAATAGGTTTGTCCTACTTCTAAGAATTTATCACAAAACAAGCATATATGCGTACAGTTGACCGCATCACTTGATTACTGTAGCTTTATAATATGTTTCACTAGTTTACAGAATACATTTCCCAAGGTAATTCTTTTTTTTTTAAATGTCAATTATCATGTATCTATTCATTCAGAAAATCTGTGACTCTGTCATATTCCATCACCTTTACTATAAGCTATATTTTTATTTAAATTCTCTTAAATATACAAATAAATGTAGAACTAAATCTATACATTTTTAAGTTTTTCATCTAAGATTATTGAATTATTTTTTAACTTTAGGAAAGTACATTATATCTAATGATGTTCAATTTCATACTTGTATTTTGAACCCATTTTTATGCCTATTGATACAACTTTTTGTCTTGTTTTAGTTATTCACCTAATATAAATACACTTATAAGTGTATAACAGACTTCCCCGGTGGCTCAGAGGTTAAAGCGTCTGCCTCCAATGCGGGAGACCCGGGTTCGATCCCTGAGTCGGGAAGATCCCCTGGAGAAGGAAATGGCAATCCACTCCAGTATTCTTGCTTGGAGAATCTCATGGACTGAGGAGCCTGGTGGGCTGCAGTCCATGGGGTCACAAAGAGTCGGACACGACTGAGTGACTTTACTTACTTACTTATAAGTGTATAACTTTTTCTGCTTAGCTTTAAAATTTTTTGATGAGAATGCGTTTGGACTTTCAGTAAAATATTATTAAATGTTTTAGCAGAACAGAGCCGTGTACACAAGCCTGTACAAAATTTAATGGTATGAACTTATGATCTATTCAAGAAGTCTAGGTAATCTCTGTTTAACATAAAAACTATATTTTAAAGATAGAATTTGACATATTTTTAGCATAAAAATGTTAAGTTATTTAAAATCATTCAGGAAATCTGAGGATCTTTATTATTTCCATACCATCCTTATATATGCAAATGATTTTATACCAATCATATATAAAAGTTTGATATTGAGGTTTATGGTTGGCAGAATACTCAATAATCAGCTTTTAATTCCTAAATACAACATGTAATATCACTCCTTCCCCACAGGCAAATGCCACATTCCTACCCTCCCTTTACAAAATTTCACCGTCACTCAAAGGCTCTAATCCAAACATTTTCCTGTGTCTGTTCCTGCTTGTCCAGTATTTGGCGTAGTTACTGAGGTAATGAATGTCACCTTTGCTGCTTATTATGGACCCCTTACAACTTCCCATGAATAAGGGATAAGGAATCACCCTCTTACCCTCAGCTTTGAGTCTGGTGTTCAGTTCAGCCCTGACAGTGCACCAGCTGCCTTTTGCTTAACTAACTCCTTGTGGAGTTCCACAGTGACTAGTTTGTAGTCTGGCACGATCCAAAATGAAATCTTGCTCTGAACATTAGCTGATTTGGGTTCAGCCCTCCAAACCCTTTATTTCTGGAAGGTTGAATCCTGTACTTAACACCTGCCCACATTGGCTAAGGCGTTGCCTCACTCCATCTTATCCTTCTACCCCAGGTCTATGACACTATTTCCCTACAGACAGCTATTGCCATTTTCCAGATCCTGGTCATTATTACTCTGCCTTATCCAATGCACTTGGTGTATTATCAGTTTGAATACAACTTCCATTCATGAGCCTTGCCTGAGGCATTTAGTTTGGATTCTTGGTAGTTATGCTTGGGTCCAACTCCTAACTCTTTTCACAATTCACAAATTCAGAATTACCCCAACTCCAAATACTTGCTTTTCCTTGGCAACCTACTGTTCGGGTAGCTTCAGACATTTTCTCTGACAGTGAAGATCATGAGATTATCATGTCTTCCTGATAAAGTCTGGCTTAATTATTAAATTATTTTTAATTAATCTTCTAAAGGACAGAAATTTATATTCCCTATTGTAATATTCATATTTTGGGAGAATAGATCCAGATACATAATTTGATAAATTCTAGTATATTTATGCCAACGCAGGAGATGTGGGTTCAATCCTTGGGTTGGGAGATCCCCTGGAGAAGGAAGTGGAAATCCACTCCAGTATTCTTGCCTGGGAAATCCCATGGACAGAGGAGACTGGTTGTCTACAGTCCATGGGGTCACAGAAGAGTCAGACACAACTTCGTGACTAAAACAAGTATATTTATAGAGTCAGAGCATGAATTATTTGAAATAGAACTGGATATTATATTCTGAATACTATGGTTATCTTATTTCTAGCATAGTTTCTTGCATATACTGTTCAAAATTTCTTTCTTGGTTAATATGTATAAATGATATATGAGATACATTGTTAGAAGAAGCATTTTTTAGCTTGTTTAAAATCATAATTATTATTTGCAGAGCACTTTTGAGTGAATTCCTCTCTTGAAAATTTTCTGAGAACTCTTAGCACTCATATATTGTGTCAGGGGGACCTTTCCACTCTGTGCATAGAATGGCCTTTTCAATACAGCACCTGAAGGGGTCACTCATGCATAGGACAAATACTACTCTCAGTGGAGTAGACTCTTGATTTGAATAGCAAAATATCTTTGAGTGGTAGTAGAAACTTTTTTTTTTTTTGGTCACCTCTCAGGGACAGACCAGTTGAATTCTTTCTAGAAATAAATGTTTCCAAATGAGTGTATTGAAATGTAAGTTTAATGATTATTCTTCTTGTCAATTCTGAAAAGATTTTATTTCCTTGACATTTTTCTAGAAGCTTGTTTTAAGGATAAGAATGCAACCCAGAGCACACAAGCATTAAAGAGATTAGACTTTCAAAGGCTTTGAAGGAATGAAGGCATAGTTTCTGGTTTGTTTTTTTTTTCAGACTTTTACCCTCTATTTTTTCATAGGAGAAAGAATTTTCTAGGAACAGGAGCTAAAAAGTGTTGTAATTGCATAGAATATTTTCCCCCCCAAACAAATTTAATTGTATTTTTGTTATCCAAAATACAGCTCAAGAAAGTATCATCTTGCTTTATGGTTTATTACTGATTTCTCTCTAGGCAAGAATATATGAAAATAAGCAGCTCTTGACAATGGATACTGCCCTGATAAAATATTGCATAAAGCTGAGATTTTTTTACCTTTAAAAATGGGATTGATTAATCTCACACAAAATGAGGTTATCTTAGGAATTCTGTCACTTGTATGATTGTTGTATGCCTAATTTATTATTTTAAAAACTTTGTGTACCTAAAAATCCTAATGCTGTCACTACATGATAAAAGTTCTCACTGTTTTTCAAATACTTAAAGTTCATCTGTAACTGCAAATTAAATAGAAACTCCAATTTTTGTGCATCTTCTCTGAGTAGGTTTTTATTTCTAAATTTAAATTAAGGTTGACATCTTAAAGTAGCTTTGTAGAGAAAAGCATGGTCACAGATTTTTTTATGTCTGATAATTGCATTTTTTTAAAGCGAGTGATACTCATTGATTACGTTGAAAGTTTCTTTATGCTATGTTAATTTGATAGAGCAGGCAATTTATTAGGTGTTTCCTGTTTTTAACTGTAGTCTGATTCTGAAGGAAATGAGCAGTGTCTGTGGCACAGCAGATGAGTCTGTGTCTGATGAGAGCCATGTGGGCCAAACTCTCATTTTTCATAAGTGCTGTCATTTTACAGATGTATGACCTTTTTCTTCTTTCTTCAGAGGAGGAGGATCTGGGGGAAGAAGATAATACGCAGGGTTCACTTGAGAAACTCTTGTAGGCAGATACACAAATCATGTCATGTAAACCAGAACAGCCCAAGGAAACCTCACATCTCTTTTCCGAAGACAATAACAGTTAGTACAGAGAAAGATGGCGTCAAAGATGATTAGGAAAACAGGAATGGTTAATGGATAACAGCAACGTGGCGCCAAGCCGTTCATTCCATGTCATAAAGACCTTTTTCTTCTTTCTTCAGAGGAGGAGGATCTGGGGGAAGAAGATAATACGCAGGGTTCACTTGAGAAACTCTTGTAGGCAGATACACAAATCATGTCATGTAAACCAGAACAGCCCAAGGAAACCTCACATCTCTTTTCCGAAGACAATAACAGTTAGTACAGAGAAAGATGGCGTCAAAGATGATTAGGAAAACAGGAATGGTTAATGGATAACAGCAACGTGGCGCCAAGCTGTTCATTCCGTGTCATAAAGATATGAAACCACACAAACAGAGGCCAGGTAAAAGGTCTCTGAATGCACAGCCAATCAATGCAGACGTAGACTTGTGCTTTGAGCCTAGGTGATGGGGAAATAATATGAAGCTTGGAGAAGTCACCCATAGTAAAACAAGCTCTTCCCTCCTTACAGGTTGCAGCACAGCCAGGGCCGCGTCACGGTTGTGTGTGGTGACCTACAGTCACACAGGACTTGGCACTTGGTGTAAGGCTCTGCTCATGCCCTCCATTTTCATTATGCACTGGATTCTGAGAATTATGTAGCCAGTCCTGAACATGCCTGGTGCATTTTGGACCATATGTCTTGTGTTTTTGATACATGACACTTCCACTTTAAAATTCTGAAACCATAGGTTCACATGGTCCTTGAAACCAAGGGTGTCTTAAATGGTCATTATGGTGATCAGCCGGAAGAGATCTCTTAGACTCACTCTTTTCATACCAAGTATCTGCTTTTACTTACTCTAGATATGGGAGGTTTAAGGAGGCCAAATTTGATGGAAAGTTGAGATCGTACCTGTAAGAATTTTCCATCATGACTCATGTTTAAAATAGAATGAAGAAAAAAAATTTATTCTTAGATTGTGTTCCTAAATAGAAATCTTATTCTATGCTTCATCAACTGACACACACACACAAATGTAAACACACACACACACATATCTAGGAATAAGTTTAGTGATAAATATAAATTATTTTAAAATCAGTTTTATTTTATAGTATGAAAATAGACTGTATCAAGCCTAGAATTTTCATATACGTGAAGAGATGCAACTTCATACTGTCTCCTTATGAAAAGAAATCACTACTGTATCATTTCCATTTGGAATAAATTCTATATAATATTATCATACCATTAAAGAGTATTCATAGAGAAAACTTAGTTTTTATTTCATTCTTATTAAGCTGTTTTCTAATATTGAGCTGGTTTCTGTTTTGTAAGCATTTAAGCCAATCCAATGGTGAGCCCTGCTGCTAATTGTGAAGTCAGTTTCTCATTTTATTTTGGAGATCTTTTTGTTCAATTCAGTATTTTGGCCTGGATAGGACCTCATGAGAGCTGAGTGTAGCTGATGAAAGTCCAGCGAATTATCTCATCTGGGGTTTGACTTCATTACTGAGGGGCATTCTCTAATCTGAGCTTCTCAGAAGTAGCCTCCATTTCACGTCTAGTACCAACTGCACTGGGAACCTTTTCTCATCCTCCTGATGCAGGAGTTAATGTTTATTTGGGAGGCAGATACAAAAGAAGAATCTCTTTCATGCTAGTTGATCTTTTCCAAAAAGAAGATAACATGTACCCAATGATAAATGTGAAGAGCTACTCTGATAGCAATAAAATCAATTTTATACATCCATCTTAACAATCAAGCAATCTAAATGCTTTCCTGCTGTGTCCAGGCACTCAATGACAGTTGCCAAGTAATTTTTATTTTAAAAATCAATTCCATACTAAATTGTGTTATATGATAAAAACATCAAATATACTACACAGTACTTTAAAAAGACCCTTTGCCCAACCCAAACTGTTAATTATTGCACAGTCAGGGCTGCAATTAAAGGCTGGAGATTTGTCTAGTGAGATAACAGAGGGAGGAAAACAAGGACACAATCTCTCCATGGGGCAGTTACATCACAGTTGATAGCTCTCTCATGGATGCTATCATGTTTGTTCCTTAAGAGAGCGAATGTCCTAGTCAATAGATACATAGAAATAAAGAGCAATTGAGATGTACATCTGGCTGATTACTGGAAAGGAATACACTCTATGAAAGACCTGAGAGATTCTCTTCTATCCAAACATCTCAAGCTCAACTCTCTGAAGTTAATTTCTCAGGAAAATGACATTGACTGAAATATAACTATGTAATCACTTATTTATTCTAAGATAATGGACTATAAATTCATTTAAGATAGACATAGAAATTATTTTAAGAAACAAGATTTCCTTGTAAGACTTCATTTATCTGACAGAATAGAGCTAAGACTATAGGAAGATATTAAGGGCAAAGATATTTGTCTTATATGAGATCCTTTTATTTCCATTACACAACTTAACATTACATAAAGCCCTAATGTGACTCTGGTCTGTTTTAGGCATTATTGTCATTATTTTGAAATCCTTTCCACTGCTTATAAAAGATTTGTTCCTTTAATTTTCATCTTCTCTATTTATATTAAACAATAATCTATTGCTAAAAATAAATTTTTCTTGTCTTTACTTTCTCTAAGCAATAGTCAATTCTTATCATAAACTTCTAAAGCCAAGGCATTTGAAACTGGATAAATCAATCCTCTAGTTCATTTTTTGCTTTTCTTTTGAATTTTCTCCCACTTATCTAATCTCTTTTAAGAATCTCTGTTGTGTATTTATCTTAGGTATACTTACACATGTTTCAGTGATAGTGTCTATCTAGATAAAGGGGACACTGATTAAAATCTATCCAGAAATTGTTTTCTTCTTTTAATAGTTACCATATTATAATATAGCTTCTATACTTGACATTAGAAATAATGTATTTTAATCCATTTGTTGAACTCTCTGTGAAATATATAAAGAACTACAGTGGTAGATATATCAAGGTTATGTTTTTAATCGAATCTCAAGCTGGTCAAAAAGATATTTAACATATATTTTGATAAATATAAGTATCATAACTACATACTTACATGGTCTTACAACTTGAGAGAAACATTTTTCCTTGCCATAAAGTTGAAGATGATCTAAAAAAGGTAAGATGTAGCCACAAAATAAAGTGTTGAGGAGGTAGAGGTTGGGAGAAGTTGGGACTTATGCTTAACTTTCTGCTTGACTGGTTTGATCTCCTTGCTGTCCAAGGGACTCTCAAGAGTCTTCTCCAGCACCACAGTTGGAAAGCATCAATTCTTTGGCGCTTAGCCTCCTTTATGTTCCAACTCTCACATCCTTACATGACTACTGGAAAAACCATAACTTTGACTATACAGACCTTTGTTGGCAAAGTAATGTCTCTGCTACTTAAAACACTGTCTAGACTTGACAAGCTGTTCTTCCAAGGAGCAAGCGTCTTTTAATTTTGTGGCTACAGTCACCATCCGCATTGATTTTGGAGTTCAAGAAAATGAAATCTGACACCGTTTCCACATTTCCCCACTTATTACCATGAAGTGATAAGACTGGATGCTGTAATCTTAGTTTTTTGAATGCTGAGTTTTAAACCAACTAGTTTTTATTATATTGGCTTCCCTGGTGGCTCATTTGTTAAAGAGTCTGCCCATTTTTATTATTATAGTTTTTATTCCTAGTTCATAATAAATACAAATAATTTTTAAAACCAGCTCCGGAATTTGAATGCAAGGGTTTTCTGTGAATCTAAATACAGATATGTAATCATTACAATAGAATTGATCCTTCCTAGAATTTTAACCTTTTCAATTAGCTCTGATATGCATGTAAATAGGTTTACAGGAAGCCTGAAAACACTGGGCTGATCTTTAATTTATAAAGAATCTTCAGAAAGGCCTGCAGATCCAAATTTAAGGCTTAAAATGCTATCCACACATATTCTGAGTATTAGGAAGCTCAATACTTATCATTGTGGTAGAGCATATTCCAACTCTTCTTTCCTAACAAATGCAGTGACATAATCTAATGGAATGTTGAGAGTCCCCATTTTGTGAAATAACTACGATGCAGCAATCCTGTGTTGAAATAATGTAGCAAACTTTCTGTACTGATCAACAGTATTTGTAATCTGTAATTTTAGGCTCTTTGTTCAAGAATTAAAAACAAAATGCGAATAGTCTGTCTGGTTTGCTTAACCAACCATGAGGTTTTAAAATTTAATACTTAAGCAACATGCAAATTAGAAAATAACATTTTAGGAACTGGTCAATCAGAAAATCCTATGATTAAACTATTTGTTTGATAAGCATTCAAAAAGACCCCCCATATTCTTCCTCTTTTGGCACGGTTGTTTTCCTGCTTCTCAGGCCTAAGGGTTTTCATTTGCATTTTATTTGCATTTTGTTCTTAATGGGGGAAATAAAGAGAAACCAAGGAGAAAGAGAAAGAAAAAACAGTTCCAGATATCTAGCAGTAACCAATTCCCTGGTGTTAGCCTGTGCTTTTGAATATTTTATAATTTATAAACTGAAAACACATTATGCTCTGCTTTTCAAACAGGCTTTGTCACATGCCTTTCCTAAACCTTTTAAGACATAAGGCTTGTGACTGAGATAAAAAATGTGCATTCTTTATTTCTACATATCTCCTGTGATGCTACACTGTGGGATTGGAAGGATAGAGGAGGTTAGAAGGATGTTCGAAGTCCCTGCTAATCATTTACAGAGGCAAAACTGATTTTTAACTTGTGACTATTATTGAAAAAAAAATGTTGATACTAAAAAAAAAAATACCAAGAAAGTGTATGCTTGTTAAAGAGGCTGTCTTCCCGACTTCTTAATCATTGGGACACATATTTTGAGAGATGCTACTGAGAGATTTGTTGACCCTCATTGAATTAAGATCAACTCATTCATTCTCAACAGGAATCTAAGTTGAAGCTGATTCCTAATAGCTTCTGGAATGTAGAAGAAATGCTGACCTTTAGTCTAGATGTCAATGGAAGCAAAGTCAAGAGCCAGAGAGTTTGGGTAAGAAACTTATACATTGCTGATAAGAGGTAGAAATTGTCTCTGTGTTTCATATGCAGGAATCCAGAGGTGGTGTTTCTAATTCTGCTCAGAAGACCAGGACTGGTCATTTAACCTTCTTGTCTTGTATTTACTTTGCATGCATGAGAATTTGTGTTGGCCTATTGCTTTTTTTGGACATAAAAGGAAAGCTATATTCATGTAGCATATTAACTTACATGTAAATAAACGATTTCAATTGGCTAAAAGAAAAATCCCAAGTTAGCCCAAGATGGGATCTGGAAACACAGGGAACATTGAAGAGAAGGGCAGAGCCTCGCTGTTCTTTGAAGAGTGGCCATGTGCCCTGCAGCTTACAGACAACTGCCCAAGAGCCAGGCAGTGCAGGGATCCTGTAAACCTTCAGCCCTTGAATTCTGCAGCGATAAGGCGGCTCTCTGGATTAACAACCCTGTCAAGGGTAACCCTCTGAAGTGCTTATTTGTTTAGGCGAAGAAGCTCATTCATCATCAGGGAGTGATAGAAATGGGGCTCTCTGACACCGTATCTGAAGGCTACCTGGATGTATGGGCTCTTTTGGCACCATGAAAAGGAAGAGAAGGAGAAAGGACATTGTTGATATTCAGTTTCAACATAGTATTAAAATGAAATGTATTATACATGTTCAAAAATGTCATTTTTTATGATGCCAACTTTATCCCTCTTCATTATAAACCTCTTTGGAGAGAAATTTATCTTAAGTAACAATCAGAGATGACAAGTGCAGTTTTGGTGTTAACTAATGTAAAGAAACCCCCAAAGAAAAGAAGTAAATAACACGTCTGTAAAATCTGAAATTAGAATTGCAGCTTGTTTTTTGTTTTATTATTTGATTCTTTTAAACCTATTTTTATCAATCAGTTCTTCTAGTCAAGCATGTGGTATTAGCACAATAAATCAATGATAAGCCCCAATAAATTTTCTTTTTAAAAATGCTGTAGCAGAAATAGTGACTTTAAAAAGTTTTGGAATAATTTTAGATTTTTTAGATCTAGAAATTATAATGTTATAAAAATGGGAAAAGCTCAAAAGCATATCTTATCTGAGGAAACAAATAACAGTAAGTGATGTAAAAATTGAGTGTCTTGAGTATAAATAAGAAAAAGATTACTTGATAGGTAGGGGATATTTTAGGTACTGTACTTATTAGTTATGATTGGCAATTAAAACTAAATTCTGTGATTGCTGAGTGTCGTTCAGTCACTCAGTCATGCTGGACTCTTTGCAACCCCATGGACTGCAGCACACCAGGCTTCCCTGTCCTTCACTATCTCCCAGACTCTGCTCAAATGCATGTCCCTGGAGTAGATGATGCCACCCAACCATCTCATCCTCTGTCACCCCTTTCTCTTCCTGCCTTCAATCTTTCCCTGCATCCGGGTCTTTTCCAATGAGTCGGCTTTTCACGTCAGGTACCAAAGTATTGGTTGGAGCTTTATTGAGTGTACATATGACTAATGAGATTTCAGCTTTATTTGAAAGAGGAATGACATGCATATATTGTAATTACTAATTTGTACAAATATATAATCCACAAATACTATATAGTGATATATTTCTATATCATAAGCAAGAGTACTTATATATATAGATGTAACCTATAAAATACAAAGCATTCTAATATACATTCTAATAAAACTATAATTTATTAAGAATTAGTTGCAAATAATTACCTCTTTTTTGATAACATTCCTGCAAGTAGATACTCTGGTCTTAGTTTATAGGTGAAGAAAGTAAAGTTCATGGAGGTTAAATAACATGTCCAAGACCACACAGCTAGTATGTGACAGAACAGGGTTTGAAGGAAGATCCACTTAGAGTCAAAGCCCTTGCCATTTACTTGTAGTAACCTTGCCTTCCATGTAATATATCTACATGCATCTGTATGTAAATATCCCTCCTATATCTGATAATACTATATGTATCGCCTTTCTCAAAAGATCTTTTAGATACCCTAGTGCAATCTACTCCAGCATTCTTGCCTGGAAAAACCCGTGGACTGTGGAGCCTGGCAGGCTACAGTCCATAGGGTTGCAAAGAGTCAGACACAACTGAGCAGGGAAAACTGAAACAGCACAGATGCAATGGTTGATGCTTGTTGCCCTCTAAGGATCAAACCTGATGTAAATAACTAAATATTGGAAGAAAGCAGGCTGACATCAGAAAAAAACTGTGCTATCAACAGTGTGTTTCTGATATTATTTCACTGTTCATTCTCTCTACTCGACTCCTTCTCACCCCACTGCCTTTCTACTTCACTCAGATCTAGTCAGGAACTCCCATACATTTTGTCTGGTTTCTCAAGGTCTTGATGTTTCCTGGGTGATTATGAGTGAAAACAGATTATCTTATTCATTAATTATTACCTCTTTCTGTAAAATGTAACAATGAAGAATAAACAATAATAGTGAAACCATTAACCCACATACAGAGCTTGATAGTGAGGACTAAAACTCCCTATCAGCCCCTTCTACTTACCCCTACCCCCAAATATATATATACACTATTTCATGAGACTTTCATCCAGGTAAATGATTACTTGGGAACTTCCCTAAAGACCTACCAGATCTTCAGTGGAAAACATCAAAATACAGTCAGTGCTGGACAGTTATATCTGAATCTTTATCTAATTTTAATGAATCCCCCTAAGTGAAAGACCCACAATAAACAAAGCTTTTAATTCTCAATAAATTTTGAAGGCAAGGTCAAATTTTCTCCCTCAAGAACACAGTCAAAGCTTTGAAGAGGTGGTCTTTTCCCTCACTGAGGTTAAGTAATAAAGTCAGCTCTGTCTTATTGACAGTTGTATTAGTAATATTTGGGGAGCTAGCATTTGATGATAATCAATATTTACATAGCACTTGTTATGCACTGGGTGCCATAAGCACATGCGCCTGCACACAGACACACACACATGCGCATGCAACTTAATCCTCACAACAACTCTGTGAAGTAGACATTAATATTATCCTCATATTAGACACAAGGGAACTGGGACCCAAAGAGGTGTTAAGTAATTTTGTCTAGACAACTCAGCTTCTTAAGTGGCTTACTAAACTGCCTTTTGTAGAATATTACACAACGAAATATGTCTTTAACAACAGTTAAAATAAAGCTTATGGAACTATGATAGCAAACTTAGATAGTTATTAACTGGCTGTTAGCTTCAAGTTAGACTAGCTGCTATCATTGTCCACAGGCGGTACCAACTTTGCATATGAGCAAGTCAAATTGAAAGAATTGGTGTGACACATCATTGAGGCAGGACAGTTGTTTTAGTGTCTGAGTGCAGTATGGTTAGCATAGATAACAGTCTTCAACAGATGGTTTCCCACACCGACTCGTCTATAATTGCAGAAGATTCTTATATATACTGGGCAACCCTGCTGTGTATGCCTTTAAGAGAGAACTCATTCATGGCAAAATGACTTAGAGGCCCAGAGGAAAAGAAGCCACAGATAAAAAGCTCACAACTTCATACTCTTGAGTTGTGGCTCATGCTCAGTGCTGCAACATAAATTATCATCATGAGTCTTTAATAGGAAGGACAGCTAAGTTAAAGCTTTTCTTCTCTATCAATGAACTTCTAGGTAAATGACACTGGTTACATTCAGTCCACCACTGTCTCTTACCGTGTTCTCTGACAGTACAGTCATCCCCTCCTATTAAAATTCATCAAACCCCTGGATTTGGATAGCAGAGGACCTATATATTAATTGATCTGTTCTCTCACACAAATTAGTCTTTGCCATCTTTTCATCTTGACCCTTACTGTTCACGGTGTTATCACAATTTTGCATTAGGTTTCTTTAGGTGCTGACTAGGTTGATGTATGTTTTGTGAGCTTATCATGTAGAGAGTGAGCCTTTTTTGAATTGGTAGCTGATAAAATGTTGCCTGAGAATGACACTCTTGGAACATTTAGTTTTTGGGAATGGAGGAGCAAGGAGTTCTGATACATTTTAAGAATTAGTACAAAAGAAAATATAGAATAAACTATAATGCATTTAAATATCTCTTAAAGTATTTATCGTACATGATTGTCAACTGAACTACCTCAATAAGATTCTAATTGTTTTTCTTTTATACATATGGATATGTGTGTTGTTGTTCAGTTGCAGAGTCATGTCTCTTTGCGATCTCATGGAGTATAGCATGTGACTGAGATCCCGGGACTGCAGCACACCAGGTTTCTCTGTTCTTCACCATCTCCCGGAGTTTGCTCAGATTCATGTCCAGTGAGTCGGTGATGCTATCTAGCCATCTCATCCTCTGCCACCCCCTTCTTTTGCCTTCAGTCTTTCCCAGCACCAAGGTCCTTTCTAATGAGTCAGCTGCTCACATCAACTGACCAAAGTATTGGAATTTCAGCTTCAGCAACAGTCATTCCAATGAATATTCAGAGTTGATTTCCTTTAGGATTGAATGGTTTGATCTCCTTGCAGCCCAAGGGTGTCTCAAGAGTCTTCTCCAGCACCATAATGGTAATATAGCCAAATATTCTGATACACAGCAGCATATTCCTCTTGCTAAAATAACTCCCAGACTCAAACTCTTACTCTACCTTCCTTCATCTAAAAATAAAATTTGAAATGTGTTCTGGAGCTCAAAGCCCATATCTCTAGTCGTCATTCTCTCTGGCTATGGGTTTTAGAACACGGAGTCTTAAACATTCGTGTGGGTACATACCGCTTAGACACCTAGTTAAAATACGGAGTCCGATTCAGTAGGTCTAGGGTGAGGGCTGCCGCTGATGCTGATCCCTGAACCACTCTCGACTGGAACCACTCTCCTCTAGAACCTTGTTACGTGAACAATCAGCCGTTTGTTCCACTCATCATCCCTTTTAACAGCCTTTGATTTTTCTGCTCGTTTGTCTTTGTCTATTCTCTTGCACGTATTCCTTTCTTCTCAGAGACTGGTTTTATCTGTATAAATGTAAATGACCCTAATAATTTTTATCGGCAGTGCTGCCCTCTTAAAATCTACATCTCAGTGCCCTTGAAGGAGAATCCCTTGCTCTCCACAACTTTCTGAGCACACACATTTCTCGGAATCCTGCCCTTTCACTGTCAAGAATTCTGAGCACACAGAAGGACTCCATGTCTCTTTGAATGCGGCCACCCGCACACTCACTGCTCACTGCAGGAACAAGCATAGGTAGGGGATATAGCCTTTGGTTGAGAGAAATAAAAATATTGACCGAGAAATGTTTCATAAGTGTGCCTTTCTCTACTAAGGAAAACACTGCAGTCTCAGGATAGACACATCAAGTAATTCTGACATTGAAGAAAAAAAGGCACAAGGCAGCGTATCCTCGCTGGTTCTGTAAATGAGAAGTCATCCTGATTTCCGCTATGACTCTTCTGAACGCGTGCACTTCTTCAGCATGAGTCGGGAGTGATTGTCTTAATATTCAGCGATCCCCTAAGTGCTAGTTCATACGCGGAAGAGCCATGAAGTACTGAGTCTTGTGGCATCCCCGTGCCTTGTCCTTAGGGACCGCTGGCTGTACGAACGGCACGGTGTAGCTTGACCCGTGATTAATCCCCGTGCTGAGTGCGAGCTCCTGCAAACCCGGGCTAATCAAGCCCTGGGGCTCACAGTAAGGACTTCCTGGCAGAGCTGCGGCTTTCTTTCGCCAAGTGAAACCCTCGGCTCACCTGGTTAAGCTGCCTAATCCTAAATTGGCTTTTAAATTGTCGTTGAACAACTCTGAGGCCCTCCAGCAGAATTCTGTGCAAATCCCCAGGTAAATGAGGCCTAGGTTAATTGACAATGAACCAACAAAAGGTTTAAAAGTGGACAGCAAATTCTTTACCTAAACTGTATTTTAATTTCTTTTATCTGAAAATTAAGGTCACATTATCACTTCACACGACGCTGTGTGGCCTTCAAATTCGAACAGTGCTGCTATATGCGTCTTCTATTCAGGTAATGAAACGTTGCGTTTTCTATTTTTCTTTTCTGTCTTTTGAAAATTTGCTGATGACACATTATATAGCTCTTAAAATTCTAACTTCTGCTTGAGGTTGGATATTTCTGCTTCTCATTTGTCTATTCAGCAATACATACTTTTAAAAGATTTGTGGATTGTTATGAAAAGAAGCATGTCCTTCTGAACATATTTTCCCCACACTTATAATGCATAAAAATAATATCAGAAGTTCTCAGATTTAAAATGCACATCTCTTTCTACCCATCAGTGGTGTGATTCTGGGATGAAGCCGGCGATCTATATTTTTATCAAACCCTCCAGGTATTTCCTATCAAAGAAAGTGTCCCTTTTTATTTAAAATATTCTTCTGTGAGATAAAAGAGCAAATGGCCGTCAAATAAGACTCGATTTGGGGCAGGGTAGTGGAGCGATGCCTCAGTGATAGAAGGAGGGACACAGATGGCTGGCGGATCACCACCCCCAGTGGCTCCAACCGCGTAGAACTGGGGTCGGAGGGGACAGATCAGTACGGAAAGATTTAAGGGAAAAGGGCAACTGGGAGTTCCAAAGACTGATTTTAAAGGAGGGAATGATTTGAGTGGAGGCCACATGGTTTAACTTACAGTGAATCTGCAGGTTTTGAAAATTGCATGCTGGATTTCCTCATAAACATACATCAATCTCAGGGAACAGGAGGCTCTGCTCTTTGGTATGCAATCTTTTGGGAATATTTTCTCATTCAGTACAAATGCATAGAAAATATACATTGGAGTTGAGAATTAAAAAATGCAGAGAAATAAGCTTTCAATAATTTAATAAAAAACACCTGGGCAAATGTGTGCTCTAGTCACTTTCTATTTAAATTATGAAACCTTTGAATTTGCTTTTAGGAGGATAAACACAGTGTCCCTTGGCATTCTTTCTCTCTCTCTTTCTACTTTTTTTTTTTTTTTAAACCTGAACGTCATTTCAGAATGAAGTGGCAGCAATTATTCTCAGGGACCCAAGCAAGCAGTAGCCCTGAATAGGGAGAATGACACATGCTCGGGTTGAAGTTGGGTTTGCCACCCGAAGCTCAGTCTTTTCCAATACACAGTTATACAGGGGGAAAAAAAAGGAATATGAACACCCAGAGATATAAAAAATATTTTTTTGCTGTTTTTTGGGAATTAATAAAACACACAAAATCTCTGGTTTGTCTCGTAGGAAGTTTAGCAAGTTTCTAGGATTAATGGCTTTCCTCTTCTGCGAAGGGTCTGATGTAAACCCTTGTACCAAGGCTTAAAGTCTTAAGGCTGTTAGAAGTTTCCATCAGTCAGTCTGTATGTCAGTGGATAAAGTCACTTATGATCTAACCTATTTATTGCTCTCTGGAAAAATGCATCAAGCTACAGAAGTATTTTTTAATGAAGAAGGGCTGGGGAATTAAAGACTTGTCAGATGATAAAATGTATTTTCTAACTGGCAACATTTTGGAGCAGCATATTACTACAGTGGTTTTCTAAGTAATTTTAAGGTTTGTATTTGATGAAGTGAAAAAAAGAGATCAGTTGTCTTTGGTAATTTATCTCTAGTTACTTCTAAGAACTGAAATCATCTCTCATTTCTATGGTTAGAAAAGTTTGTGTTCTGTGTATATTATTTTTGAATTAGTTGAGTTTAAACATTTAGTAATAGGAAACTTCAGTGAAAAGATATAACTTTTGTTTTGCTCTTTTGCCTCTGGTGCTCTTTTAGTTAATTTGATATACACTTTAAATACTTGAAATATTTGCGTTTCATGGATGACATATATTATGTATAGGAGGATGTGTGCACTGTGTTAGCCAGCAATTATTTGACATTGCATGCTGAACTGTGTACTGTGCTCAGTGAAATGTTAGCAAAGGGGCAGACAAGGGTAGAATGCAGATAAAATACCACATCTGGCCTTGGCCCTCCAGGGTTTTACATAGTATATTTGAAAACACATGAATGTAGATCATAATAAGCGTGGTTGAAGGCATGCAAGTATACATGTGCTTTGCATGCTGGTGAATTTTTAATAGACTGCTCTATAGTTTATGTCACAAAGTTCACCAAAGGAATTTGCCAATGATTTAACAATGTTGAAATTACGGGGTTACTTTTTAGTCTGGTTAGATGGGCAAACTTCCTATAAAACATTTTAATTACCACATTCAGTTCCAATATTGGAGTTCCCAAAAGAATGGTCAGCTTCTCTTCTGTTATCTTGGTTTTACTATTGCTTCAAATTATAGTTCATGTATCAGATACTTTCACAGCCAATTATGACTATAAAAATTAATTAATATGTATCTGAGGTGAATTTTGACATTTTCCTAATTGGACAGCTATGTCTCAGAACTGATTTAGTCTGTGTCTGCCTGGCCAGGCAGATTAATACTAATATTATTCACATTTCCAACAATGATAACTAAATTTTTTATTGAGAGTATATTAATTAAAGTCTGCTTGTGAACTTTAGAATAATGCAAATAGAATAATACAAGTTTTTATGTATACATAAAAGGTAACAGCAGAAAAACTACAAATGGCTTTTCAAGTGAAATATATTGATTAGAAGAAATCTCATCACTTTTGACAAATACAAAATAGAAATATGGTGGTTTTTACAGGTTTGAAATTTTCTTAAGCCAAACCCTGTGAATAATTCAGTTACTGTTTTAGTCTGGAACTTTTGGAAGGTCATCAACTCTCATCGGGCCACTTGAATTTTATAAAAGTAGCCAGCGCTTCTTAAGAGAGGGGTTCATTCATATGTAGCATCTGGCTCAACATTTGCTTCATTATATTAACATTTTTTTCCTTTAAACCTGGTATTAATTTCCTGCTGCTACTTTCTGTCTCTGTTTAGATGATTTTTGGACTTGGGATATTGTATCTGCCTTCTTCCTTCTCTCCTCTCAAAACCCCCAACCCAGATGTTGAAAAATCATTTTGTTTGAATATAGAAAAGTTCATTTACTTTTTCTTTAAAAAGAGCTTTGGTAAAAATGTACAGCGGGAAAAAGAAAATAAAATTTTATTCAAATTTATCAGAAAGTTTTAAATATTAGATTAGTATAGAAATCACCGTAAAGCTTTAAAAAAAAATTAAACACTACATGTTAGCCCAGATTCTATACAATAGAATAGCTTCTCAGTACTATCCTATCATAGAAGGTGAGAGACATTTCCTCATTTCGTTTTTAAACAATGCTTTGACAATAGATCTTGCCATAAATACTGATCACTTCAGTGTTCTGACTTGCTTGATGGTCCAGGGGGTCAGGAGTGCATCTCACCTCATCATGTTTATAGTCCAAGAAAACAAGGTAATAAAAGTTAGCTTGGTTAATTTTTTGTGGCTGATACTGTTAGAATGTAGAGTTTATTGTTTTGGAGAGGAGGGCAAAATCACAGTAGATAGAAAACAAATACTCAAATCCCATAGCACAAAAACCAGCAAAAGCAAACATTAGTCAATCACAGAAGAAAATAGCCTCATGGAATAGTCCTGAGCAGGAAAACTTTGCTTTGCCTTGGGAAAGGTTGGACCCCCTTGTTTACGATAGTATGTCCTTGATAAAGTTCTTGAAACTTTTACCCTAATGTTTCCCAGTATTTTAAATTTTACTCAGTAATATTTAAATGAAACACTTTTTTGGATAGAATAATTAGTAAAGGTTTAAAATATGTTTGTACCTAACTCCATAAAACATATGGGGGAGGGGAGGACTGGATCTTTAATGACATCAGAACCTGAATGCCTTATGACTGAAGAGATTGTTGCTAAGATTCTATTCTAATAAACTCCCTGAAAACTATTTTACAGACCAAACTAGAACTTCATCCACTTGTTATTTACCATAAAATTGGCTTTTTGGAAACATGAGTTATTACAAAAAATACGACAAAGGAAAAACTTTAAAATATGTGAATGATTGCCAAAAAATATTCTTGTGTGCTTTGGCTACTGGTGTGAAGAAAGATACCTTGAAATTTCATTCATCATTTCCTCAACAAAATTGTGTTATTATAATACCAAGTAGGAGCAACAGGTGTTTTAATTTTAAAGTTTTCTATCTAAATGCCATTGATATAGTTTAGTAATCATAACTTTCCAATGATGAAATGTCTTATAGGTAGATTCTTTCTTTTTCCTCTAAAATAACAAGAATTCGTAGAGAATTAGGATCTGATTGGGCTTCCCAGGTGGGGCTAGTGGTAAAGAACCCACCTGCCAATGCAGGAGATGTAAAGAGAAGTGGGCTTGATCCCTGGGTCAGGATGTCTCCTGGAGGAGGGCATGGCAACCCATTCCAGGATTCTTGTTTGGAGAATTCTCATGAACAGAGGAGCCTGATACACTACAGTCTTTAGGGCCACAGAGAGTCAGTACAGAAGCAACTGAGTTGCTGAGCAAGTGAGTGAGCAAGGATCTGATAACACATCTTAAATTCCCCGCTGGCTCAGATGGCAAAGAATCTACCTGCAATGCAGGAGACCCTGATTTGATCCCTGAGTATTACTGAATATTCCAGTATTCTTGCCTGGAGAATCCCAATGGACAGAGGAGCCTGGTGGCTACAGTCCATGGGGTTGCAAAGAGTCAGACATGACTTTGGGACTAACACACACTACACATACTTACTATTTTAAGTCATATATTCTTTTAAGTCATATTGTCTTTTCATAACGGTACTACGAAGTCAGTATGTTATTATTTTCATTTTTATAAATGAGGAAACTGAGTCAAGAAAAAGGAAATAGTTTCTCAAACTATTAATAAATGACAGAGCCAGGATTTGAACCTAGGAAATACCTACTATAGTACATGTACTTTTAAACATTTAACTCCCTTCCATTAGAGTTGTTCTGAACATGTAATGAAGATTAGGCTAGGTGCTCCTGTAAGGAATAGATGTGTGATATTTATATATAGGTTCAGAAAAAATCTGCTTCCATAATTTCCTTTAGCTTTTTAGACTTAGATTAAAAATTATGACATATAGTATTAATACTAGTGAATTTTAAAGATGTGTAACAATTAAGATTCTTCCCAGTTAAGCCGAATTGCAAGTTTATTTTCAGTTGGCATAATTTAAGCTTTCAGATTCAGATATACATTAGCATGTGTAGACATAGTCAACAGAAAAAAAGGATGTAGGAAAAAAGAAAATATGAATTTATGAACTTAGCTGTGAATTGCATATAAGGATATTAACATTTAACTGATGCTAGTCTTAGCTGGGTTTACAGAAAGCCAGGTAGATATCAACAGTAGGCATGCCTGTTGGTTAATTAAGTGCCAGTATTAAGATATTGGTTTAATAACTGTTTATTGACCATTTGGATATATAATTCTTGAAGTATCAGACAAGGATACTTCATAATATATTGCATTTTGGTAGGAAATAACACTGCATTCCACCTTAAATTATTAAACTTCTTCTAGTATAGAATTATATTGGGAAGAAATTTCTTGGTACACATAGATGAGATTAAGGAATACATTTCTTAGTAGTGTGTTCTGTCATTTTCTAAAATGAGACATGTAAGAGAAAATCTTTATTTCTATGTGAGATTGAGAAAATAGAAAATCCTTTAATACTTCCTTTTTTGTGAAAGCCTGGTCAGGAAGCAACAGTTAGAACTGGACATGGAACAACAGACTGGTTCCAAATAGACTCCCACTCTTTCCGTCCAACCCATCTAGGTCATCACAGAGCACCGAGCTGAGCAACCTGTGCTTTAGAGCAGGTTCCCACTAGCTATCTATTTTACATGTGGTAATGTATCTATATGCAGGTCAGGAAGCAACAGTTAGAACTGGACATGGAACAACAGACTGGTTCCAAATAGGAAAAGGAGTACGTCAAGGCTGTATATTGTCACCCTGCTTATTTAACTTCTATGCAGAGTACATCATGAGAAACGCTGGACTGGAAGAAACACAAGCTGGAATCAAGATTGCCAGGAGAAATATCAATAACCTCAGATATGCAGATGATACCACCCTTATGGCAGAAAGTAAAGAGGAACAAAAAAGCCTCTTGATGACAGTGAAAGAGGAGAGTGAAAAAGTTGGCTTAAAGCTCAACATTCAGAAATGAAGATCATGGCATCTGGTCCCATCACATCATGGGAAATAGATGGGGAAACAGTAGAAACAGTGTCAGACTTTATTATTTTGGGCTCCAAAATCACTGCAGATGGTGACTGCAGCCATGAAATTAAAAGACGCTTACTCCTTGGAAGAAAAGTTATGACCAACCTAGATAGCATATTCAAAAGCAGAAACATTACTTTGCCGACCAAGGTCCATCTAGTCAAGGCTATGGTTTTCCCAGTGGTCACGTATGGATGTGAGAGTTGGACTGTGAAGAAAGCTGAGCGCCGAAGAATTGATGCTTTTGAACTGTGGTGTTGGAGAAGACTCTTGAGAGTCCCTTGGACTGCAAAGAGATCCAACCAGTCCATTCTGAAGGAGATCAACCCTGGGATACTTTGGAAGAAATGATGCTAAAGCTGAAACTCCAATACTCTGGCCACCTCATGGGAAGAGTTAACTCATTGGAAAAGACTTTGATGCTGGGAGGGATTGGGGGCAGGAGGAGAAGGGGATGACCGAGGATGAGATGGCTGGATGGCATCACTGACTCGATGGACGTGAGTCTGAGTGAATTCCGGGAGTTGGTGATAGACAGGGAGGCCTGGTGTGTTGCAATTCATGGGGTGGCAAAGAGTCAGACACGACTGAGCAACTGAATTGAACTGAACTGAACTTACAGGTAAACATAGGCAAAAGAAGTTTTAAAGCTCAAATAAGCAAAACATTTTCTAAATATCAAGAGTCGGCTTACCCTAGAGAACACTTTCAAAATTTAGCAGGAAGAATATTCTTTTTTCCCTATGGGAATCTCTTGGCTCTATATGGGTTTTTACAGTTGAATTGTTTTTTCCTCACATTCTTTCACACTAAAGTTTTATGTTTTCATTGCTCAAAATAGACACCTTCTGCCCTGGCTTAGAGCCAATAGTCTAAAGAGAAAAAGAAAGAATATCAAAGTATGCATAGCTGGGCATAACAGTGGGATCTTACATCAGTAGTTGATGTCTTTTCCTTTAATTGTGTCTTAGGCTTGATCTTTATCTTACCAACCAGATGGGGAAAACGTCTCAAAGTCAAGGGTTGTGTTTTATAATTTCCTCATGCATAGCCCAGAATTGAACATGAAGTGTTACTCAATAGGTGCTAGTTTATTGATTGAAAGGCAAATGATAGAGTATTAAAAAAACAAACAAACAGTAGTTATACAGAGTATCTAAGGTAGTAAGGATAATTTTCCTTCTCTAGATTAATTTTTCTTTGAATAAACTGGGAAAGAAATTAAGGCCCTTTCCGCAAAAAATGTGCTTGTGGTCATGACCTCCAATACTTTTTATAGTAGGAATGCAGTAAATTCTTGTGGCTTTGAATATTGATTTTTGATAAACCACTGTATAAAATTACCTCAACTTAAAATGTTCATAAGATATATATATATATATGTTTTTTACTGAAAACATACATATTCATGTATTTTTTAAGTATATATTTTTGTTACAAAATGGCACTATTTTCAAATCACATCAGCCAAGTTAATACATTAATGGTCATTTAACATTGACAGTTCTATGAAAAGGGGATTCTTCATCACTCTTCCTCATCTTTCTTCAAAATCTGTAGTTAATATAAGTTCACAAGATGTAACCAAAGTCTTTTATTATAAAGAAATATTTCTTGTCATAGACTGATCACTTATTTATTTGGAAAAATACCTAAAACTTTTGGAATCTGAACATTAAATCTCCTTTGTGATCCAAAGGCCCCATAGCTTCTGTTTACCAGTTAAAGCACCAAATTAGCAATCTACCATGATTAGACAGATACGTTGAACAATGTGTAATAAAAAGGCATTTGGAACAGAGTTGAAAACAAAATATAAGGGATGGTTCAAGATATGAGTGTATTTTAATCACTGTACAGTGTATTTTCAGTGATATGTTATTGTTCAGTCGCTCACTCATGTCTGACTCTTTGTGACCCCGTGCCAGGCTTCCCTGTCCTTCACTATCTCCCGGAGTTTGCTCGAACTCATGCCCACTGAGTCAGTGATGCCATCCAACCATCATCCTGTGTCACCCCCTTCTCCTCCTGCCCTCAATCTTTCCCAGCATCAGGATCTTTTCCAATGAGGAGGCTCTTGGAGTAATTAGTAATTTATCAGTGATATGTATTTATATCTAAAGAAAAAAGGTCCAGTCATATATTTCCATCCATATTTGATATGTGTGCACGGTCTGATTCTTATGTTGAGAATGCTAAACAAAAATATAATGTAGCATATTATATGATATAGCTTCATGCCCTACACTAGGGATATATTACAGGGATCTTATGTTAAGGATGAAAATATTGAAATCTCACCCATCTAGAGGTAATACTCTGGGCACTTCAGCCACATGGAGATGGAAACCACACCCCTGAATAAGGCGTAGGTCATCCAGGAATAAAAAAAATGTATAGGTGATACAGTGATCCTTGAGTCTTTATCCACTTAGTGGAAAGCTTCCATGGGGAGGCATTTGCTGATGTTTCTGATTAGAAAGCTTCAAGATTGCCGGGAGAAAGATCAATAACCTCAGATATGCAGATGATACCACCCTTATGGCAGAAAGTGAAGAGGAACTAAAAAGCCTCTTGATGAAAGTGAAAGAGGAGAGTGAAAAAGTTGGCTTAAAGCTCAACATTCAGAAAACGAAGATCATGGCACCTGGTCCCATCACTTCATGGGAAATAAATGGGGAAACAGTGTCAGACTTTATTTTTGGGGGGCTCCAAAATCACTGCAGATGGTGATTGCAGCCATGAAATTAAAAGGCGCTTAATCCTTGGAAGAAAAGTTATGAGCAACCTAGATAGCATATTCAAAACCAGAGACATTACTTTGCCAACAAAGGTCTGTCTAGTCAAGGCTATGGTTTTTCCAGTGGTCATGTATAGATGTGAGAGCTGGACTGTGAAGAAAGCTGAGGCCGAAGAATTGATGCTTTTGAACTGTGGTGTTGGAGAAGACTCTTGAGAGTCCCTTGGACTGCAAAGACATCTAACCAGTCCATACTGAAGGAGATCAGCCCTGGGATTTCTTTGGAAGGAATGAGGCTAAAGCCTCCAGTACTTTGGCCACCTCATGCGAAGAGTTGACTCATTGGAAAAGACCCTGATGCTGGGAGGGATTGGGGGAGGAGGAGAAGGGGACGACTGAGGATGAGATGGCTGGATGGCATCACTGACTCAATGGATGTGAGTCTGAGTGAACTCTGGGAGTTGGTGATGGACAGGGAGGCCTGGCGTGCTGCGATTCATGGGGTCGCAAAGAGTCAGACATGACTGAGCGACTGAACTCAACTGAACTGAAGACCATATGCCTCTCTTCTGTGGCAGTTGCCACTAATATAATTCTATATTTATTTGTGAGGCTCCATCATTAATATTTATTCATCTGAGTAGACCCTATGTTCTCTGAGAATACCAGGTCAGCAGCAGCACGGTCATAATTATATCACTTCAATGGATACTGTGCCTAGCACATGAGACAGTCAATAAATACTCTTGAATTTGTTGAATGAATGAAACACAGGTGAACGCTGAACACTACAGATGTAACCTAAGTCAGGGTATTTGTTGTCACAAATAACATCAAGAGACACAAACAATCACCAACTAGGAATACTGAAAATAGAGCCCTTTGTGTTTTCAACACTTCAGAGGTGAGCAACGGAGAATGTATGGAAGAGATGGCTAAGGAAATGTCTGAATCATCAGTGTTTAGGATGCGGTGAAGGAAGTGGAAGAGAAAAAAAAAAAAAACTGTAAGAATGAGTGATGTACCGACAGAGAAGCATTAAGGCACAGTAGATGGGAAACTGAAAATGCAGCATCAAGTTTGGAGATTGGAGGTGACTACAGAGTTTAAGCAGAAAGAGTTTCAGAGTGAGAGAGATGGAATTAAAGCAGAAATGGGGAAAATGGAGGCACTGAGTATGAGCTAACAACTTTATTTTTCCAAGAAAATCAACAGTGAGGAAAAAAAGAGAAATGCCACAATTCAGGCATGGCAGCTTTTCAAACTGCATGAGGGACTAAGAAACATGTTCATAGACATACATACACATGTCAAATTGTATCATAGAAATTTTGTGTAAACTCTTAGTCTTTTGTGGGGTGGGGTGGGGATAAGACAGTTTGTGAAGAATTTAACGGGCTAAGGAAGTGCTATGTGATTCAGACCTTACAATATCCTTGTTAGGAACTCATTATTCTCCATTACAAATCACATCCCTTCTGAGTTTTTATGGGCTCCTTCATTTTCATCATCACTAGAACTCTGGATAAGGTAATCTGCAGACTCATTTCTGCCTCAAATTTCCTGAGCCCTTTCTAACTTACATTCAATTTGTGTGCTACCAATAACATGATCATTGCCAATTTATATACATCATGAGAAATGCTGGGCTGAAAGAAGCACAAGCTGGAATCAAGATTGCCAGGAGAAATATCAATAACTTCAGATATGCAGATGATACCACCCTTATGGCAGAAAGTGAAGAGGAACTAAAAAGCCTCTTGCTGAAAGTGAAAGAGGAGAGTGAAAAAGTTGGCTTAAAGCTCAACATTCAGAAAACGAAGACCATGGCATCTGGTCCCATCACTGCATGGAAAATAGATGGGGAAACAGTGGAAACAGTGTCAGACGTTATTTTGGGGGGCTCCAAAATCACTGCAGATGGTGACTGAAGTCATGAGATTAAAAAACACCTACTCCTTGGAAGGAAAGTTATGACCAACCTAGACAGCATATTCAAAAGCAGAGACATTACTTGCCGACTAAGGTCTGTCTAGTCAAGGCTATGGTTTTTCCAGTGGTCATGCATGGATGCGAGAGTTGGACTGTGAAGATAGCTGAGCACCGAAGAACTGATGCTTTTGAACTGTGGTGTTGGAGAAGACTCTTGAGAGTCCCTTGGACTGCAAGGAGATCCAACCATTCCATTCTAAAGGAGATCAGTCCTGGGTGTTCTTTGGAAGGACTGATGCTAAAGCTGAAACTCCAATACTTTGGCCACCACATGCGAAGAGTTGACTCATTTGAAAAGTCTCTGATGCTGAGATGGATTGGGGGCAGGAGGAGAAGGGGATGACAGAGGATGAGATGGCTGGGTGGCATCACTCACTTGATGGACATGAGTTTGAGTGAACTCTGGGAGTTGGTGATGGACAGGGAGGCCTGGTGTGCTACAATTCATGGGATCACAAAGAGTCGGACATGACTGAGCGACTGAACTGAACTGATATTGTCAAGTATTTACCATATAGCCGACTCCCTCATTTCAATTAGTAGTCTTAAATTTATCGACCTGGATGCATGTTCTTCATACATGAGTAGGATATTTTGTGTTTGTTTTACAATAGTGAAGACTAATTATGGATATAATGGACATTTTTCTTTCAGTATTTTACTTTTAACTTCTTTCCCTTTAATAGAAAGGTGCAATTTATTTACCACCTATTAAAAAGTAGGACAGAGGGTGACTAAGATGGCGGAGGAATAGGACAGGGAGACCACTTTCTCCCCCATAAATTCATCAAAAGAACATCTCAACGCTGAGTAAAATCCAGCTGTACCCAACAGAACTCCGACAACATGCAAAAGCTTTAAAAGTTATGTCCCACTTGTTTATTTTTGTATTTATTTTCATTATTCTAGGAGGTGTGTCACAGAGGATCATGCTGTGATTTATTCTTATGTTATCATCTAGAAGCTTTATAGTTTCTGGCCTTATATTCAGGCTTTTCTGATAGCTTGGTTGGTAAAGAATCTGCCTACTATTTCAGGAAACCCTGGTTCAATTCCTGGGTCGGGAAGATCCACTGGAGAAGGGATAGACTACTCACTCCAGTATTTTCAGGCTTCCCTTGTGGCTCAGCTGGTAAAGATTCTGCCTGAAATGTGGGATACCTGGGTTTGATCCCTGAGTTGGGAAGATTTTATGTCCAAATACTATTATGTCCAAGACTATTATGTCTTCTGAATATATATCAAATGTAAATACATCCTCTAATTATTACAGATGGTAAATTATCCAATCCTCAATATCTGTTAATTTGTAAAGTGTGCTTTGATATTTATATTCTGTATTTCTCATGATAAATTCTTTATTTGCACACTTTTTTTTTTTCCTTCAGATCTGGGGCTAAAGGAACTTCAAAACTTAGAATTTAACAAGTATTAAGAATTATTTGGTCCAGTCCTTTCATTTTACAAATGTGAAGACAGAAATTCAGAGGAACTAATTCCTACAACTGAATGCAATGATTTTCCAAGGCCAGGTAGCTCACTATAATATGGCTTAGACTAGAATTCCAGTCTTCTGATTCCCTAGTCCTGAGCTCTAACTTGAGTCCAGGACTGAGTCAGCTCGAAGTCCTGAGCTCCCTTACTTAAACTTCTCCAAAAGAATATCATGTAATTCATTTGAATTTTTTTACTGTTTACCATTCTATAATCTCATCATTTGAGGAATGCACTGGAGACCAATGTTGTTTGACAGCTTTCTGCCACCCACTGCCTGCCAGTCTCTCTCAGAGGATGAGAGTTCCTAGAGAGAAAGTGCATTCACATCTCTGTGATTCCATGAATTGGTTTAGAAAAATGCCACTTCTAACACAGCACAGCTTCTGAACCACAGGGAAAATTCATTCTCTAGTCCCTTGGGCTTCAATCTGATTTGTGTTGAATAGTATTATCTGTATGAACCAACTGAGACAGGAAAAATGGTACATCAGGAGGTATAGGCAGACAAATATTTTAAGTAAAACAGTACCAGTGGGAATTGAGATAATATATAGAAACACGGGTCCTTAAAGTGCTCTAATTCTTTCCTTTTAAAGATAAGTAAAACCTTTCTAAAAAGATTATGGGCTAATAAGAATCACATAGATAAAAAGTGGTCAGAGTAAAATTGCCAATGAGAAACCGTACATCCCATGCATTGCATCAAAAGTATTGTTTCCAATATATATGTTAATGATTTTCAAATTAGAACTTTGAAGGACTATTTCTGTCAAATGTGTAGACACTAGACACATGTAGTTGACACTAGGATTTAAACTAACTAAATTAAATTACCAATTCTGGTCCGCAGTCACAGTAGCCACATTTTAGGTATTCACTAAAACTATGGCAAAGCCTTTGACTGTGTGGATCACAATAAACTGTGGACAATTCTGAAAGAGATGGGAATACCAAACCACCTGACCTGCCTCTTGAGAAATCTGTATGCAGGTCAGGAAGCAACAGTTAGAACTGGACATGGAACAACAGACTGATTCCAAATAGGAAAAGGAGTACGTCAAGGCTGCATATTGTCACCTTGCTTTTTTAACTTATATGCAGAGTACATCATGAGAAACACTGGACTGGAAGAAACACAAGCTGGAATCAAGATTGCCTAGAGAAATATCAATCACCTCAGATATGCAGATGACACCACCCTTATGGCAGAAAGTGAAGAGGAGCTAAAAAGCCTCTTGATGAAAGTGAAAGAAGAGAGTGAAAAAAGTTGGCTTAAAGCTCAACATTCAGAAAACGAAGATCATGTCATCTGGTCCCATCACTTCATGGGAAATAGATGGGGAAACAGTGGAAACAGTGTCAGACTTTATTTTCTTGGGCTCCAAAATCACTGCAGATGGTGACTGCAGCCATGAAATTAAAAGATGCTTACTCCTTGGAAGAAAAGTTATGACCAACCTAGATAGCATATTCAAAAGCAGAGATATTACTTTGCCGACTAAGGTCCGTCTAGTCAACGCTATGGTTTTTCCAGTAATCATGTATGGATGTGACAGTTGGACTGTAAAGAAGGCTGAGCACCAAAGAATTAATGCTTTTGAACTGTGGTGTTGGAGAAGACTCTTGAGAGTCCCTTGGACTGCAAGGAGATCCAACCAGTCCATTCTGAAGGAGATCAACCCTGGGATTTCTTTGGAAGGAATGATGCTAAAGCTGAAACTCCAGTGTTTTGGCCACCGCATGCGAAGAGTTGACTCATTGGAAAAGACTCTGATGCTGGGAGGGATTGGGGGCAGGAGGAGAAGGGGATGACCGAGGATGAGATGGCTGGATGGCATCACTGACTCGATGGACGTTAGTCTGAGTGAACTCTGGGTGTTGGTGATGGACAGGGAGGCCTGGCGTGCTGCGATTCATGGGGTCGCAAAGAGTCCGACACGACTGAGCGACTGAACTGAACTAATGTCCTAGTACAATGAATGTTAGAAATGGGCTCTTCTTTATAGAGTGAAAGGTATTCAATATATGTGGATTAGCTATAGTAAATTGAAGACACTCCCTATCTTTGCACAAACAAAATACAAGAATCTACCAGGGCTTTTACCCTATCAAAACCTCTATAGGCTGACATGAATGACTTGATCTCAAATGGGTCTTATACTCAGCCATTAATCGAGGAGGATTTCTAACTGCATGATGTCAGCTAGAGGATATGTGCTGTGTCTTTCAAAAGGATGTTCTTAGAGCACTTGAAAGGACAGAGATCTGGGGCTTCATCAAGTTTATGGAACAGGTTTCATGATGTGTTGGGCATAGTGTGCTAATAAATAATGTCTTTATGAGGCGGAGATTTATCCAAGCCCTTGTTTTATTATAATCCTGTATGGAGAGCAAAGAGGAGTAATTAGACTTCCCTGCATCAAACTTCTTTGCTGGCCATTATTATTTACCATATAATAGTTGTGCATTACCAAGTGATGTAGGTCACTCTGCATCAGCTAGGTAGTATGCTAACCATTTTGTGTTCATGAACTCATTTATTTCTCAAAGCAATGTTAGGAGACAGAAGCAAATGATATGATAAAAAGGTAAGGTGACATTCAGAAAGATGAAATTATTTACCTAAGCAAGTCTAGGGACCAGGCTCTCTGATTTTAGTGCTAGTATTTTAAGCTCTTCATTCCCTTTCACCACTTGATTTTTTTATCATCATCTTTTAAGAATATACAGAATCAGGTAAATGATATCAGTAGAAGTCAGCCTTCTATAGAGCTGAGGATAGTTTAAATTCATAGGTTCTGGGTATTAGAGATACAAGGGGCTCAGATATGAGAAGGTTAATATGGCAACTATATTGATCTTAATTTTCCTGATGACACTTGTGGTTGAGTTTTTCCCAAGATAACACCTTTACTGAAACTTAATTCACATACCATAAAATTCAGCCTTTTAAAGCATACAATTAAATAGTTTCTAGTATATCCTGAGTTGTGTGGCTCTTGTCTATTAGCTCTGTTTGGGGAATTTAATATTTTGGTGTTTGTGACAATAGTCAAACTTTGACTGATAGCCTATTGTTTGGCCATCTTTGCTCCCAAAAGTCAAACCTTGAGTGTTCCACCAGGTTCCTCAAGCATTGGTCTTTGTGGAAATCATCCAAATGAGCATTTAGGGTGATTCCCTGAAATATGAGCATTTACAATTCTTTTTCTTTTGTAAGCTATTAACTAGACCTACCCAGACCTCCGACGGAAAATACATCTGTGAGGTAGATGGGACAAGCACTACCCTACCCTACTGGCACTTGGGATGAAACTTTCAAAGTGGTTAAACTTACTGTTTCAGTCATTTCTTCTGGTTCAGACACTGATTCTTAATCTGAGGCAACAACTGTTAACTGAACCAGGGAGTTATCATGAAGGACCTGCAAATCTACCTGCGGACGAGGCATTGTTTTTATCTTGGATAAATATATCTTACACATATATTTACTACTTCTTTATAAACCATGCAGGTTTGCTGTTGTGATCAATCGAGCATGTGCATGCATGTATGCTCAGTGGCTTCAGTTGTGCCCCACTCTGTGTGATGCTATGGACTGTAGCCCGCTAGGCTCCTCTGTCCATGGGATTCTCCAGGCAAGAATACTGGAGCGAGTTGCCATGCCCTTCTCCAGGGCATCTTCCTGACCCAGGGATTGAAACTGCGTCTCCCACATTGCAGGTAACTCTTTACTACTGAGCCACCGGGGAAGCCCTAATCAAGCACAAAGACCTTCTAAACACGTGGCTGAATTCCTAGTAACTTTTCATTATAAGTTTCTCATTCAGCAGATATGAAAGCACAACTACCATCATGGGATAATCAGAGACTTTTGAGTCACAAAATAAGTCATGTGAACTCAAAAGAGTTGAAGAATGGCCAAGTTAAATAATGACCCTACTTCATTGGGTACAAAATTTTCATTTAGTAGGGCATCAACTTATCTGCAGTCATTAATACAGTAGTGTGAATTCATTGGGTTGCTTCAGAGTAGGCAACTGAACAATACTACCCTGGAAGCAGGGAGGGGATCAAAAATGGCCCCAAGCAATTCTAGTGTGCTAAAAAGGTCAGCTTTTCAGGAGCCATATGTGCTTGAGGAAATTTATTCTTTTTGTATTTATGACAGTAACTTTGATGGATTATTGTTTGGCTGGTATAACTCCAAATGTTCTCCAGCTTCTTCCAGTGTTGGAAGACACACAGATGGAAACAAGAGAATGCTGAGCACCAAGGGTGGATGCTAAAAGGGAGGAGGGAGCTGTGACCAAGACCAAATCTGCCCACTTAGTTTGTTGGAAGGGCAAGGAGAGAGTGGTGTCTACCCTGAAACTTTTGCAGGCTACCTGAGACTTCTTTTGAGCTTCTTTCCATTTTCTTTCAGAATCTCCTTCCCTTATACTTGCTTGCAAATCTTTCCCACCCCATCCAGCCCAGAGTCCCACTTTCTATCCAAAGCTATTTAATCAGCTCAAATTGTCTTGTGTTTTTCTGGAGGGGTTCCCTCTTCAGCATTGCCAGAATGTCTCAATATTCTTGGAGTGTGTCCTCAGTTTTCCAAAACTTCGGGGCGTCCCATAGCCACAGCTCTGACTTCAAATACACACTGACCTTTTCCTTTCAACCAAACATCCTCCTCTTTCCCCAATTGCATCAGAGCTTCCTCAAGCCTGTTGTCCTGCTCCAGGCATCCCTCTGCCTGTGGTTGGGGTTAATATCTGTCCTTTCCAATCCCACCCCATGTGATTGTGTCTTTGTTTCAGATCCAGGAGAGTAATCATACTCAGGCTGGGTCTCCACTAGCCAAAGCAAAAGAGACATTTGGGGGAAACAATTGGTCAGTCCCTGCAGAAGGGTTTTTTGGGTTGCCTGACAACCAACTGATTGCCTCAATTCTCCTTTCACATCAATAACCTCGGAGCCATAAATGGTACTTTCATTGGCATTAGCAAAGCAAGTGTACAATGATGTTAGTTGCTTGAGAGGAGACCATATCCCAAGAGGCACTTCAGAGAACTTATTTTCTTAGAATTGCGGAGTAAAAGGCTCCTGAGAACTGGGTTGAAAGCTTTGTGTCTGCCTTACTCCAACCTCTGTCTGACTGCCACCTAGTGGCATAGGAAGGTGGGGTGGGGCTGGGAGTGGGAGTGTCCATGGGGTGCAGTCAATAAGTGGGTGTGTTGTCTGGAGAACTGGAAAATAAAAATAGAATTGACTAAACATTAGACTTGTGATCACTGTGCACCAGCAAGCCTAAATAATGTCAGGGATAAAATACTTCTCACTTTGTTATGTCACTTCCCCCACTCCAGAACCTAAGCAGTCCCCTTCTCCCTCGTGGAGAGGTGTACTCAATGCTGACTTTTCAGGTAATACTTCAGATTTACATCTATTCCTTCCAAAATTTTCCTGTCTTGTGTTCCATCCCTCTAGGGCTCTGCTATATCTATTTTCCTTGGTGGAATTTCTTTATAGGGGAGGACTTGCAGTGGCTACCCCACTCTCCCTACTGTAAGGAGCACCTACATTGTAACAGGAGTCACCACAAGAATCAATGCTTAAGTGCAATGCTTGTTGAAATTCTTTGAAAGCAGTGAAACCTTGTCTGCAAATGAAAACGGTGTGTAACTCCAACTCCTAAGTCTTCATTAGGCTTGTCCTTTAATGTCATTTCTTCTTTGCTCCTCCATGATGAGGACAAACCACCATGACCTGCACTCTCGTAGTCACCTTGGACTGATTCTTTCATGCCACCCATCACACTTGGAATTACGTGTTCAGTGCCTGTGTTCTCTGGTAGACCGCAACCTCGGTGTGTGCAAATGCCAGGTTTCTTTTGTTCACTGTTGAGAGCTCAGAAACAAGCATACTACCTGGTCTTCTGCAGAGTCTTAGACATGAGGTGACTATCTTGGTCGCTGGACTGAAAATGGCCAAAGGCCCTTCTGCAGTGTTTCATCAGGCAGACACTCGGACGGGAAAGGTAGGAATGGCTTGCTTACTTGGTGCTGTCTACTTCCTCCCGCCCCCCAAATATCAGCCCCCACACCCAATACACACAACCCTTTGTTCCAATGACCTCTGTTGCTAAAAAGTTTTCAGCCACTCCAGCCATCTGCCTGTCATTTTTGTAATGGGAGAAACTCATTTTGAGGGTAATAAAGGGTAATAAAATCTTTAAAACTGAAAAGGTATCTGAGGATTAAGCAGTTCTTCACTTCACTGAACCTGCTTCCTTCCGAAGGCCTAGGCAGCTGTTCTGAAGGAACTTCTGCCCTGAAGGAACTCAGGTTCTGCTTTTTAAGTGAGGTCATTAATAGTGGAACCCAAAGTTTCTTTGAGGAGCAAGGTAGGTCTGGGATGGGACGGTGGAATGTGAAGAGGGGATAACAGCACACGGACCCAGAAAGAGAGAGCACAACCTTCGCCTTCTTTGAGATTTTGCCTGGAGCCTGCTCTTCATCCCTTTCTCATCTGCCCCAACCCGAAGAGTGAAAGGAAATTCTCCACTCGCTCCTCTCTCAGACCCCCTGCCCTTGCCCCTAGGACCGACCTTAAGCAGGTACTGATTAGCGCTCTATATAAGTTGGCTCCATTCAAGGTTCAAGAGGCTTGTGTTGACTGGCCTGGAGATATGAGTATCAAACAGAATGATGTTTCTAAAAGAAAATGCATGCTGGAGTCTAATGTTGGGGCCAATATTTCATTCTTAGATTGAGGACTGTTTATAATTGGAGCTGACTTGGAACCCTCTTTTCATGCGAAGAGTTGACTCATTGGAAAAGACTCTGATGCTGGGAGGGGTTGGGGGCAGGAGGAGAAGGGGATGACCGAGGATGAGATGGCTGGATGGCATCACTGACTCCATGGGCGTGGGTCTGGGTGAATTCAGGGAGTTGTTGATAGACAGGGAGGCCTGGCGTGCTGCGATTCATGGAGTCGCAAAGAGTCGGACACGACTGAGCAACTGAACTGAACTGAACTCTGCATATAAGTTAAATAAGCAGGGTGACAACATACAGCCTTGACATACTCCTTTCGAGATTTGGAACCAGTCTCTTGTTCCATGTCCAGTTCGAACTGTAGCCTCCTAACCTGTATACAGATTTCTCAAGAGGCAGGTCAGCTGGTCTGGTATTCCCATCTCTTTCAGAATTTTGCACAGTTTGTTGTGATTCACACTGTCAAAGTCTTTGGCATAATCAATAAAGCAGAAGTAGATATTTTTCTGAAACTTTCTTGCTTTTTCTATGATTCAGCAGATGTTGGCAATTTGATCTCTGGTTTTCTGCCTTTTCTAAAAACAGCTTGAACATCTGGAAGTTCACGGTTCATGTACTGTTGAAGCCTGGCTTGGAGAATTTTGAGCATTACTTTACTAGCATGTGAGATGAGTGTAATTGTGTGGTAGTTTGAGCATTCTTTGGCATTGCTTTTCTTTGGGATTGGAATGAAAACTGACCTTTTCCGGTCCTGTGGCCATTGCCGAGTTTTCCAAATTTGCTGGCATATTGAGTGCAGCACTTTCACAGCATCATCTTTTAGGATTTGAAATAGCTCCACTGGAATTCCATCACCTCCACTAGCTTTGTTCATAGTGATGCTTCCTAAGGCCCACTTGATTTTTGCATTCCAGGATGTCTGGCTCTATGTTGGTGATCACACCATCATGTTTATCTGGGTCATGAAGATCTTTTTTTGTACAGTTCTTCTGTGTGTTCTTGCCACCTCTTCTTAATATCTTCTGCTTCTGTTAGGTCCCTACCATTTCTGTCCTTTATTGTGCCTATCTTTGCATGAAATGTTCCCTTAGTGTCTCTAATTTTCTTGAAGAGATCTCTAGACTTTCCCATTCTATTGTTTTCCTCTATTTCTTTGCACTGATCACTGAGGAAGGCTTTCTTATCTCTCCTTGCTATTCTTTGGAATTTTGCATTCGAATGGGTATATTTTTCCTTTTCTCCTTTGCCTTTTGCTTCTCTTCTATTCACAGCTATTTGTAAGGCCTCCTCAGACAACCATTTTGCCTTTTTGTATTTCTTTTTCTTGAGGATGGTCTTGATCCCTGTCTCCTGTACAATGTTACGAACCTCCACCCATAGTTCTTCAGGCACTCTATCAGATCTAGTCCCTTAAATCTATTTCTCACTTCCACTGTATAATCATAAGGGATTTGATTTAGGTCATACCTGAATGGTCTAGTGGTTTTCCCTACTTTCTTCAATTTAAGTCTGAGTTTGTCAATATGGAGTTCATGGTCTGTGCTACAGTCAACTCCTGGTTTTGTTTTCACTGACTGTATAGAACTCCATCTTTGGCTGCAGAAAATATAATCAGTTTGATTTTGGTATTGATTATCTGGTGATGTCCATGTGTAGAGTCTTTTCTTGTGTTGTTGGAAGAGTGTTTGCTCTGATCAGGGCATTCTCTTGGCAAAACTCTATTAGCCTTTGCCCTGCTTCCTTCTGTACTCTAAGGCCAAATTTGCCTATTACTACAGGTGTCTCTTGGACTTCCTACATTTGCATTCCAGTCCCCTATAATGAAAAGGACATCTATCTTTTTTGGGTGTTAGTTCTAGAAGGTGTTGTAGTTCTTCATAGAACCGTTCAACTTCAGCTTCTTTGAATTAGTGGTTGGGGAATAGTCTTGGATTGCTGTGATATTCAATGGTTTGTCTTGTAGATGAACAGAGATCATTCTGTCATTTTTGAGATTATACCCAAGTAGTGCATTTTTGGACTCTTTTGTTGACCATGATGGCTACTCCATTTCTTCTAAGGGATTCTTGCCCACAATAGTGGATATAATGGCCATCTGAGTTAAATTCGCCCATTCCAGTCCACTTTAGTTAGCTGATTCCTAAAATACCGATGTTCACTCTTGCCATCTCCTGTATGACCACTTTCAATTTTCCTTGATTCATGGACCTAACATTCCAGGTTACTATGTAATGTTGCTCTTTACAGCATTGTACTTTACTTCCATCATTTTCCTTAGGTACAGAGAAAACGTCCTGAAGGCTGGCCTTGCCCCTGGATATTTAATCTCCAGACTGCTTTCTTTCCAAGCTGGAGAAAGTATCTCATCACATTGACTATTCACTTGGCAAATATTTATTGAATGTCTTGAAGTGCTGGGCACTGGGTCCCTACCCTCTTGGAGTTCTCCAGACTCATCAGGAGACTGCGGCTGGGCAAATGCTTCACACTTTAACACATGAAGGCATGTAAAAGGTGAAGGCACTCACTGTCCTTATCTCTAAAATAAGGTCAGTAATAGAAACTATCGTATAAGGCTGTGCTGAGGATTAACTGGGAAAACATGCATGTCAATTGATGACTACCATGGCTGGCAAGTATTTTGGTTGTTATTTCTTAGGGCAACAATTATCTGTGCCTGAAAGAGGTGGACAAGATAGGAGATGAGCAATAGGAGTTTTAAAAAATGAGTAGGTCTTTGTGAAGTAGAAGCATCAGAGGATAAATGTTCCAGGCAAATGTCTTTGCACTACTTCTGTGTGCAAAGACACAGAAGTAGTAAGGACCCAGTAAGTATCTGGAAAATGGATTTGGCATGTTGGAGGATAGAGTACATAGGGAGAAATGGAAAATGGTGGTAAACTACTGGGGGGCAGGCAAGGCTCCAGGGAGGAGGTGACATTTGGACTGGGTCTTGAAGGATGAGTAGGATTTTGCCAGGCAAAAAAGAAGAAAGAATATACTAGTGGTGGGAACATATACACAAAGGCACAAAGTTGTAAAGGTATATGAACTATTTGGGAGACTGCATGTTATGGCCAGGGCTCTGCATTCAAGGACTTCTCTCCTCTGCTTAGAGGATTCAGAGATATCAGACCTTGTTTGGCATATTGGTGGGATGGGCCCCCTGAAGTCAGTCTGCATGAGGGATTCATTGGGGAATAAAAGCAGTGCATGTGCACCAAAGGAAAGATGGATGAGGGGAACAGACTCACATCTGTCTTTCAGGCTTACAACCTCAGAGACATTGCAGGTTCAGTTCCAGACTACCACAATAAAGCAAATATGGAAATAAAGCAAAGCACACAAATTGTTTTGGTTCCAGAGTACGCATAAAAGTTATGTTTATACTCTAATGTATTCTCTTAAGTGTGCAACAGCATTATGTCGAAAAAAACAAAGTGCATACCTTAATTTTTAAAAAGGCCTTATTGGTAAAAATGTTAACGACAATCTGAGCCTTTGGTGAGTTGTAACCATTTTACAATGGTGGCACACTGGTAAAGAATCCACCTGCCTGGGCAGGTGATACAGGAGATGTGGGTTCCATCTCTGGGTCAGGAAGACACTCTAGAGAAAGAAATGGCACCCCACTCCAGTATTCTTGCTGTGAAACCCCATGGACAGAGGAGCCTGACAGGCTACAGTGCACAGGGTCGCAAAAGATTTGGACACGACTGAGCGCACACATGCAGTCTTTTTACAATGGTAACATCAAAGATCACTGACCACAGATCACCATCACAAATGTACGAATAATGAACCGGCTTGAAATATCGTGGCAATTACCAAAATGTGACTCAAAGGCAAGGCATGAACAAATGCTGTTGGAAAAATGGCACTGAGAGACATGCTGGAGGCAGGGTGGCCACAAACCTTTAATTTATAAAGTATGCCATAGCCTTGGAGCCTGGTAGAATGAGGGTGCCTGTCTTCAGCAGAACCTCTCCGTATTGGCAACTGAGCCCTGAGGAAAGCTGAAAGTAGAAACTAAAGGGCTTGTTAAAGTCTTGTTTCCTTAAAAACTCCAGGAGACTCAAGCACAAGCAGACTATGCTTTGGTCCACACAATACATAGGCACCAACTCGGTGTAAACTGTTTTAGCATAAGGTAACAAGGTATAACAGTGCAGGGGGAGGGAGGAGGGCCTTCTCCCCACTTGTGCGCAGGATACCGTGGCACTGTAGAACACTGAGGGCTCCTCCAGGCCAGCAGAAAGCATACCCACCTGTAATGTTACAGCTGGTGGCCATGGTGACTGTCAGGACAGATGTGCTTATGGAGGCAGTAGACAGCCATCTTTTTTCCAGCAGTGCCCCTTGCAGAGGAGTGCCAAAGCAAGAACAAACTAAAAGGGTGGGTAATGTGGTGGCAGGCAGGACTTGTCCTTGAACCCATATGAGAGGATCTTAGGAGATTCCTGGGACTCCCTTGGAGGAGGGGAGTAAAACTATAGGAAGGAAAAACCCTGCAAGAGGAAGATAAGGGCAAAAGGCAATAAACATGGGCTATATTTAGCGGATCAAATGGGTAGGACTTGGTGAAATTTGGATGTGGGTGATCAGGGAAATGATAGGGTGCCAGGTGAAGCCAAGGTGTTTGGTTTATGTGGTTCCCCCAAAGGAGGCATTTATTGGTATTTACAGCCCATCATTCCAGAAGAAAGTATGTCAGGTATAAAGTGGGACCAAGCTAAGAGAGATGATGGGAACTAGGTGTAGCTACTTCACAGTAAGGGGTTGGAAACCAAAGGCCAAAAATTTGTCTGAGTTGTGGGCAAGGGCTCTGTGTGGGGTTGTGGCTTCTCATGCAACCCAAACAGCAAGTTAACCTGACTTTCCCATCACTTTCCATCTTTTCTTCTCTATAGGATCCCTCCCTTCAATATTCAGACATGGCCAAACATCTCCCATGTTTAAGACAAAAATTTTCCCTTGACCTCATCTTCTTCTGCTACTTCTTTTACCTTCTGATGGCTCAGTGAGCAAAAAAAAAAAAAAAAAAAAAATCTGCTTGCAATGCAGAAGACACAGGTTCAATCCCTGTGTCAGGAAGATCCTCTGGAGGAGGGCATGGCAACCCACTCCAGTATTCTTGCCTGGAAAATCCAATGGACTGAGGAGCCTGGCCGGCTACTGCCCATAGGGTTGGAAAGAGTCAGACATGACTGAGCGACTAAACACAGCATACCAAAGGTTGCCTCAAGCTGCTGTCTCCAATCGCTTATCTCCCTACTCGCTTCTGGCCTCTATTCCTATCACTTCCCCAGTATTTCACCACCACTGACCTCTGTGTTGCTAACACCAGTGTGTCCTTTACTGTTGCTGTCGTTCAGTCACTGAGTCATGTCCAACTCTTTTCGATCCCATGGAGTGCAGCACACCAGGCTCCTCTGTCCTCCACTATCTCCTGGGGTTTACTCAAATGCATGTCCATTGATGCTATCTAACCATGTCACACACAGC